>OX453020.1:23159664-23489984 GCA_949699075.1 Asteroscopus sphinx | reverse complement strand
TTCACTGTTGTGAAATGACTGAACAAAATAAAAAACAATTATTTCGAGTTACGTGCTTTTTACTGATAAAATAATGCACTATTATTCTACTGTTTTTTACTGAGATTCAATATACAATAACGACCTAATTTATCACTTGAGAAGTATTCTCTTGTAGTTTGAGTTCTTAGGTAATGATACTCTATTCTAGGAACAGAATTTATGAAATTAGTCATACTATCTTTTATTTCAGAGTCAATTTTGCGGTGATTGGCGTGCATCAGATTTCATAAAACCACTATCTATTTTCTTTGAAACCGCCGTCTTAATATCATAATTTCAGCCGAAAGACGTCCACTGCTGGACATAGGCCTCCCCCAAGCATCGCCACAACGACCGGTCCTGTGCCTCCCGCGACCTTCACCAGGTCGTCGGTCCACCTTGTGGGGGGCCTACCCACGCTGCGCCTTCCAGTACGCGGTCGCCACTCCAGAACTTTACTGCCCCATCGGCCATCCGTTCTGCGAGCAATGTGCCCCGCCCACTGCCGCTTAAGTTTGGCAATTCTTCGGGCTACGTCAGTTACTTTCGTTCTCCTGCGAATCTCCTCATTTCTGATTCGATCACGCAGGGACACGACGAGCATAGGTGTTTGAATAAAAATAACTAAGTTGTTTCTCACCTGTGATGGCACTACATCCATCCATTTTGTTCAAAGAAGTGCGTTCTGTACTGAAACAAATTAAAGTTCTATAGACGGCTGCATTAGTAATTAAAACTAAAATCGGTTTAAGATTTACGCACTTAAAAACAAACGTGGTATGTGAATAGTGCGTGCGTGGGTAGGCCCCCCCACAAGGTGGACCGACGACCTGGTGAAGGTCGCGGGAATCCGCTGGATGCGGAATGGACAGGACCGGTCGTTGTGGCGATGCTTGGGGGAGGTCTATGATGATGATGTGACTTGTTATTCACTGCCGTTCCTTTCGTTCTATGTCAAATGAAATGAGAACGAAAGAAAAATAGTGAATTCACAAGTTAGACCACGTTTATTTGTAAGGGGGTTTAACACAGACCAGTAAGCCTCAAGACGCCGCTTAAATGTGCCGCCGCATGTCGTTTTGTTGTGGCAATAAATATTTTTTCTTTTCTTTTTCAAACAAAGTTTTGCATGAGAACGCAGTCGTAAAATGTTGGCGGGAACCGGGGGGCGGACGGCACGTTATGGTCGGCTCAAAAGTTCGGTTGTATGATTCCGTATGATTGGTGCCGCTCGCTAACGGACTAACGTTCTGATTGGCGGCGGGGTGTATGATATGCAGTGGTACTGCATATGCGTTGTGACCGGGGGTGTCCGGCTAATCGACGTCGAGAGGCTTACTGGTCTGTGGGGTTTAAGTATGGTTTTTACAATGTTTGTAATAGACGTCAATTCTACCTCTACAACTCTAAAACGGGATCAACATTTTTCATAAATTTACTTGTCTTAAAGCAGTGCTTTTCAACCAGGCGCGGATCCAGGTGGGGGGCACTAGGGGCAATTGCCCCCCCTGAGCCTCGACCTAAGTACTTCCGAACTCGTCATAATTACATAACTACCAGTATTAGTAGCGGATGAATTGACAAGGACGGGCAATGGACAGCATTCCCAAAATTTTGCTAAATAAGAACACAAATTAGGATTTATCTGGAGAATGCCTGTGTAAGTATTGCTTTTTAAAATTTTGTAATATTAATATGATTTTTAACAGAAATTCAGCAATAAGTATTTCATTAATTAGTAAATTAGATAAATACTAAAGTACTAATTTTTTATTTCATTCTCAATTATTGAATTATAGCGAGGAATCGCTTTTAATGATTAGTTTAATAGAAAATCCTTGACGATTTCCGTTATCATTCCATGTCCTTTTTGCCTTTCTGTGGCTATGGTCGGTTTTTCTTTACAATATGTATCTAAAAAAGAAGTTTCCCCGAGACTGACTAGTTCATAGAAATCTTCATGAAAATGCACCCCCCTGAGCGGATTCCTGGATCCGCGCCTATTTTCAACCTTTTCCATAGCGCGACCTGTTTGGTAAACAATATGCCTGCGACCCCTCACCCTTCACTAGAAATAGGATTATGTAAGGCTTTTTAATATACACATTAAGAACTATAAACTTTTTATTTTTCAAGTAACTTGTAGGATCAGTAAGCTGAAATGGCAGTGGGCTGGCCATGTCTGTCGAAGGACCGATGGCCGTTGAAACAGACGAGTCCTTGAGTGGAGACCGCGAATCGGCAAACGCAGCATAGGGCGCCAGTAGTAGGGATTCGAGAGTTCTGAACCACTGATCCAAAGTCCCTTATTCGTCCGTCAGAGGGACAACGCAAACTAAAAAAAAAAAAAAAAAAAAAAAAGTTTGGTATCAAATTAGGGGTTTTGGACCACGCCCGATCGAATGCAAGCATCCGTTTTTTGATATCTTCAATGGATGGAAAGTTAGCTTCTTGCATTCATTAGGACCTACTTCATTTGTAATCACCTAATTACAGTATCGAGCTCTACTTTCCTTTATTAATTAATCTCGTTAAGGTGAGCTCCTTAAGGTTCTTAATCATCTGATGGTTTGCTAATGGCTTACATTTACTATAACTCACCACGTTTCTAGCTCAGGTATGCTATGTAATGTTGGTTGACACGAATCCTACAATAATCTAAATAAGACTATGTAATACGTTTATTCAATCAACTTTATTCCCATTTTAATCTTACATCTTAAAATACGAATGAAAATAATTTAACAAAACTCAGCATAGAACATCCCTTGAATCTATACGCAAACTGAAGTAAAATTATTCTGAATTGTATTCATATTCCAGTCCCATCTTCAACATAAAAATACGATCGACGAAAACACCCGAAACATAAAAAAAATATAATCAACCTTATGCAATGCCCGTAAGGTGTACGTAACGTAGGTTAACCAATTTCCTGCATGCTTAAATTGCGTCATCTGCGCAGGTACATCGGTGGGCCATATAAAATGTGTAATACTGTACTTTACTTACCATCTAAATAGCAACATTCATAAAAATAATTGCATAATTCAGTATCAAATGTTACTGTTGTTGAATCTGCTTTTGGTAATAGAATTATCTATACTAATCTATATATATACTAATATTATAAAGAGGAAAGATTTGTATTTTTGTGCAACATACAGTTTTAAAGTAAATTTAGCTTAAAAATTTAAAAATGTTATACATTTGACTTCCAAACGTTTAATTATATTATTTGTCAAGGAGATGATTTAAATATTTTATATTCATCTTTAAACGATACTGTAAAAAGTATAATTATTGCAAAATTTGCATTCGAAAAGAAAGATAGTCGTTGGAGTCTTAAAGACATTATATGTTTCGATATGAATGTTAATAAATTTAATCCGCTACGTGGTAGCTCATATATTGATCTTCCAAATGACATAAAAACTAAAACCGGCCAAGTGCGAGTCGGGCTCACACATTGAAGGGTTCCGGACCACCCATCGACCTTTTTTATTTTAAGTATTTGTCGTGATAGGGGTCATAGTCATAGCAACACATATTCTGAGAAAATTTCAACCGGCTACCTATTATCGTTCAAAAGATACAGCCCTGTGATAGACAGATGGACGGACGGACGGCGTAGCGAGAGAAATAGGGTCCCGTTTGGCACCCTTTGTGTACGGAACCCTAAAAAGCTACCATAAACGTAAAAAACGTGGACAATTTATGTTTTAAGTGGGCATTACTTTCGGGTTTATATCTTGTAAATAGAAACGTTGATAAGGTAACATCTTGTGCTATCCATGGAAATAAACATACATTTGATGGTATTTCTTTTCCAGTTAAAATCACCGACATGGCGAAAGTGGAGAAATTAAATATGATCAGTCTAAATGTTTTTGGATTAGAATTTAATAGAGAAAAAAAAGTTACATTCTATTGTAGGTCCGTTATTTTTAACTAACTAAATGTCGAAAATCTTATCACATCAATTTATTATACGTTTCCAACTATTCAAATTATCATTACTGCCATATCAAAAATGTACAACGGTTAGTTAGCAAGCAAATTTCAAATCATTGTCATGCTATCTATATATGTGATTCATGCTTACTTTACTTCCCGACAAAAAAAAAACATCAACAGCACGACGCGCTCACATTTGTACCGACTTACCAAATGGTGAAACTAAAAAAAGAATTGGTTTGATTAGCCAACATCAAATATAATAAAATAAAATTTGATAAATACCAAAATATGTTAAAAATATATTTTGTAATGTATGCTGATTCTGAAGATTTTTTACTGCCAATTTTGTCATGTCCCAATGATCAATCTAAAGCTTTTACACATAATATAAAAAAATATGATGTGTATAGTTTTGGGTATTATGTAAAGTGTTCGTATGACGATATATTATCAAAATATGAGACATATAGTGTCCAAAATTATGTACAAGTATTCATGAAACGTTTAAGTAAAGACCTAAAAACAATATTTGAAAAAATTGCTTCAAGCAATATCCTTTTCTGTGGACAAAGAAAGATAAAAAATATTATTTCAAACAATAAAATCTGTCATAGTTGTGAAACTGAATTAGCAGATAAACCTTTTTACGACTTTGATTGGCATTCTGGCATATTTAGAGGTGTTGCACATGAAATATGTAATTCTGAGTTCAGGAGTCATATTCCTGTTTTTTACATAACTTGAGTCATGAGATTTTTGTTATTTTTTTTAAATTATGACGCTCATTTTATTGTTCACGGATTAAGTTTTGATGACAGTGAAGTTGAAATAATACAACAAGTTTGCTTTTCTAAAAAGTTAAAAAAAAATACAACAAGTTTGCTAAAGATTCGTAGATTCCTAAATTTTTTTTTATCATGTAGTTTACATTAGTTAACTAAAAATCTTCATAACGATCGATTTGGAGAATTAAAAAGAAACTTCCCTAATAATCAAAATTGTATTCGTTTAAGAATGAAAGGTGTTTATCCATATGAATTTATGACAAGTTATAATTGTTTAAAACTAACGTCACTACGCAACCAAGATCAATTATATAGCTCACTCACAGTTTCTCATATTAGAAACGACGATTACAATCATGCAAATGTAATCTGGCTACACTTTCATTGTCGTAGTACTATGTTAGATTAGTCAGACTTTTATTTGAAAACACATGTTTTGCTTTTGACTGATGTATTTTTTACAAGTTGATTTGGAGAACCCTGATGAACTCCATGACTTACATTCAGACTTTCCTTTATGTCCAGAAAATATTTGTGTGGGTAGTACTAAAGAAACGAAGTTAGTGTCAAACTTAAATAATAAATGTAAATATATAATTCATTACAGAAATCTAAAACAATGTATTAAAATGTGAATAAAGTTCATTAAAACCAAACATTAACTAAATCAGATTTTGAAAAAGACTTACAAGTTAATGAACAATCCTGTCTTTGGTAAGACGATGGAAAATATTGAAGAAAGGGTCAATGTAGAATTAGTAACACACTGGCAAAAAATCACTGTAAAATTTTAGTTCCTCAAGATTTAATTGCAAAAACAGTGTTCCATAGATTATCAATATTTTCAGAAAATTTAGTTGCTGTTCAATTGCTGAAAACCAAATTAATATAAGTACCTATAACAAACCAATTTATTTAGGATTTTGAAATTTAGATATTTCAAAAACTCTTATGTATGATTGTCATTATAACTACATCTGTAAAAAGTTCAACGACAAAGTTAAGTTATTATATACAGATACTGATAGTTCGATGTATCGAATTTTTACAAATGATTTTTATGATAATATAAAACTAGACCTCCCTACATACTTTGATACATCAGACTATGACTTAAATAATGTTTTCGGATATCCAAAAAGATATAAAAATAAATTAGGTTATTTAAAAAAGAAAATAATGAAGAAATTTTAAAAGAATTGGTAGGTTGTTGGTTGAATTGGTAAGATCAAAAATGTATGCTTTTGATGTCGAGGATAAATTCATAGCAAAGTCAATTTTTTTTAAATTTCGGATAAGTATGCACTTTTAAAACGTTAATTATGAATCTAGTTGCACAGCAAAAGCGAAAGGTTTTGACAAAAGTATTACCAAAAAGATGAATATGGGGGATTATAAGTCATGTCTATTTAATAAAAATGTTCAATATTGTAGTATGCCTAGATTTAAATAATTATATGATAAACATGTTTTGTTATGTTTCTGAGTAAAAATTGTATGTTTTTAATATTTATGACAGTGAAGTTGAAATTATTCCTCAAAGTTAAGAAAAATACATTTCCTTTTCTAAAAAGTTAAAAATAAATAATCAACAAGTTAGATTCGTATAGTCAAGCTGGAATGTAACATTTCAACTTAATTATTACTGATAAACGATTTCGTAATTTACATGCACTCCTAACTTTCTAATCTAATTAGTAGATGGGATATAAACCCATGCAAACATCATAACTATAGTTAAATTTGTTGTTTTGTCATTGTTGTTTAAGTATTGTTTTTCGTTAAGCATGGCACTAATAATTGATATAGAAGGATTCATGATTAACGGAAAATTTACCATGAAAGAAGTTGCCGTGATGCATACCGAGAAAACGAAGTTTTGGCTGCCTGACGTCAACTTCAAAGCGCTAACATTCAAAGATCAGAAGACTATCGCAAATGTATATATATGTGCAAAATAATATCCATGGTCTAAAATATGAAAACGAGCCCGAGGACCTAGCAATTGAGGAACTAAAATATCGTCGTAAACAAATTGATAAGGAAGTGCAACCTAAAACATGGCTGTATAAGGGCGACATATACGAGCGAGATTTGCTCAGAGAATTAGGATTCCCAGGCTGCAATATCGAAACATTAGGATGTCCTAAATTTACAAGAATCCTCGTTGAAGAGAACGAAATAAAGCATAGAATTCCGAGACAGTTACACACAAAATGCCTTAGACATGAACTCTATAAACGATCTGTAGCCGAACTACACTGCTCATTGATCGAAATTTTTATCTTCAGAGAATGGTTACAAAAACATCACAAAGGGTTTAATTGGATAAAATAAAGTGTGTGTGTGTATAATAGTTGTTTTAAATATTATGGTTTAAAGGTAATCTAAATACTAATAATGTAATTTATTACGAAAAACATGAACATTCTCCTGAACTACAACTATACAGCTGTAGGTATTTGTCATGAGTCAATAAAGACTTTATATATTTTTTTTTTTTTGAGCGATTTTTTCTTTCCACAATTTAAAATCATTTTGCTTTATAAATGTTTTGGCACATTAGCTACCTCACTGTAATTATGTTCGCTTTAAGTAATAATGTTGTTAACTCAGAATTGGATATTTTTAAATTATTGTAGAAGTATGAAAAACTTTTTAATATTAGTGATACACAAGTAAATTATAATAATGATTCATATGTATATAGTTGTTAAGCTGTATGTTTTTATTATATTTAATTTGGAAATGTTTAACTTTTTATTACTTATGTTATAATTGTCTCTTTTCTGTTCACATTTACAATATATTCAATATTTAATTTTTTACACGTAAAGCAAATAAAAATCAAAGCAAAAAGCAAGCGTTTTAATTTCAACAATAAAAAAAAAACATTTTTTTTCATATACTTATTGTACTAATACACAAACTTTTCTTCAAAAGTAAGAAAAAGAAATGTAAGTTAGCATGCAATGTTAAAAGTTATTTTTTACTTTATCAAAACTAAAAGTAATTTTTTTTTTACTTTCTCAAAACGGTTATCAAAAAATAATTTTATAAAATCTTTTTTTTTACTTTATCAAAACTGTAAAATGACTGATGTCTGATTTTTGTGTAGTTTTAAATTGACATTTTACTTCATTATCATCATCATTTCAGCCGAAAGACGTCCACTGCTGGACATAGGCCTCCCCCAAGCATCGCCACAACGACCGGTCCTGTGCCTTCCGCATCCAGCGGATTCCCGCGACCTTCACCAGGTCGTCGGTCCACCTTGTGGGGGGCCTACCCACGCTGCGCCTTCCAGTACGCGGTCGCCACTCCAGAACTTTACTGCCCCATCGGCCATCCGTTCTGCGAGCAATGTGCCCCGCCCACTGCCACTTAAGTTTGGCAATTCTTCGGGCTATGTCGGTTACTTTCGTTCTCCTGCGAATCTCCTCATTTCTGATTCGATCACGCAGGGACACTCCGAGCATAGCACTCTCCATTGCCCGTTGAGTGACTTTGAGCCTTCTTATCAGGCCCATTGTGAGCGACCACGTTTCAGTACCGTAAGTAATTACTGGCAACACACACTGGTCAAAGACTTTCGTCTTGAGACACTGCGGTATTTAGGACGAGAAGATATTGCGTAGCTTCCCGAACGCTGCCCAACCGAGTCGGATTTGACGATTGACCTCTTTCTCGAAGTTGGACTTACCTAGCTGGACAGTTTGTCCTAGGTATACATAATCGTCAACAACTTCGAGTGTAGATTCTCCGATGTTTACGGGAATGGGTGCTATATGGGAATTCGACATAACCATTGTCTTGTCCATATTCATTTTAAGACCCACTCTATCAGAAGCTCTACTGAGGTCATCGAGCATTGTACCGAGGTCCTCCATGGTCTCAGCCATGACTACTATGTCGTCGGCAAACCGAAGGTGACTGATGTACTCGCCGTTTATGTTAATGCCTAGCCCCTTCCAGTCCAGAACCTTGAAGACATCCTCCAATGCAGCAGTGAACAGTTTCGGAGAGATCACATTTCCCTGTCTCACACCTCGCTGCAGAAGGATAGGTTTCGAGGCTTGGTCCTGTAATCGGACTGACATAGTGGCGTTTTCATACAAAGACTAACACTTTGATGTACCGATAGTTAATCTGGCACCGTTGAAGAGACTGTAGTACCGCCCAAGTCTCGATCGAATCGAAGGCTTTCTCGTAGTCCACAAACGCTAAACAAAGAGACAAGTTATACTCTTCGGTCTTCTATATAACCTGCCGCAGCGTATGTATGTGGTCTACGGTGCTAAAGCCTTTTCGGAAACCGGCTTGTTCGGGAGGCTGGAAGTCGTCAAACCTGCGCGAAAGACGGTTCGTAATGACTCTCGAAAACAGCTTGTAGACATGGCTCAGAAGTGAGATGGGCCTATAATTCTTCAGTAGAGCATTATCGCCCTTTTTGAAGAAGTGTACCACCACACCTCTGATCCATGCCTGTGGCGTTCTTCCCTCGAGAATGACGGAATCAAACAGCTTCTGAAGGGCCTTATGGATCGGTTTTCCACCCACCTTCAGGAGTTCGGCCGTAATTCCGTCATCACCCGGTGCCTTGTTGTTTTTGAGCTGCTTCAGAGCCATCATGTCTATTGGGCAGAGCCAGCTTGCAAAACTGAGGACCGACGATGGCAGAGTCGTATCCTCCAAGCCAGAGCTATTGAAAGAGGTCGAGAAGTTCTATGGAAAGTTATACACGTCCACCCGGACACCCGCTGTAAATCGAGCTCACAACCCAAGAGCTCGATTGACCCGACACTATACCGAAGATATCCCGGACGTCAGCCTGTACATTTTACTTATAGAGAGATAATTATTAAATTACAATTTTATTTTGTACTTTAATTATAACATTCAGTTATAATATAAAAACGACGTGTAATTCAAATTACCAATAAATGACTTGACTATTGACCATTTGAAGGAAAGATTTTTCCTACAAATGGCATTTTTTGATGTTTAAAAATTTTATAAAATTCTTTTTTGTTAACAGTTTTGAGAAAGTAAAGAAAAGAAGAATTTACAGTTTTGATAAAGTAAAAAAAAACTATTTTTATATAAAAACTTTCCTACAAATGGTAATTTTACAGTTTTGACAAAGTAAAAAAAAACTTTCAACAATGCAAGCTAACTTACATTTCTTTTTCTTACTTTTAAAGAAAAGTTTGTGTATAAGTACAATAAGTATATGAAAAAAATTTGTTTTTTTTATTGTTGAAATTAAAATACTGCTTTACGTGTAAAAAAATAAATATTGAATATATTGTAAATGTGAACAGAAAAGAGACAATTATAACATAAGTAATAAAAAGTTAAACATTTCCAAATTAAATATAATAAAAACATACAGCTTAACAACTATATACATATGAATCATTATTATAATTTACTTGTGTATCACTAATATTAAAAAGTTTTGCATACTTATACAATAATTTAAAAATATCCAATTCTGAGTTAACAACATTATTACTTAAAGCGAACATAATTACAGTGAGGTAGCTAATGTGCCAAAACATTTATAAAGCAAAATGATTTTAAATTGTGGAAAGAAAAAATCGCTCAAAAAAAATAAAATATATAAAGTCTTTATTGACTCATGACAAATACCTACAGCTGTATAGTTGTAGTTCAGGAGAATGTTCATGTTTTTCGTAATAAATTACATTATTAGTATTTAGATTACCTTTAAACCATAATATTTAAAACAACTATTATACACACACACACTTTATTTTATCCAATTAAACCCTTTGTGATGTTTTTGTAACCATTCTCTGAAGATAAAAATTTCGATCAATGAGCAGTGTAGTTCGGCTACAGATCGTTTATAGAGTTCATGTCTAAGGCATTTTGTGTGTAACTGTCTCGGAATTCTATGCTTTATTTCGTTCTCTTCAACGAGGATTCTTGTAAATTTAGGACATCCTAATGTTTCGATATTGCAGCCTGGGAATCCTAATTCTCTGAGCAAATCTCGCTCGTATATGTCGCCCTTATACAGCCATGTTTTAGGTTGCACTTCCTTATCAATTTGTTTACGACGATATTTTAGTTCCTCAATTGCTAGGTCCTCGGGCTCGTTTTCATATTTTAGACCATGGATATTATTTTGCACATATATATACATTTGCGATAGTCTTCTGATCTTTGAATGTTAGCGCTTTGAAGTTGACGTCAGGCAGCCAAAACTTCGTTTTCTCGGTATGCATCACGGCAACTTCTTTCATGGTAAATTTTCCGTTAATCATGAATCCTTCTATATCAATTATTAGTGCCATGCTTAACGAAAAACAATACTTAAACAACAATGACAAAACAACAAATTTAACTATAGTTATGATGTTTGCATGGGTTTATATCCCATCTACTAATTAGATTAGAAAGTTAGGAGTGCATGTAAATTACGAAATCGTTTATCAGTAATAATTAAGTTGAAATGTTACATTCCAGCTTGACTATACGAATCTAACTTGTTGATTATTTATTTTTAACTTTTTAGAAAAGGAAATGTATTTTTCTTAACTTTGAGGAATAATTTCAACTTCACTGTCATAAATATTAAAAACATACAATTTTTACTCAGAAACATAACAAAACATGTTTATCATATAATTATTTAAATCTAGGCATACTACAATATTGAACATTTTTATTAAATAGACATGACTTATAATCCCCCATATTCATCTTTTTGGTAATACTTTTGTCAAAACCTTTCGCTTTTGCTGTGCAACTAGATTCATAATTAACGTTTTAAAAGTGCATACTTATCCGAAATTTAAAAAAAATTGACTTTGCTATGAATTTATCCTCGACATCAAAAGCATACATTTTTGATCTTACCAATTCAACCAACAACCTACCAATTCTTTTAAAATTTCTTCATTATTTTCTTTTTTAAATAACCTAATTTATTTTTATATCTTTTTGGATATCCGAAAACATTATTTAAGTCATAGTCTGATGTATCAAAGTATGTAGGGAGGTCTAGTTTTATATTATCATAAAAATCATTTGTAAAAATTCGATACATCGAACTATCAGTATCTGTATATAATAACTTAACTTTGTCGTTGAACTTTTTACAGATGTAGTTATAATGACAATCATACATAAGAGTTTTTGAAATATCTAAATTTCAAAATCCTAAATAAATTGGTTTGTTATAGGTACTTATATTAATTTGGTTTTCAGCAATTGAACAGCAACTAAATTTTCTGAAAATATTGATAATCTATGGAACACTGTTTTTGCAATTAAATCTTGAGGAACTAAAATTTTACAGTGATTTTTTGCCAGTGTGTTACTAATTCTACATTGACCCTTTCTTCAATATTTTCCATCGTCTTACCAAAGACAGGATTGTTCATTAACTTGTAAGTCTTTTTCAAAATCTGATTTAGTTAATGTTTGGTTTTAATGAACTTTATTCACATTTTAATACATTGTTTTAGATTTCTGTAATGAATTATATATTTACATTTATTATTTAAGTTTGACACTAACTTCGTTTCTTTAGTACTACCCACACAAATATTTTCTGGACATAAAGGAAAGTCTGAATGTAAGTCATGGAGTTCATCAGGGTTCTCCAAATCAACTTGTAAAAAATACATCAGTCAAAAGCAAAACATGTGTTTTCAAATAAAAGTCTGACTAATCTAACATAGTACTACGACAATGAAAGTGTAGCCAGATTACATTTGCATGATTGTAATCGTCGTTTCTAATATGAGAAACTGTGAGTGAGCTATATAATTGATCTTGGTTGCGTAGTGACGTTAGTTTTAAACAATTATAACTTGTCATAAATTCATATGGATAAACACCTTTCATTCTTAAACGAATACAATTTTGATTATTAGGGAAGTTTCTTTTTAATTCTCCAAATCGATCGTTATGAAGATTTTTAGTTAACTAATGTAAACTACATGATAAAAAAAAATTTAGGAATCTACGAATCTTTAGCAAACTTGTTGTATTTTTTTTAAACTTTTTAGAAAAGCAAACTTGTTGTATTATTTCAACTTCACTGTCATCAAAACTTAATCCGTGAACAATAAAATGAGCGTCATAATTTAAAAAAAATAACAAAAATCTCATGACTCAAGTTATGTAAAAAACAGGAATATGACTCCTGAACTCAGAATTACATATTTCATGTGCAACACCTCTAAATATGCCAGAATGCCAATCAAAGTCGTAAAAAGGTTTATCTGCTAATTCAGTTTCACAACTATGACAGATTTTATTGTTTGAAATAATATTTTTTATCTTTCTTTGTCCACAGAAAAGGATATTGCTTGAAGCAATTTTTTCAAATATTGTTTTTAGGTCTTTACTTAAACGTTTCATGAATACTTGTACATAATTTTGGACACTATATGTCTCATATTTTGATAATATATCGTCATACGAACACTTTACATAATACCCAAAACTATACACATCATATTTTTTTATATTATGTGTAAAAGCTTTAGATTGATCATTGGGACATGACAAAATTGGCAGTAAAAAATCTTCAGAATCAGCATACATTACAAAATATATTTTTAACATATTTTGGTATTTATCAAATTTTATTTTATTATATTTGATGTTGGCTAATCAAACCAATTCTTTTTTTAGTTTCACCATTTGGTAAGTCGGTACAAATGTGAGCGCGTCGTGCTGTTGATGTTTTTTTTTTGTCGGGAAGTAAAGTAAGCATGAATCACATATATAGATAGCATGACAATGATTTGAAATTTGCTTGCTAACTAACCGTTGTACATTTTTGATATGGCAGTAATGATAATTTGAATAGTTGGAAACGTATAATAAATTGATGTGATAAGATTTTCGACATTTAGTTAGTTAAAAATAACGGACCTACAATAGAATGTAACTTTTTTTTCTCTATTAAATTCTAATCCAAAAACATTTAGACTGATCATATTTAATTTCTCCACTTTCGCCATGTCGGTGATTTTAACTGGAAAAGAAATACCATCAAATGTATGTTTATTTCCATGGATAGCACAAGATGTTACCTTATCAACGTTTCTATTTACAAGATATAAACCCGAAAGTAATGCCCACTTAAAACATAAATTGTCCACGTTTTTTACGTTTATGGTAGCTTTTTAGGGTTCCGTACACAAAGGGTGCCAAACGGGACCCTATTTCTCTCGCTACGCCGTCCGTCCGTCCATCTGTCTATCACAGGGCTGTATCTTTTGAACGATAATAGGTAGCCGGTTGAAATTTTCTCAGAATATGTGTTGCTATGACTATGACCCCTATCACGACAAATACTTAAAATAAAAAAGGTCGATGGGTGGTCCGGAACCCTTCAATGTGTGAGCCCGACTCGCACTTGGCCGGTTTTAGTTTTTATGTCATTTGGAAGATCAATATATGAGCTACCACGTAGCGGATTAAATTTATTAACATTCATATCGAAACATATAATGTCTTTAAGACTCCAACGACTATCTTTCTTTTCGAATGCAAATTTTGCAATAATTATACTTTTTACAGTATCGTTTAAAGATGAATATAAAATATTTAAATCATCTCCTTGACAAATAATATAATTAAACGTTTGGAAGTCAAATGTATAACATTTTTAAATTTTTAAGCTAAATTTACTTTAAAACTGTATGTTGCACAAAAATACAAATCTTTCCTCTTTATAATATTAGTATATATATAGATTAGTATAGATAATTCTATTACCAAAAGCAGATTCAACAACAGTAACATTTGATACTGAATTATGCAATTATTTTTATGAATGTTGCTATTTAGATGGTAAGTAAAGTACAGTATTACACATTTTATATGGCCCACCGATGTACCTGCGCAGATGACGCAATTTAAGCATGCAGGAAATTGGTTAACCTACGTTACGTACACCTTACGGGCATTGCATAAGGTTGATTATATTTTTTTTATGTTTCGGGTGTTTTCGTCGATCGTATTTTTATGTTGAAGATGGGACTGGAATATGAATACAATTCAGAATAATTTTACTTCAGTTTGCGTATAGATTCAAGGGATGTTCTATGCTGAGTTTTGTTAAATTATTTTCATTCGTATTTTAAGATGTAAGATTAAAATGGGAATAAAGTTGATTGAATAAACGTATTACATAGTCTTATTTAGATTATTGTAGGATTCGTGTCAACCAACATTACATAGCATACCTGAGCTAGAAACGTGGTGAGTTATAGTAAATGTAAGCCATTAGCAAACCATCAGATGATTAAGAACCTTAAGGAGCTCACCTTAACGAGATTAATTAATAAAGGAAAGTAGAGCTCGATACTGTAATTAGGTGATTACAAATGAAGTAGGTCCTAATGAATGCAAGAAGCTAACTTTCCATCCATTGAAGATATCAAAAAACGGATGCTTGCATTCGATCGGGCGTGGTCCAAAACCCCTAATTTGATACCAAACTTTTTTTTTTTTTTTTTTTAGTTTGCGTTGTCCCTCTGACGGACGAATAAGGGACTTTGGATCAGTGGTTCAGAACTCTCGAATCCCTACTACTGGCGCCCCCCTGCCAGGTGGACCGACGACCTAAAGAACGTGGCTGGGGGGGACTGGATGCGGAAGGCAGAGGACCGAGTGTTGTTGCGCAACTTGGGAGAGGCCTATGTCCAGCAGTGGACTGCGATAGGTTGAGTTGATTGATTGATGTAACTGTGACCCACCAGGAGGTCGCGCGAAGCACATGTTGAAAAGTACTGTCTTAAAGTATCAAGACGTAAAAACGTATTTTACTGTTTTTTGTACTTACTAGTAATTAATATGATCAACATGTACAGAAAATCGGACTGCACATACACGTGCATATGTCAAGTTATACATAATATCATGGTATAATAAGATGTTTCACCAGGTATTCTCTTCCCGCAATGACAGCGCGATACCTCCAAGCTACGTCACGATCAGTGCTGCCATTGATTGATATCTTCAATATACTCAAGGAGATTTTGTTCATAATGAATATAAAATAAATTCCTAACTAGCCTATTTGTTATCTCGTGTTATTCATCTAATTAGTTAATAAAGGAAACTATATTAAATTACTAGTTAAAAAGTGATTCTTTATAGAAGAAAGTAAATGAAAATATGCATTTTGCTCGGGTAATTTATTTTCACAAAGTGGCAGCACATCAGACTGACAAGTGTCACGCTAACAGCCCGCTATTGGCTCCACGGCCGATGACGTAGTACGGAGGCAATCACGTGACCTAGCTGTCACGGGAAGAGACTACCTGGTGTTATTATCCCATGCATAATATATAGAATACTATAACTACTACTATAATAATGGTAAAAGTGCAACGAAAAATCACAAACTACAATATGATTGCAAAGCATTTGGCGGCATTTATTACATGTAATTACATTACAAATAAGGTATGTTGTTATTAAACATAGGTTAAATGTAGGTTGCATTACAGAGTTCAAGTTAAATTACATGTATTAAATTGTGATTACAGAGTGCATAAAATACAATATTATAATGTGAAACAAAGCTACGGGCATTAAGACGAGACAAAAAGGTTGTAACGAGGTTTTAATACGTTTTTGGTAGAAAGATAAATTGCAACTCAATGACCTAATGATATTGAACAACATAACATAACATCACGCCTGTATTTCCCCGAAGGGGTAGGCAGAGGTGTAATAGTACACCCACATTTCACCAGTTATGTTATAGTCCCATGTAATAGGGGGCGAGCCTATTGCCATTTACCGGGCACAAATCCAGACTCCGAACTGCTACTGAGAATTTCCTAATGAAATAATCCAATAACACTTAGCCCAACCCGGGAATCGAACACAGGACCCCACGCTCAGAGGTCGCGCTTGCAACCACTAGACCAACGAGGCAGTCAGACCAATGATATTGAAAGAGTGAGATAAAGGTATATGACAGTTACGCGTTAGAAAGATTAAAAGGAAAAACCTGAGTTTATCTCGTTACAACCTAATTTGAAGCTGTACAAGCACAATGTCGAGCACAGAGTAATAAGTGAATGGAGTACTAATACTATTGGCGATTATTGGTTTCACGTCAGACCGTGTACGCACTTTCATGTGTATGTTTATTGAAGAAACCTCAAACAATTTTTATTAGGGAAACGCAGTGCGGACAATCCTCCTCCAGAGTCAACCGTTGACATGGGAAAAGTAGCTGGGGTAGACTAGATTTGAGGAAGGTGGAGCAGTGTTGTAGCAAAACTTGGAAGTGGCTAATGTCCTATTGGACCCGCAGTAGGTAGACTGCGGTAGGCCATTTTGATACTATCATCAAAGCAGTTGAAAGCCAAAACAAAACTCATTACTGAGTTAAGCTCGCCTTTGTGCATGAATTTTCCTATATTATATCGTCGCTGTGTACAATTCATAATCTTCTTCTATCGTGTCGACATGAGCTACATAATGTTAATAGCTCATGCCGTGGGGAAAAGACTAGCCAGTCAGCAGGTTGGTGGCGAGGCTGACTGCCCAGGGTGCGCCAGACGATCAGTTAAATATTGTCACTCGTGGAGGCTCTTTTAATGCACAATACAGAATAAGAAAGACGTTCTCTGCCCGATAAAGGCCTCTATGACTATTATTTCTGAGTAGCTTATTAGTATTTAACAGCTACCATTCACCTTTAAAAGATCGTCTGTCCATCTGGTAGTGGATGGTATAACGCTTCACTTTCGAAGTTAGAAAGAAAAACTACATATTGAGATCTTCAAAAACACCAAAAAAAAAAATGTAATCAAATATAATAAAAACACAAAAAATGATCAGTTCATGCGTCACATCTGCGCAAATCGGCCATCAATTATACACGAAACAGAGTCACAACGCTGGTTTTTTTAACGCAAAGTCACCATCGCGAGCCACTCGCGTAACTGTTACGCATTGACTATGGTTTTTAGTTTGCAATAGAAAGTGAATGTGTATTAATATAATTTTATTGTAAATGTAACATAATCTTCGCATGCCTACAAAAAGTAAGATATGACGGACTTGTAATTAATTATAATATCTTTGTACACGATATCTTGTGGCGAATAAATGATTTGATTGATTGAAAGTGCGTACACGGCTTCACATAGCGTATTTCGTTTGTGCAGTTATAACTCCATTCACTCACTCCTCTGTTGAGTCGATCTGCTGCACTTACAGCTTGTCCCCTGTCGTTGTTGCCTCGTACGCTCCGCCCCTCAGGAACGACGACTGACTGGAAGACCTCTCGTGTTTCGCTAGTTGACATAAATGTTACGTATATCCACTGTTTGTACCGAGATTAGCTATCTAACACCCTTAACTAAGGTGATTATGTTAAAAGAAAGGCTTGAGGTTGTTTTAAAACGATGTTTCAGGGTGACTGATTAAACGAGGGACTTATTGAAGAAGGGTGTTCAGTACTTTATGGCCGTTCAAAATAACAGTACCACATAAAATAAGGCGCGTCGTCGGTCTTCGTTCGCGCAGACACAAAATGACGATTGACGAAAATACCCGAAACATAAAAAAAATATAATCAACCTTATGAAATGCCCATAAGGTGTTAAAATTGATTGCCGTGACGTCTTTTTCTATTTCGCTCACACGCTTCCGTACTCTAGCGACAGCGGCTGAGACTTTTGGCGCGCAGCGATAGTGTTTTCTGATTGGTTAACCAATTTCCCGCGTATTTCAATTGTGTCATCTGCGCAGGATATAAAATGTGTACTACTGTACCATAATTTTGAAATATTTTTCAAATCGATTTAAGTTGCATGCAGTGAGGTGATGCACCTAGCACGGCAGTGTCCATCAGTCACTATTTCCACCCTCTCCATCTTTTACACTAATCACATTCTATCATATTCTTGAATTTGTCTCTCGTTCATTCAGACACGCTTTATAGTTTACGCCCGTATTTATAAACCACTGTTAAGAAGGCAATCCCAAAAGGGAATTAAGGCTCTGCAAAATTTTAATTCAGGCCATGATTCTGTTGCACATTGCACTAATTAATTTAAATAATGCTATATCTCTTTCTTACAAACATCATCGAAAAAGGAGAGATAATATTTAGAACTAACAAATTAGAAATTGTCATGATCTACGGAAAAATTGATGCGACGTGGGGCGTTGATAGCAAGCGAAGTCCTAATTAAATTTGAAAGCTACCTCATATCCATTTTTCATGTTTTTTGTTAGTAAAAGAAATATGTAAGACTAAATCAATTTAGTTTGTACGCAACGGAATCAATACCAATTTCATTTAATTTAATATTTTGTCAGCTTTATATTAATATTCAAACCATGCTGATTTAGATTTTTGATTTTTTGATTATTTTTTTTGGGAAAATACTTGTGACGACTAGATAGTCGTCACAAGTATTTTCCCATCAAGCATTAAACATTAAATTTAATAGATGCGCTTGCCAATAGGAGCGAGCTTGGGCGCGCTTGCCAATAGGAGCGAGCTTGGGCGCGCTTGCCAATAGGAGCGAGCTTGGGTACTCTTGTCAGTAGAAGCGAGCTTGGGCACTCTTGTCAGTAGAAGCGAGCTTGGGCGCGCTTGCCAATAGGAGCGGGCTTGGGCGCTGTTGCCAGAAGGAGCGAGCTTGGGCACCCTTGCCAAAAGGAGCAAGCTTGGGCGCTCTTGCCAGTAGGAGCGAACTTGGGCACGATTGCCAATAGGAGCAAGCTTAGGCGCTCTTGCCAATAGGAGCGAGCTTGGGCACGATTGCCAATAGGAGCAAGCTTGGGCGCTCTTGCCGGTAGGAGCGAGCTTGAGGCGCTTGCCATTAGGAGCGAGCTTGAGTGCGCTTGCCAATAGGAGCGAGCTTGGGCGCGCTTGCCAATAAGATCGCGTTATGTCTAGACGAAAATTGGCAGAATTTTATACAAAGCAGATGTGATTACTTCTCTATAGTTTAATGCTCGATGTATTTTCCAATATGGTTGGTATGGTTATCAATATGGGGTGCTAAATTAAAACGATTACCTCGTATAAGCTTAATCGAGTTATATTGGGCGACTTTTTTATCTTCTGGAAAAAACAGGGTGTGATCAGTCATTGTAATAAAATTCATGTATGGAAACAACTGATATTTTTCGCTTATTTTTTTTTATAAAACTATTCTATTACAATAACTGGTCACACCCAATTTTTTCCAGATGGTAAAGAAAGACACCCAGTATTGTAAACCATATATGGCATACAATACCATATATGGCATACAATACCATATATGGCATATATATTTTCAAAGGAAAACCTAGCAGAATAAAAATGGCTGTATATTTACAATGAACCCACTTGATATCATAAAACCAATATATTATCAGACCATCCCAAGCATAATGTTTTATAGCATATTTTTTAATGTTCTAGCTAGATACAAAAAAAACCCACATATTTATATATTTTAGTTATGATTATGTGAAAATAATAATTACCGTTTGTAACGACTCCTCCGTAAGAATTACTATTGAACTTTGTAGGCTCTTGTGAATGCTGGAAAACATAAAAATAATAATATGAATACCTAGTTAATTATGAAGAAACATTTAAGCCACACCTATTAAATGTACGTTCCGTGTGGTGCCGGACGTAAAGAATTGTACCACCCTATATCTTCTCATGGGTGTCGTAAAAGGCGACTAAGGGATTCACCAGAGGATGGGCAGCAGCGTTCTCCGAGTATAAAACCAACCAACTGCGATCGCCAACCCGACAGCCAAGCGTGGCGATTATGGCATATCCCCTCTTTGGGGGAGGCCTATGTCGAGCAGTGGACGTCTTCCGCCTGAAATGATGATGATGATTAAATGTAGGATACAGAGGACTATCGTTATTGATACACATCACAAATCAACAAAATCAAGCTATTCACCATTTATACAAGCAAGAGCTCGTCCGGGGAAGTACTACAACCGTACCTACTTCTGCCGCCAAACGGTGATGCTTGCATTGCTGTGGTTCGGTGCAAATGTTACAGGCGCCAGATAAATTACAATCACATGAGACTTTCCATGTTCATGTCTCAGTTTGGGGAGCCAACTTGCGGTACCATTTAGGCAACAGCCTAGGTGATATTGCAGTTGTTATGGGCAAAGGTAACCGCTTAACATCAGGTGGGCCTTTAACTCGTTTCGCCATGAAAAAAAAAATGTGTACAGCAAAACCATTGCTGAGTGCAGCATTTTTTGCTATAACCAGAGTTATCTAAGAATTGATAAATTGCACACAGAAAGAATAACTTATTTACACCCAATTATATTAAACTGTTTTTTTAAGCTATTGCATAGCTTCTATCGCGGGCCTTGAGCGTGGAGACCGAATCCAGAAATTCCGTAACGAAAATAACCCAACACCGCCCACTCCGACCGGCACAGCGGTGATACTTTTTAGTTTTGCCATCTATTGATGAATAGCAGAACTTTTAATGACTTTTTGAATTATCACGCTTGTCTCTTTAGTTCTGCAAATCGCCTCTAGGTGGCATTGGTTGTATCGGCGTTACTGCGCATGCGTAATCCCCCTCTTCGCCCCGCAATCTGGTGACTCATGCCTGCTTAGAGTTTTGGCGTTAGGGCACCACCTCTTTGTATTTACATAAAAAATGCTATGCAATATAGCTTTACCGCGGCAGTCTCCGAGTGCCACACGTCTTTTTTTTTATTTTTATGTAATGGATTACTTGGCTTCCGATAAAATTTATCGTGTAAGTTACAAAATCATGTTCTATATAGATTTTCGACATAAAATGAATTCAAAGTGTCAAAAATTGGCTATGTTTGGATTTTTTTTCTATCAAGTGAAGTTATTTAAATCGGGTATCGATCTTTCAAAATGGATACATAAACTACTCACAACCCCACCATATATTTTTTCCATTCTCCCTACTTCAAGAAATGATGACGAAAAAACTTTTTAACAAAAAATTGAACCGACGAAAACCGAAACTGAAAAGCGAAAAATAACTAATTATGAGTCTGCGCCAAACGAACTTTTAACAAGCAAAGTGCGTGTAAGTTGCAAGTGGCCGAGCGGAGAACGCATTTTTGCAAAGTTATTGTTTATCGTTGAAAATTTCACTTTGTATTTGATGTGACGTTGTTTTTATTATTTATTTAAAGTAATTTAATGATATTCGGCGCCGACTCATAATTAGTTATTTTACGCTTTTCAGTTTCGGTTTTCGTCGGTTCAATTTTTTGTTAAAAAGTTTTATTTTTCATTTTTTTGTGGTTAAAATCTAACTCCAGGTCTCCATTATGTCGTAGTGTCTAGAACTATATTTATTTGTGTCAAGTTTCAACAGAATCGGTTAACAGGTAAGAATTCAGTGGGTGAACAAACACTCATCCCCTGTTTTACTACCCTTAGGGATGGATTTTGATTTTGAAATTTAAATAGGACCAACTTCGAGATATACCCTATCCATTAAAAAAAGATTCATCAAAATCGGACCACTCTGTCACCACAGTCCACCCCGAGACAATTCGTGCAGGGACAGGGCCTTAAGCATCAGTGCGAACGTCAGCCGTGACAAATCTATAGACAAACATGTCAATGTATGTCAGTGCAAACACAGCCAATAACAAATCTTGAAATCTGTCAAAGAATTTACCCAGTTTTCTGCAGTGCGAACGTAACAATCAACAAAACAAGTTGTGACATTAGTTTCATATGACAAGTTTTGAGACATTACATGTTAAATGTTTTTTGGTGCAAACCCACAGTAAGGATCAGCTGTTTTTTTTTCGCGATTTCAGGGTTGGTCTCATAGTAAAAGTTGTTCGATAGCATCCCCTGATTATTCAGCTCTTCAAATATGACCACGCATTTCTGGTACACATTGTATAATTGAGTATTGGGTATTTTGGTATAATTGGGTAGTAATATAATTATATTAAACTCAAATTTTTCATGTTATACACTACAGGTAAATAGCATGTATGTTCAAACTCGGACCTTCCTGCATGGAAGGTAAGTGTTCAACGGCTAAGCTACCACTACTTATTGTATACATAACCAGCCCATTACTGTCCCACTGCTGGGCACGGGCCTCTTCTCAGTACGAGAAGGCTAAGGCCTTGTTTACCTTTAGTTAATTACCTTAATATTTCACACAACTTCTATGCAATTTAATTTAGGATAGTATGTTATCCCTGTATCTTCTCATGGGTGTCGTAAAAGGCGACTAAGGGATTCACCAGAGAATGGCATATCCCCCCCCCCCTTTTGGGGGAGGCCTTTGTCCAGCATTGGACGTTTTTCGGCTGTAATTAAATAAATAAATACAAATATTTTTGGGACAATTTACACATCCATCACGATCTAGTCCCAAACTAAGCAGAGCTTGTGCTATGGGTACTAGACAATGGATATTGTAACATGCGTTTTTTTACGTCGTCACATGTTGAATAAAATTTTAAATTTCTGTGGTTTTTAGTGTAATTTTTAATTATCGGAGTGGCAACATTGGAGCGATATGTCACTTTGCGACGAAACCTTTTTACAAGATGGATTGATTTATATCGTCTTATTTTAATTTTATTTTTAATCCAGTCCCATTCCACGTTTTTACCATCGGAATGGGCTAGAATATTGTCATTCAAGGGGATGAACCCTTTTTCTAATGTGGATTGTTGAATTTTAGTCTGGTGAGTAATAATATTTCTTCCTGAGACGGCATTTGGTCCGGTCGGATTTTGGAGGCTCATGATGCTAAAATATTCGTAATTTTACTTGTTACAGACTAATATCCACCTAATCACATCGATCTTGTCATCAACAGGCATCGATGTGTAATATTTTTTATGAAATAAGCGGTAAGTAAATACCATGCGGTCGAAATTCATGACGGTTCGCTTTTGTTTTGTTGTTTTCGAAACTAATTGGAGCTATTTTTGTTACAGCCCATGGTTGGCGCTTATTTCGTGGTTTTATTCGGGATTTATTTCGGTATGTTCATTTTTGGAGTTTAATGCGGTTCCCTCAATAACATGAAGTAACGTAATCATAAATAAATTTAAATTAACTATAAGGATGCAATAATAATGATAATGATAGTAATTAGATTAATACAATTCCACATTGGGATTTATTTGCTCATATTAAAAGCCTACAGAAAATAAAACTAGTGTCTTGAAATCTGGTTTTTATTGAAGTTCTCCCGCTGAAAGATTAAGTTTCAACTCTACTCGTTCAAAGTTCAAAGCATTTATTTGCAACTAAGTGTACAATTTTAGTTCTTATTTATGTAAAATACATTATGAGGCACTTAAAACTTAGCGGCCTTCTACAGGCGCAGCAAATTTGAGGGCTTTATTAATAAGTTATGTCGGTTAATTAACATTAGTAAATTATTATTGATTATGTATTTAATTAATATTTAAATAAGATAATCCAATCAGCAATCGTTCAGCCAATCCAGGTATTTATTTTATTAAGTGTGGCTCCTGGCGCCCGAATTCCATTTTTTTATATATATTTTGGAGCTCACACACCTTTTATGTATGCTATTAATCAACAGTATAAATAAATTATTATTAATTTTTTTTTTTTATTATTACAATATAATACTTATATACCTTCTTTTTTGTAAATACATACTTATAATACATAAGAAACACCCAGACCAACACAAACACTCATGTTCATCACACAAATATTTGTGTCCTGTGGGAATCAAACCCACAACCTCGTGATCTGCAGTCCGACACTCGAACCACTAGACCACAGAGGTCTAGTGGCCAGAGGTTGTCGTTATGACCTTTAAAAGTATGATATCTTAAGCATCTTACCTCCATCTCTCTAATATTCCTCATAAGCGTATCTATATCATCATTGGTAGCCTCCTCACTTTCATTCTTCCGCACATCCTTATCCTTCCTACACTTGACATTGTTCACTTTTTTGTTAGCGTCACAGTTCACACGGTCCTTGGAAGGCACTGTCTCACTTTTATCACGTTTTGGTTCACTTTTGTCAGTCCTACTGTCTTCCACTAACTCCACATCACTGCTACTATCGTCCACTGCTAGCGGTTCCTGCTCACTTAGAGGATCCACATCAGAGATTATGACGACTTCCTTTTTCTTTTTGACCTCAGGTGGCCGTTTGTCTGGTTTCGCAAAGGTTGGAGAATGGTGTACGGGGACTAAAGCTGGTCTAGGGATGTTGTTCTCAGCTACCCTCATATTCTCAATCTGTTTCTGTGGTATTTCTTCCTTATTCTTCGGACTGGGGTCTTTTTTACTGGGCTGGTAACTTGTGTCAACGTGTAACGGTGAATCCACTCTCTTTTCTTTGACTTGACTTCTTTCCTGTTTCTTCGCTTTATCCTTTTTTACCATATCATTCAATGCTGCTGGCGATTTAACTCTAATGAAGCCTGTTTGTTTTTCTGAGGGTTGGACGTTGTTGTTGATTTTTTTCTCAGCTTTAGGGGGGTTATTTGGAACTGGCGTTATAGTAATACTGCCTATATTGTTGGGGGGAATGTATAGTTCTTCTTTCTTTTCACTGTCTGGTTTTTCTACAATTAGGTCTTTGCTCAGGGAAAAGGAGTTCATTATTGAGCCGAATACAGAGTTCGTTTTGTATGGGGCCTTGTCATCGGTAGCTGTCACTTCCATCTTGTCTGGTGACTGTTTGGCGTTGGTGGTGGTAACGGTGAGGGAGCTGGGGAAGGTTATGGGCTCTGTGAAGGGTGCCGGCGTCGGGGGTTCACTTCGCTGTGTTGGTGGTTGAGATGAAGAGCCGAGTCGCTGCCGTTTCAAGTCTGATACTTTCACTTCTTTACTGAGACTGAAAATAAGAGAAATAGTGTGATTAGAAGATAAAACTTTACTTGCATTAACCTGTAGGGGCCCGCTGGCCAGATTATAAAGATATTTATTCGCAAGGATATGGTACAGAAGATGTTAAATATACATATTTTTATCACCCTTTAGTAGGCATGCGAATTTTTGTGCACATACTTTTAGTGCTTTATTAGCGTTTATGGAAAAAAAATATCATTTAATTTACGAATATATTCTAAAGTGTATCACTTGAAATTCAGGATTTGTAGATAACAAAATAGGTACATAATCTAAGTCTTGTTGGACTAGCTTGTTGTTGGATAAAAAGATAATATGTACTTTGAAAAAAAATCCTTTAGGGGCCTGCTAGTCAAATGCTGCATTAAAACATCATTATATCCAAAACGGTTGAGGTATAAAATATTTATAAATAATATTGTTTAGGTACAAAATAAGCCCTTTATGATAAGCTATCGCTCGTCGAAAAATCTTTTTGGGGCCTGATAGTCAGATAGACACAGCAGTCACAGCGCTGGCTTTCAACGACAGCCGGCGCTGTCCCGCGTTCACCCAGTCAACAATGTATACCAAGTGTTATTGAAATAACTGAAAACCTCTTAAGGGGTCATTGTACTCATAAGTATGAACAACTTTTACTATGGGACCAACACTGAAATCGCAAAAACAATATTCGGTGTACCCATATAGCCCTAAACAAGACACCTAATGTTGAGTAAAATGCTTACAACAAATTCTGCCACTAGCTGAGGCGGGGTACGGCAATCCGATTGGCCCTACAAAGGCGGCTATTGGCTAATCACTAACGCGGCAGTTTTGACAGCTCATGTAAGTAGTCGAAAATGATTTGAAGATTTCAAGTGGCGAATAGTGGCGACTTACATTAGTGGAAATGCATAGATGTGTTGCAGACATCAGTCGCCTGTAATGAGGCGTCTATAGGCTGTATGGTCGTTGGGTGTTCCCTAAATTTTGTAGATTTATGTAAACACAAATGTAGGGAACAGCAGATTTTTTTAGTAGTTGTAGATACAAAAACGGGCCAAGTGCGAGTCGGACTCGCGCAGTAAGGGTTCTGTACCGTCCATCGACCTGATACCTCATAGAAACTGATTTAATTTACGAGAGTTTATCACAAGACATCAATGTACAGTGCGCGAAATATGAATTTTTGCATCTCTTTCTTACGCAGGTACCACCACATATATGTCTATGTTTGTCTTATTTTTAGTATTTGTTACTAAACTACATTGTATGCAAAATATAATCTAACCAAGTTTGACGCTGGTATGTATTACCGTTTTGAAGATAGAGCAGGAACAAAAACGTTGGAAAAAATGCATTTTTTTTGTGGTTCTTGTATGGGGACCCCTTTGGTTTAAGACTTTTTTTTGTTTTTAGTATTTGTCGTAATACTCCTCATAGTAACACATATTCTGAGAACATTTCAACCGGTTACCTATAACTGTTCAAAAAATACAGCCCTGTCACAGACGGGCGGACAGTGTAGCGAGAGTAATAGGGTCCCGTTCGGCACCCTTCGGGTACGGAACCACAATAGTTTTAGAAAATACGATCAAGATGAACATATTTTTTTTTTACTGCCACAAACTGAATAGATACAGCTAAAAATTTTCTTAAAAGAAGCCTATTTGGGGTATTTGGGTGTTGTCAGCGTCTTAAGAGGTTTTCAGTTATTACAACACACAGACTAGTAAGCCTCAAGACGCCACACAAAAAAAGTTTTGCATTTGAACACATTCGTAAAATGTTGGCGGGGACCGGGGGGCGGACGGCGCGTTATGATTGGTCGGCTCAAATTTTCGGTGATATGATTGGTGCCGCTCGCTGACGGGGTGAAGTTCCGATTGGTGGTTGGGCGTAAGATATGCAGTGCTACTGCATATGATTTGTGACCGGGGGTATCCGGCTAATAGGCGTTTAGAGGCTTACTGGTCTGTGTTACAATAACACGTTGTAGTAACTGTGAGTTTGCACTGACGAAACATTCACATAAAAACATGTTGAAAAGTCAGTTTTCTGTCAATGTATCGAATAGCGTTCGCATTGTCACACAACTTGTTGAAACGAAACTTGTTTGACATTTCATAGTCTATTGACATGTTTCACAATTAATTTCGATACACTTCAAAGTATCTGCTTTCGGCCATACATGTTTACCAACCTCATTGGACAATACAAAAAACGAGATTTGTACAAGTTTTGACACATGATTAAGCATCAGTGCGAACGTCAGCCGTGACAAATCTATAGACAAACATGTCAATGTATAAGTTTTTAGTCAGTGCAAACACAGCCAACAACAAATCTTGAAATCTGACAAAGAATTTACCCAGTTTTCTGCAGTGCGAACGTAACAATCAACAAAACAAGTTGTGACATTAGTTTCATATGACAAGTTTCGAGACATTACATGTTACAGATACCGGCACGAGTCGTGAGCACAAACTTCACCTGCGCAGAAGTTCATTTATAGATATGTTTGGTGGAATGACAGGAGCGCGAGATGCCAACGCCGAACATTGCATTTACGCGATTGGTCGACAGTCGATGCTCGTCGTCTATTGGACAATTAGGTGTCATTCGGCTACTACTACTTACTTACTTTCGGTTCAACTTTATTGACTCACATTTTCGAATTTAAAACAGTTATTTTTCTTTTGTTGTAATTAATTTATATTTTGTTTTTTGAGTGTTTAATGTTTTGAATTAAAAATTGTTTTTTTTTCTTCTTCATCTTCCTTTATTTATTACAAGATTGTATTTAACTTGCAATGTATGTACGTATGTAAATATATTTGTTAGAGTGGAATCTTGCAACTCAATTTTGAAGCAGATATCTTCAACCTATTTAGCTGAAATTTTGTACAATATGCGTATCAAATGAAAGGACTTGCTGAGAATACGAATGCGAGTTAAAAAACCTGTCCATCGATAACTAAATAGTAAAAAATTAATTAAAAGTCAAAATGTTTTCTGCTTATTTATCTGTGCGTAAGAAAAAAGTCCCAAAATCATAATATGGGTGAAATTCGAGAAAGTTTGTATTTTCTATAACTACCCATAATCCTTATAAAATGCTAACCGTGAAATTTAGTGAACAAAGATACTAAGGTCAGTATTACAGAAGCTTCCTCAAGTACAGTTTAAACTCCAATCACCTGATCACTACTTAAGGATAGAATCGTTACTTGAGTATCGGTCTTATTCCAGAACGGTAATTAGAAACTTTAATTCAACAACATAACACATGAATTTGACCTGAAATATAATATAAATCTCTACTCAAGCGTAGTCTGGACCACACTAGAGTGATTACAGATCAAATCTCAGCTCAAATACCGAAACAGGTGACAGTATAAAAAAAAACTAAACTCAGCTGAACTGTGATCAACAAATCTCTGCTTGAGGAACGTTCTAAAATCAAAGCTCAACTTTAAACTAGTTTTAAACAGAGATCAATGCTTGAGTATCGTTCTGTAATACTGGCCTAAATAATTTTGGTCGAAAGTGTACATGCGCGAACTTGCCCCCACTATAATAATAAATAATAATAATAAAATGTTTATTTTCATAAAATATCTTTACAGAAAAAAAAAGGTAACGTTGGTACCTGTACTAATGAAAAAACATTGTATCACAGGCACCAGCGCCTTCCATTTAGTTACACAGTAAAATTATTACATAAGAATAATATGAATTAAAACTAAAATAATTAAATTAAATTGGGAGAAAATTATATTAAATTAAAAATTATGTTTGTAAAACTAAATCTGCATTACACAGTTGCTAAAGTAGGATGTGTGTGTATGTGGACGGTGTGTAGTTGGATGTGTAGTGTAGTAGGTGTAAGTATGCGTTGTTTGTGTATATTTGCATTGTTGTGTATGTTTGTTGTTACTACTGTCCATCTGTGCTCACGACTCATGCCGGCTACTATAAATGTTTTTTGGTGCAAACCCACAGTAAGGATCCGACACTCACTCGGCCTGGCGCAGTAGCGTGGGCATGCGCACGAAGCCGGGCGGGAACAGCGGCAGTGCTCGCGCGTGCAGCAGCCGCGCGGCCGCGTCGCGCGCGCCCGCCAGCCGCGCCACGCGACACAACAACGCGCGGCTGCGCGCGCACCACGGGAAGCGCCGCTTCGGGAGGCGCTTCTCCACGAGCGGGGCGCCTTCAGCCGCCGACGCGATCTGCATCTTTTTCCTAGAAAGGACATTGATAAAAATAGCCTTAGGGTCGATTTCACATAAAATTTGGTACCACGAATGATTTTACACTAATGAGATCATGACACAAATGAAATCTAAATCACGCTAATGGTATGCATATTTTTATTGGTTTACAAAGTAAGTTTAGTCTTATTCATATTGATGAAGATTCATTCATTCATTTCAGCCGAAAGACGTCCACTGCTGGACATAGGCCTCCCCCAAGCATCGCCACAACGACCGGTCCTGTGCCTTCCGCATCCAGCGGATTCCCGCGACCTTCACCAGGTCGTCGGTCCACCTTGTGGGGGGCCTACCCACGCTGCGCCTTCCAGTACGCGGACGCCACTCCAGAACTTTACTGCCCCATCGGCCATCCGTTCTGCGAGCAATGTGCCCCGCCCACTACCACTTAAGTTTGGCAATTCTTCGGGCTATGTCGGTTACTTTCGTTCTCCTGCGAATCTCCTCATTTCTGATTCAATCACGCAGGGACACTCCGAGCATAGCCCTCTCCATTGCCCTTTGAGTGACTTTGAGCCTTCTTATCAGGCCCATTGTGAGCGACCACTCATTGATGAAGATTACTGTTAACAAATTGTAAAAAAGTTTATCAATTGTTGTTTCGATGTCAAAGGTTTTAATATTGATCATAAGAAGACTCAATTTACATTTTTAAACCAATAAAAATATGCACATTATTAGTGTGATTTGGATATCATTTGTGTAACGATCTCATTAGTGTAACTTCATTCGTAGGCTGTGAAATCGACCTCTTAAGAGGCTGACAACACCTAAAAAATCAGACCTCTGCGGTCACTGTCGTTTCGTACAGAACTGAAAGAGAGGCAACGAGCCGAGGGACGTCGGATACACTGCTCAACTTGAATGAAAATTAACAATATTTTTTTTTAATAAAAAACTAAAAGCTTATTTGAAAAACAGAAACAACAAATGTTTAGATTATTGTCTTTCTCAAATGTTTTCTTAATTTTATTTATAATATTTAGTAAATAATAGAGATTGTTTGCTTTAAAGCATGTTACAAGAGGTTAGTTTACAATTCTTTTCTATAGAGAAAACTTAAAGAAAACGTGTTTTGGGCACAATACAGTTTCAGAAAATACGATCAAGATTAACATATATTTTTTTGACTGCCACAAACTGAATAGATACAGCTAAAAATGTTTTTAAAAGAAGCCTATTTGGGGTATTTGGCTGTTGTCAGCGTCTTAAACTGTTACAAAGATGAACAATATACGAAAATTACATGCGAATTTTTTCGTTTCATAATATATATTGTATTTAATGCGGACAATACAAGAACCATTTTTTATATTTTAAGGAGTATCAATACATTAATGAAGTAACCGGATGAAATTGTATCATCTATGATATCTGTGTATCATCCATATTTTTATTTCGATACTCTATAGTCTATGATTCAATATCATAGACTCCTTTCCACACAAGAAATTCCAAAAAATTGGCATCGACTGACAACTTGATGACAATGTAGGTTGTTTGACATAACAAAAAAAGCAAAACATGACATCAAAATAGCACAGATATCTGTGATTATATGTGTCAAAATAGTACATATTTAAAAAAATTAAAATTATATTTAGTACTGTCCGTGTTTATGAATGTATTGCAATACATTGGCTTCATTGAGTTGTATATGGTGAGCATCAATTTTAATTTGTAACGCCTTAAGGCGGAGTCACTAAGGATCTTTAGCAATGTCCTTTATATAATACGGTCAGCAACTAAGGGCCGGTATTTCAATAGTCTGATAACTTTTAACTGAGGAATAAATATGACGTCTTGACAGATTTTCTATACTACAACTGCCAAAATGTCAAACTTATTCCTCAGTTAAAGGATAACTGGCTATTGAAAGACCGACCCTAAGGGCCGAGTTCGCGGACAATGAAATAACCACTGTTTGCAAAATCAACCTGTTATTCAACAACAGATGTTTAACCGGGACGCGGGAATTTTCGTGTTCACGACTCCTATCCGATCAGTGATTCTGAAACCGAGCGTTCTGGGAATGAAAGAACGAATGATGTAACACGATTAATCAAAATGGTAGCAAAATGGCAACAACACTGAAAAGATGGACAATATAAAACGGTTGCATATCAGGTAACTCTTCCAAAATTAAAAATCCTAGTATAATGCTACTCTATACATTTGACATATCTTTTTAATTTGGCAGGATAAGCGGTCTTGGTTGTCATAGCAACCAATTAAATACGCCATTTTGATGTTTGAATATTAGGCCACTTACAAACTCGAAGTGTATCGGGCGGGCGCGTTTCTTGAAACATGATAAAATTCTGGTAGTTGTGCTTACCCAAAAGTAGCGGTAACATTGTGCAGGTTTCGCGCGAGCATCGTTTATAAGCCGCATTCATTTTGATTTTTATTAATTATACAAAAATAATATAAATAAAAAAATTACGTACTACCTCAATACGACAAAAACAGTTATGTTTACACATCTTTCATAAGTTTTCTCAAAGCATAAGCAATATGTTTCTTTGTTTATGTTCGTAAAAGAAAAATGCACGCTCGAAAAACGGCAACGTGTTCCGGCCCTCATTTTATTCGGTTTTTATTGTAATTTTACGAATATGATAAAATGCAATTGTTTTGTTATATTGGAGAGTAACAATCCTAATATTAATATTTTATGCAGCATAGACTCTTCTAAAATTACGAAAAACAATGAAATACAGAATATCAATGAATAACCTCAACAATTTCAACCATCAAACGTCAAAAATGTCATGTTTAAATACCCGGTTAGTACTTAAACGACGTCCCCGACTTCGGTTAGAAAAATCGATTGATTACTGTGATATAACGGTTGGTTATCGTTGGTGAACACCAAAGTTCGGGTTAAACATCTGGTTTTTACATAAACATCTGTTATCTTCTGGGTGAACTTGGCCCTTAGTCGATTATTATTTCACATAACATAACATCACGCCTGTATTTCCCCGAAGGGGTAGACAGAGGTGTAATAGTACACCCACATTTCGCCAGTTATGTTATAGTCCCATCCCATGTAATAGGGGGCGAGCCTATCACCATTGACCGGGCACAAATCCAGACTCCGGGCTGCTACTGAGAATTTCCTAATGAAAGAACCCAATAACACTTTGCCCGACCCGGGAATCGAACCCAGGACCCCACGCTCAGCAGTCGCGCTTGCAACCACTAGACCAACGAGGCAGTATGAAGAGAGTATTCATACCATATTCAGTTTTCTTCATAAGGTGCAATAAACAAACCAACCAATTTGTACTGAAGATACTTGCATTAATGCTGCTTAAATACCAATAAGTACAAAGAACATAATTATTTGTGCAACATTTCAAAACAATAATAGTTAAATCAAGAATAAACAAAAAACATTTGTTCGCACTTGGTCGGATTCGCAAAAGGTCGGATTCTCATTTCGTCGGATTCAGTACCGACGATAAGATAATACATTTATAATACATTGATTAAGTAGCATGAAGTACTCACAATTTCAACAATATGCATTCACAGTAACGCATATTCCTTGATTATTGACTCCATCGTCTTAGTTCTGCATGTTGCATTCAAGCGTGACGACCTACTTATTTTGCGGAATTAACACTTAGTATTTTAACTTCATATTTTGTATTAAAATAAGTATGTATAAGTTTAGCAAAAAATTAAAAACTTTTTTTTTTACTGTATTCAAAATGTGCAAAATGAGAAATGTGTCAAATGCAAAATGAGAATCCGACCTTGAGCATAATTTTAATTTTTAAGTATAATTTTGGCAGAAAATATAAAACAGTTTTTCTTCTTAACTGTATTCCGGTGAAATGAGAATCCGAACATTTGCGAATCCGACCAAGTGCGAACATATGACAAAAAAGACAAAACTGTAATTTGTCTTACCTCTCTTCTTGTACTCTTTCGCACTCGGCGTTATAACTAGCTATCATCGCAGGCTTGCGCTCCTCTATCAATGATTTTAACCTGAAACCAATACTTAAGTTGACTCCCAGAGTTCCCCGCTAACTAAATTCATGTTTAAAAATTTACATAATTTTCTTTTAACTAGCTTGTATCAATTTGACGTTTATGAAAATATAAAACTAGTTAGCGGGATTATGGATTCTAATTTAGTAAGTTTTAAGTAAGTATATTCTTGTAGGCTGTCTCAGAATATGAATCAAACTCACTCCAGTTGGGTATTTCCATATGCTCATTTGATTTCAACTCTTTAGTCATCATTTCAGCCGAAAACGTCCACTGCTGGACACAAGCCTCCCCCAATAAGAGGGGATATGCCATAATCGCCACGCTTGGCAGGCGGGTTGTTGGTTAAATACTCAGAGAACGCTGCTGCCCATCCTCTGGTGAATCCCTTAGTCGCCTTTTACGACACCCATGAGAAGATATAGGGTGGTGAAATTCTTTACGTCCGGCACCACACGGAACAACAAGTCTACAGCTCTTTAGTACTCAGATATAAAACTTTTTCTAGACAAACTTTTCAACACACAACACATTTTTTTTTCAAGTACAGAATTCAGCATATTCGATTGAAATTATTGTTGATAATCAGTTAGATTTACATCAAAGCCTTTACAAAATAATCATGATTGTCATGGATCACGGACCAGTAAGCCTCAAGACGCCGCTTAAACAAAGTTTTGCATGAGAAAGCAGTCGTAAAATGTTGGCGGGGACCGGGAGGCGGACGGTGGGTTATGATTGGTCGGCTCAAAAGTACGGTGGTACGATTCCCTATGATTGGTGCCGCTCGCTGACGGACTGACGTCCTGATTGGCCACGGGGCGTATGATATGCTTTGCTACTGCATATGCGTTGTGACCGGGGGTGTCCGGCTAAGCGGCGTCTAGAGGCTTACTGGTCTGTGTCATGGACATACATTTTTCTGTGCCATTCTCTATTAAAAACGCGTTATTGAAATAACTGAAAACAAGAGGTCATTGTACTCACCAGTATGAAGAACTTTTACTATGGGACCAACCTTGAAACTTCGAAAAATAAAATCAGCTGTTCACTACATTTGTGTTCACAAAAATCGACAAAATGCAGGGAACAGCTGATTTAATTCGCGATTTCAGGGTGAGACCACCCATAGTAAAAGTTGTTCATACTGGATGACAATGACCCCTTAAGAGGTTTTCAGATATTTTACTAACCGACTTCAAAAAAGGAGGAGGTTATGTATTCGGCGGGTTATGTACACCGATTACTCCGAGATTTCTGGGCCGATTTACGTGGTTGTTTTTTTATTTGGTAGAGGAAGTCCGCGCGGTGGTCCCATATAAATTTCGGTTTAATTTAGCTTTGCTTACCTAGATGATCTACTAATAGTTTCGTTTTTCTGGGAATTATCAACTAAAAAGTATGAAATAAAAACTTTTTAACAAAAAATAAAACCGCCTTCAAAAACCTTAACTAAAAAGTAAAAAATAATCCTTGTATGTATTTCAAAATCTTAACATAAACCAAAATTTTGAAGGCGGTGCGTGTTTTTCATGTATTGTATGTTCGCATAAACTGTTTTTTTTTACTATAGATAAGAGCTCGACAGTACATTATATTTACATGACGCAAAGGGACAGTCACGCGCCGTCTTCAAAATTTTGGTTTATGTTAAGATTTTGAAATACATACAAGGATTATTTTTTACTTTTTAGTTAAGGTTTTTGAAGGCGGTTTTATTTTTTGTTATTTAATAAAGCATTGTATATGACAAAAAAATTAAAAAAATAATTTCATTAACCTCACCTGTGTAACGTTTCAACAATCATAGCCTCTCTTTCCTCAAAGCTGAGCAGATTAATATCAAATTCTTCTAAATCCTCATCAAGTTTACGCTTGTTGTTTTGTGTTGATACTGTTGTCGTTGTTGATGCGACCGCTGTTGTCGTTGTTGAGCTGGCAGTGTAAGTGCTTGTAGCAGTTGTAGGTTGAGCAATTGTGGATGGTACACCTGTGAATGACCGAATCGAATTTTTAACCGACTTCAAATCGTTTTTTTTTGTATGTTTATTACCTCAGAACTCCGTCATTTATAAACCGAATTGGAAAATTATTTTTTTAATGAAAGCATATACTTCCAGATTGGTCACATTTTTTATCAAAATCCAGTTTTGATGATGGGATCCATGTGGAATTGAGGGAACTCCTCAAATATTATAGGCATACATATAACGATTTCGGTATATTCATCAACAAGTCAAGCATTTGCATTCAGAAAGTATCATTTGGTGAAGATCTGATGAAAGTCTTTGGAGATAAAGAAGGGAACTCTTCAATGGATGACAGCAAATCATCCGGGATTGCAGCAATCGCTTGTCTTTCTATTGTTAATGCCACTCAAAATAGAAAAATAAAATAAACTTTGAAAAACAGTAAAAATCGACTTAGGTGCCAGTTTTTTCTTAAATCAATCTGAATCAAAGACACCTACTTCCTAAACTGTTTCACACAAATTTTATTATTTTATTCTTTTTGAAGTCGGTTTTTACTTTTTTTTATATATCTAGCAACTCTGCATGCTTATTTCTTTGTTTGGCTGTACTAATAGTAGATACAAGAAAGCAAATTATTGCCATCCCTTTCTTGTATCTAGTATTAGTAAAGGAGAGCGATAGTTTAAAATAAGTTTAGTTCGTGAACAAGAGAATCGACACCATTTTATGCTTAAAGGGGGGCTACAAAGTTCAAACTACTTCGCAGCTACAGTTTGGCATAAAAGAGTACACAAAATGGGGGCGCCACTAGTCATATATTGAAAAAAAAATGAACTTTAAAATTGAGTTTTTGGCAGAACTTTGGATAGTCTCATCATCATCATTTCAGCCGAAAGACTTCCACTACTGGACATAGGCCTCCCCCAATTAAGGGGGGATATGCCATAATTGCCACGCTTGGCAGACGGGTTGGCGATCGCAGTTGGGTGGGTAAATACTCGGAGAACGCTACTGCTCATCCTCTGGTGAATCCCTTAGTAGCCTTTTACGACACCCATGAGAAGAGATAAGGGTGGTGCTATTCTTTATGTCCGGCACCACACGGACTTGGATAGTCTAACATAAATTCAGATTATGTGTTTACAGGCATATTTTTGGCATGACAAAATACAGATCGACACAATACCATAAGAATAGACAATAATACTAGTATAGAAGAGAACCTCTTTTATACCGACCCCAAATGCCGCCTTATAAATACCTACTTCCCCCTTCAGCTTCTAACGTCCCTCTGTCGTCCGCGCGTGCTGCCAGGGCTGATAGTTGCTAAATATTTAAAGCGTTATCTGACGGATTAGTTAGAAACAATATTTTAGACTTTTCTTTACCATGAAATCATTATTTTATCCTAGTTTTACATATACATTATTTTTTATTTACTTAATACTTAAATATTTTTTTATATTTAGGTAGGTATCTACCTAGTTTACATAAGATGACCTGCACTCAATGAAACAAGTTAAGTACCTATAATTGACCGACAATGACAGAGAGAAATCAATAGACGTCGTTTATAATACTTTAATCGAATGTCGGTATAGTCCGGAAAGTCTAGGTAATTTCTGTTTTCGATTACACTAGGTACTACACTAATCTTTTATGGTGGCAAGTGAGTGACACTACATAATTGATACTTATAGGTACTTATGTTTGAGAATGTAAAAAATAAATCACAATTGAAAATATCACTTACTTTCCTCATTTTTGGGCAAACTAAAGAAACTAAGGTCTGGCGTGGTTTTTGAGTTAATTTTACACCCAAATACATCACAATATTTTGGCGCCATGTCCGCAACTGACGGCACGCGCGTGCGTGAGGCGACGCAAACCCCGACTGTGCATTCCCTTTAAAGGTACGCTAGACGGTAGGCTATTATCGTGGATTTGAACGCGTCTGGGGCCGGAGTTTCGTTTCTATACTAGTATTATTATCTATTTTATGACAATACTTACAAAAATAGAAAACTAGTTCCAAATTTAGACGTTTTTGCCAGACTGTACCTGTTCCGTACTTTACAGGCGCAGAGTTATTTTATGAGAATTTTGGACATTATGTATGTAAGTATGTAGTACAAAGCTTGAGTATAGGATGGCGAAACGAGCTAAAGGCCCACCTGATGTTAAGCGGTTACCTTTGCCCATAACAACTGCAATACCACCTAGACTGTTGCCTAAATGGTACCGCAAGTCGGTTCGCCAAACTGAGACATGAAGATAGAAAGTCTCATGTGATTGCAATTTCACCGTCACCCTTCAGACCGAAACACAGCAATGCAAGCACCACTATTTGGCGGATAAGTAGGTACGGTAGTCTTCCTGGACAACCTCTTTTACAAAGGAGCTCTAGTACTATTTATAATTATTTTGTATTTTATTTTATGTTGTAACACTGACTGTTTTCGGCAGTGTTGTCTCCCCGCTCGCTGCGTGCCTTCAGTCGCTGCAGGACCTTCGCGCGGGAGGAGGCCAGCGAGTGTGCGGCCCGCGCCCAGGCCGCACGGGACACGCGCGCCTCGCACGAGCAGCTGGACAGCACGCGCTCCAGCCTGCAAGGAATACAAGAATTAGTCAATTAATGTTGCATTAGATCAGCTTGTTACATGGGACATTACAGGATTTGTAATTAACAACATTTTAAAACTGAAAAGGGGTACTCATTATAATGTACTTACTCGTCAGTTTGAGACAGTAAAAAGTTACCTGCTACTAAAGTTGGGAAAAACGGCTTAAAATCGTAAGCGTGCTTAAACGTTGTGCTTTTTTCTACCAACGAATTTTACGCTTTTGACGCTTTTTGTTTTTCACTTCTAAAAAAATTAACTTTTGTCGTCTACATTACACTATTTTATTAACAATTAAACTATTTACAAAGTTCACTAAAAACTATTCAAACAAACAACAATCGTCGCGTAATTACCGAGGAGAACATTCAAAAACGCATTCACTCGTTGACAACAAAAGATAAAATAAGCGCCAAAACGAAAGCAAATCAATCAAAACGTTTAAACGATACAAAAAAAAACAACAAAACAAAACCGGCCAAGAGCATGTCGGGCCATGCTCAGTATTATAGGGTTCCTTAAGTAGGTGTAATTACAAACGAATCAAATCGAATATTAATCATGGCTATTTTAGTTTTTGCAATAATCGGCAGCATTCGCGACTCAGAGCGTGTTGTTAGTAGCGCCATCTAGCGATAAATTCAAGAAGCCAAATTTAAGACGTTTGTCATTTCAAAGTTACTTTTTGTGATTTTTTCAAATAGAAAGTAGCTAAAGGAGCATTATTTGCTATGATAATTTTTCTCTAAGGTCAATGACCTTTGAACTAGGACGTTTTAAGTATTTTTCAGTTTTCTCTCTATAACTCAAAAAATTATAATCACATTATACTCGAAATAATTTTAAAAGAGAGTTTTCACAAAGGTCTATCAATGTGGAAGATTATAAGTTTCTACATTGCATAGTTTAGAAATGGCAGGGGGGGGGACACATTGCAAGCCACTTTGGCGGGCTATATTTCGCAGATGGTACACCTGTTAAAAAAGTGGTGTATCAAACATTACCTTCATTTTAGTAGACCTATTCAATGATATCCCACACGAGGGGGTGCAGCGAAAAAAAAAATGTTTTCTCCATTTCACATGTATGGACGCCACCCCTAAAATACGGAAAAACGATTCTTTTATTCTTTTAAAATTGAGATCTATATGTAGACTATTTTTTAACAAAATTTCATTTACTTATGTTTATAACTGTAGAAGTTATTAAGCTGTAAAGGATTAGGACAGACGGACGGACATGACGAAACTATAAGGGTTCCTTGTAGGACTTCGGAACCCTAAAAAAGTGCTTTCTCTAAGCAAATTTTACGTAAACGAATTAAATTTAATTCTGCCGGTTATTAAACCACCCATCAACATTGAAATTGGGTCTTATTGTCATAGAAATAAGGTTCCATTTCAATCGTACTATTGAAAGCATAAGTTTGGTTTACGAAAAAGTCTAAACGAAATCTGCTTTAACCCATATCATCCCAACAATATAAATACTAATCAGATTTTTCTAATTTTTACATATGGTTATGCTATTGGGCAAAGTAATTAATGGATACATTAAAAAAAAAAATCGGTCAATGACCTTTTGAATTACGGTACCGATCCAATAATGGAACAGTGGGAACATATTCAAATGTAATTTCTTTGAAGAGACGAACGGAAAGGAGATCAAATAAAAGCTTGTAAAAAGAGTATTTTAGACAAGTTTACTAAAAAAAAAAAAAAATTAAAATATGCTGTAACATTACGGGGTTGTATGAAATGCTACCGAGCACTCAGAATGAAAGTAACCACACATTTGCCACATTTATTTGTGGTATTTTTATGACACAAGCCACATCGACTTTGCTTACTGTTATCCACTATGTCGTGGTCCTTTCCATCTAATCTAACGCTTGAAGGAACCCGTTTTATAACAGCTAAAGGTGATTTGGGTAGGTACTTCATTTTCGTTATAGTGCTGTTGGATGCAGTGTTGTCATTCGTCACGGATTTCGTCATAAAGTACGACTGCACTACATATCTGGTGAAGGATAGTAGGTCATGTGCATCATTTTCCTTTGCAGCTGGCGACCTGTAAAACTGGTAAGCGTTGAGAGGAAATATGAGTAATACCCAGTACCATTTCTTCAACCTTATGCCGATTCTACAACAGCCAACATTCTGGGGCCTTACTCCCGACCGAATTTGAATTCGAGTTATTGTCAATTCGTACTGCATTTCTTTATGAATTGACATTAGCTCGATTTGGTTTAGAGCTCGTGGGAGTAAGGCCCCTGATCTAATCGATCAAAACCTCCCACCTCCTTATTCTGATTTTTGAGGAATATCCACATTTTGCCATTTCCTCGAAATCATTTACTTTTTTTGAGGAGGTGGATTTTGTGCCGTGCTTAGAATGGGCTCTTCCTCTTGGGATTCATGCTGTTGCAGTTCCTCTATCCGTACCTCTACAGATACCTTGGCCCGTAGTTCTGCTTCTGCTAATAGCTGGTGCTGAGACAAGCAGTTGATATCAGTATATTCTTCATTGCCACTGTCTTCGTCGTTCTTATCAAAATTGTCGGAGTGAGTTATATATACATAGATCAGTTTCCAACACATCATCATCATTTTATAAATACGAAATTATGTAATTTACTATCAATCTACAACAAAAACATACAATACTATGCCAATGTATTCATACATTTTCCCAATGATAACAGCGTCATATGTTCCCATTGTTTGAAAAATGGAACGGTGTCGGAAAACATGTCATATACACTAAATACTCAAAATATATATTTATTTTACTATAGGTATTATAAAACAATACTAAATTCAATTATAATTCGCAAGAAAATATGTAATTTTACTAAAATCATAAATAAATTTTACTTACCGACTGTGTGACGCCATTTTTGTGAAAATTACTCCTAACTAAACAATAATTACAATCAAAATGCGCGCGCAATTATCTTTTTGGCGCGCGTATTTAACAAACAACTAATTTAGTGTCACCCCAACGCAAAAAAAGAATAAGGACTTGCAATATTTGTATTAAAAAAAAAATGATAATGTTACTGTTCCAAAAATGGATCACTGGGAAGATATGGGTTAATCACAAAGCGTGCTTATACGCTTTTTTTTTTAATTAGACTTTTAAGCGCTTTTCGTTTAAACGCCCACTTCTACCTGCTACTGTACTCGTTAAGCTACGTCTCCTGCGACCATATTTTCGTTATTTCTAACATCTAACATGTTTTTCTAACAAAATGGGGGCGTGGCCTAGCTGTTTGGCCATATTTGATTGGCCTAAACAAAATTTTAGCATGTTTTTTTAGATTTTGGTCGCAGGAGACCCGGCTTTAGTGTGACAATGTGGTACATTAAAAGAGCCTCCACGTGTATTGACGATATTTAGTTGATCGTTCGGCGCACACTGGGCAGTCAGCCCCGCTACCAACCTGTTGAAAGGCTAATCGTATTCCCACGGCATGAGCTATTATCATTATGTAGCTCATGTCGACACAATTTGTCCTGTTACCTTTTCATGTAATTTGTATATTTTATGTGTGTGTGGCAAAATTAATGGTTTTAAATAGAAGTGTGACAGTAATAAGTTACCTGCTACTATACTCGTCAGTGTGTGAAAGTAACATAACTTGCTAGTGTACGTGTGTGACAGTAATAAGTTACTTGCTAGTGTACTATTCAGTGTGTAACAGTAATAAGTTACTTGCTAGTGTACTCTTCAGTGTGTAACAGTAATAAGTTACTTGTTAGTGTACTCTTCAGTGTGTAACAGTAATAAGTTACTTGCTAGTGTACTCTTCAGTGTGTAACAGTAATAAGTTACTTGCTAGTGTACTCTTCAGTGTGGAACAGTAATAAGTTACTTGCTAGTGTACTCTTCAGTGTGTAACAGTAATAAGTTACTTGCTAGTGTACTCTTCAGTGTGTAACAGTAATAAGTTACTTGTTAGTGTACTCTTCAGTGTGTAACAGTAATAAGTTACTTGCTAGTGTACTCTTCAGTGTGTAACAGTAATAAGTTACTTGCTAGTGTACTCTTCAGTGTGTAACAGTAATAAGTTACTTGCTAGTGTACTCTTCAGTGTGTAACAGTAATAAGTTACTTGTAAGTGTACTCTTCAGTGTGTAACAGTAATAAGTTACTTGCTAGTGTACTCTTCAGTGTGTAACAGTAATAAGTTACTTGCTAGTGTACTCTTCAGTGTGTAACAGTAATAAGTAACTTGCTAGTGTACTCTTCAGTGTGTAACAGTAATAAGTTACTTGCTAGTGTACTCTTCAGTGTGTAACAGTAATAAGTTACTTGTTAGTGTACTCTTCAGTGTGTAACAGTAATAAGTTACTTGCTAGTGTACTCTTCAGTGTGTAACAGTAATAAGTTACTTGCTAGTGTACTCTTCAGTGTGTAACAGTAATAAGTTACTTGCTAGTGTACTCTTCAGTGTGTAACAGTAATAAGTTACTTGCTAGTGTACTCTTCAGTGTGTAACAGTAATAAGTTACTTGCTAGTGTACTCTTCAGTGTGTAACAGTAATAAGTTACTTGCTAGTGTACTCTTCAGTGTGTAACAGTAATAAGTTACTTGTTAGTGTACTCTTCAGTGTGTAACAGTAATAAGTTACTTGCTAGTGTACTCTTCAGTGTGTAACAGTAATAAGTTACTTGCTAGTGTACTCTTCAGTGTGTAACAGTAATAAGTTACTTGCTAGTGTACTCTTCAGTGTGTAACAGTAATAAGTTACTTGCTAGTGTACTCTTCAGTGTGTAACAGTAATAAGTTACTTGCTAGTGTACTCTTCAGTGTGTAACAGTAATAAGTTACTTGCTAGTGTACTCTTCAGTGTGTAACAGTAATAAGTTACTTGCTAGTGTACTCTTCAGTGTGTAACAGTAATAAGTTACTTGCTAGTGTACTCTTCAGTGTGTAACAGTAATAAGTTACTTGCTAGTGTACTCTTCAGTGTGTAACAGTAATAAGTTACTTGCTAGTGTACTCTTCAGTGTGTAACAGTAATGAGTTACTTGCTAGTGTACTCTTCAGTGTGTAACAGTAATAAGTTACTTGCTAGTGTACTCTTCAGTGTGTAACAGTAATAAGTTACTTGCTAGTGTACTCTTCAGTGTGTAACAGTAATAAGTTACTTGCTAGTGTACTCTTCAGTGTGTAACAGTAATAAGTTACTTGCTAGTGTACTCTTCAGTGTGTAACAGTAATAAGTTACTTGCTAGTGTACTCTTCAGTGTGTAACAGTAATGAGTTACTTGTTAGTGTACTCTTCAGTGTGTAACAGTAATAAGTTACTTGCTAGTGTACTCTTCAGTGTGTAACAGTAATAAGTTACTTGCTAGTGTACTCTTCAGTGTGTAACAGTAATAAGTTACATGCTTCTATACTCGTTAGTGTGTGACAATAATAAGTTACCTGCTACTGTACTCGTCAGTGTGTGACAATAATAAGTTACCTGCTAGGGTACTCGTCAGTGTGTGACAATAATAAGTTACCTGCTAGGGTACTCGTCAGTGTGTGACAATAATAAGTTACCTGCTAGGGTACTCGTCAGTGTGTGACAATAATAAGTTACCTGCTACTGTACTCGTCAGTGTGTGACAATAATAAGTTACCTGCTAGGGTACTCGTCAGTGTGTGACAATAATAAGTTACCTGCTAGGGTACTCGTCAGTGTGTGACAATAATAAGTTACCTGCTAGGATACTCGTCAGTGTGTGACAATAATAAGTTACCTGCTACTGTACTCGTCAGTGTGTGACAATAATAAGTTACCTGCTAGGGTACTCGTCAGTGTGTGACAATAATAAGTTACCTGCTACTGTACTCGTCAGTGTGTGACAATAATAAGTTACCTGCTAGGATACTCGTCAGTGTGTGACAATAATAAGTTACCTGCTAGTGTACTCGTCAGTTTGTGAAAGTAATAAGGTACCTGTAGTGAACTCATCAGTGTGTGACAATAATAAGTTACCTGCTAGTGTACTCGTCAGTTTGTGAAAGTAATAAGGTACCTGTAGTGAACTCGTCAGTGTGTGACAATAATAAGTTACCTGCTAATGTACTCGTCAGTGTGTGAGAGCAGTTGTTTGCGCGCCGTGTTGGGGTTCTGAGTGAGGTGCCGGCTGATGAACGCCTCCAGAGATTCTAATACTTGTACCACTTGTGGCGGCAGCTTCACTTCTACTTTAGTTTCTGTATCCCTGTAAAGTTTCAAATTTTTTAGTATACGTCATTATTTACTTTAGCGATTTTGCTGACATTATCATAATCCCATAATTAATTTAGCGGCATAGTAAGTAGAACACGACTTAGCAATTATATCAAAAGGACGGGAAACAGCATATATTTGTTTAAGGATTGTGCCAGCCGAAAGACGTCCACTACTGGACATAGGCCTCCCTCAAGCATCGCCACAACGACCGGTCCTGCGCTTTCCGCATCCAGCGGATTACAGCGACCTTCGCCAGGTCGTCGGTCCACCTTGTTGGGCCTACCCACGTTCCGCCATCCAGTACGCGGTTGCCACTCCATAACTTTACGGCTCCATGCGTTCTGCGAGCAATGTGCCCTGCCCACTACCACTTAAGTTTAGCTATTCTTCGGGCTATGTCGGTTACTTTCGTTCTCCTGCGAATCTCCTCATTTCTGATTCGACCACGCAGGGACACTCCGACCATAGCCCTCTCCATTGCCGTTTGAGCCTTCTTATCAGGGCCATTGTGAGCGACCACGTTTCAGTGCCGTAAGCAATTTATTATTATTGGTCTGCTATCGGAGATCCAAGGCAGCAGTTAACAATATAATAAAATCACATTAGAAAACTTTCTTATTTTACTGTCTTCAAACCTCGGGGGTGTTTCGGTTGATAATGACTCCTGAATACGTCAGTATAGTGATCTTCTTAGATATCAAACTACTTCTGACAATACTTACCTGGAGCTGTCAGAAGTAATAGCATTCTCGGAGCTAGGCGCTGGTTTCGATGTAAGCGAGTCTGATTGTGATGTACGCGAGTCTACACTCTCGCCGTCAGCGTGGGCGTTATCTGAAATAAATAAATAAAAATGTGAAATGATACTGTCTTTGTTTTTTTATTTTATAGTATAGGATGGCGAAACGAGCTAAAGGCCCTCCTGATGTTAAGTGGTTACCTTTGCCCATAACAACTGCAATACCACCTAGGCTGTTGCCTAAATGGTACCGCAAGTCGGTTCGCCAAACTGAGACATGAAGATGGAAAGTCTCATGTGATTGTATTTCAGTGGCACCCGTACCCTTCAGACCGAAACACAGCAATGCAAGCATCACTATTTGGCGGAGAAGTAGGTACGGTGGTAGTACTTTCTGGACGAGCTTTTTCCACAAAGGAGCTCTACTACTACTAAAAGTAAGGTGTAAGTACAGTTACGATCCTTCCCGGTGGTACATTTTGTCGACAAAGTCCCTTGAACGAATCCTGCTACATTACACGTACCTACGGCTGCCGTCGAACACTGAGCGCAAGCGATTTTAGCCTTAGTGGTGGTTCATCGGAAAGTTTGCTGATAGTACAGTCAGAAATATTCCATTGAGTGCAAGCGATTTTAGCCTTAGTGGTCAACCACCACTAAGGCTAAAATCGCTTGCGCTCAGTGTTCGACGGCAGCCGTAGGTACGTGTAATGTAGCAGGATTAGTACAAGGGACTTTGTCGACAAAATGTACCACCGCGAAGTATCGTGACCGTACAATAAAGAATATAATAAATAAATATGTGAGAAAAAGAACAACAAAATGTTAGGCTAATAATAATTAGATGAACCATCATCATCAGCCCATTACTGTCCCACTGCTGGGCACGGGCCTCTTCTCAGAATGAGAAGGTTAAGGGGTTTGTAGTAGCCAAGTGGCCCCCATCAGTAAAAAATAGTACATTACTGTCGAGGTCTGAAATGAAGCAATTTACGGCCGAGTAATATTGGAAGTACGAGGCGAAGCCGAGTACTCCCCAAGTGTTTTTGAAAGGACGAGGCGCATGCCGAGTCCTTTTTAACTAAACGAAGCCGTTAATTGCTATTTCGGCCGAGAATTGTATAGTACTTTTCTCTCATTTGCAAGGAAACACAACACAAATTAATTCAACAGTATCTCATTTTCATTCACACCAATTCGCCCGCGCGCGGTTCTCGTTCTATTTTCAAAGTTTTGAAAAAAAAATGCGCTTTCAGCCTGTATAATGATAAATATTTTGTACCTAAAAACACCTAATTTATGTAAGTGTGTACTTAAACCTCGGTAGCATAATTTAAAAAATAAAAAGTGTCCAGCATTTTCTATTATTGTCCTGTTGGATATTACCGGCCTGTTATTTCGTTGCGTACGGAAAAGAGCCGATTGTTGTATTCTTTTTTTTGAATAATGTACCAATTTCCGAGCAAGTGGGAGAAAAATATATTACTCGCTGAATACATCATTTATCGAAAATCTTTTTTTAAAGATTGAAGTACAGGTATAGTAGCCGGCATGAGTCGTGAGCACAGATGGACAGTAGTGGGGGCAAGTTCGCGCATGTACACTTTCGACCAAAATTATTTAGTATCTTTGTTCACTAAATTTCACCGTTAGCGTTTTATAAGGATTATGGGTAGTTATAGAAAATACAAACTTTCTCGAATTTCACCCATATTATGATTTTGGGACTTTTTTTTTACGCACCCATAAATAAACAGAAAACATTTTGACTTTTAATTTATTTTTTACTATTTAGTTATCGATGGACAGGTTTTTTAACTCGCATTCGTATTCTCAGCAAGTCCTTTCATTTGATACCCATATTGTACAAAATTTCAGCTCAATAGGTTGAAGATATCTGCTTCAAAATTGAGTTGCAAGATTCCACTCTAACAAATATATTTACATACGTACATACATTGCAAGTTAAATACAATCTTGTAATAAATATAAACACTCAAAAATCAAAATATAAATTAATTACAAGAAAAGAAAAATAAAACTGTTTTAAATTTGAAAATGTGAGTCAATAAAGTTGAACCGAAAGTGTACGGTAGCCTAATGACACCTAATTGTCCAATAGACGACGAGCATTGACTGTCGACCAATCGCGTAAATGCAATGTTCGGCGTTGGCACCCCGCGCTCCTGTCATTCCACCAAACAGATCTATAAATGAACTTCTGCGCAGGTAAAGTTTGTGCTCACGACTCGTGCCGGTATCTGTACTGTAGTTTAATTAGAAACTATCAACTCTTTAAATTATAGTTCGCTGTAGTTGCAGACACAAAAAGAGCCAGAAGTGGCCATTTTTCGCAAATTTTGTATCTAGAACTACAGCCGGCCGGTTAATGGCAATAGGCTCGCCACCTATTACATGGGACTATAACATAACTGGCGAAATGTGGGTGTACTATTTACACCTCTGCTTACCCCTTCGGGGAAATACAGGCGTTATGTTATGTTAGAACTACAGCTAACTATAATTTACAGAGTTGATAGTTTCTAATTAAACTACAGTACCTGTATTCAATTGTTAAAAAAATATTTTCGATAAATGATGTATTCAGCGAGCATCGAGCAATAATTTTTTACCTATGGGGGCGCCACTTGGCTGCTTTATTCCCCTTAAGTCCTTAGTCCATCACGCTGGCCTACTGCGCGTTGGCGGACTACACACACCATCGATAACTGTATGGAGCACTCCTAGGTGTGCAGGTTTCCTCACGATGTTTTCCTTCACCGTTGAAGCAAGTGATAATCAGTTCTGATCCACACGTGAATTCAAAAAGTCTGTGGTGTGGGCCGGGTTCAAACTCAGACCCTACGCCATGGAAGGCAAGCGCTGAACCGCCAAGCTATCACAGCTTAGTCTGTTTATTTCTTTCTTGTCTTATTTTGTAAACGATCTTGGCATGTCTATTCAAATAACTACAGATAAAATATAATTACTACTCCTGCATATACTGGGTGTCAGGGAAACGCTCCCGAAACTGAAAGGCTATTATTACACTACCTAAACACAATAGAATAAACCAATAACCATTAGCCTTATACTAGAAGTTTTTAAACTTTCGCGAATTTCACTCATATTGAACTAAGTTTACGGGATTGTCGCGCACAATTAAATCAAAATATAACAAGCATTTTGACTAACCTCGACGTTTCGGTCAAGTTGCATTGGCCGTGGTCACGAGCAGACTGAAGTATGTGGGTGTCATCGTCTTGAGCGGCGGGTGTTTTCTCGAACTACCGGTGGTTGGTTTTTCGTAACGTCGCTGTCCGTAACAAGATATGCTGAATCACGACACACAATGCTGACAGTTTCGGCGGACATACATGTAGACATACCACGACGCGAACACTTCTCGATTACCCGATTACTATATATAGTCAAAAGCTGCAAGCAAACGGTGGATTTATACTCCAGTACCAGTACACAGTAACGTAACTGTCAGAAAACAGAAAACTGAGAAACTATATCCATCTTCCCTATAGCCTTATACTCATTGTTTTAGTGATTTGGTATTTTGCAAACCCGCAATGTAAAGCGTACAAAACTCGGGATCAATGCCGCGCGTACCTAGCCTACCTACGCTCGCTACGACACGGACTGCGTATGCGAGCGGATGTCGTTCACTCTTAGCGCCAGCTGATATTTTATTTGAATTACATTGCAAACTTTAAAAAAATTGTAAATAAATGGGTTTTTTTGCAGATCAGTTTTATTTAACTGCCCAAAGCTGGTTATGTATGAGTAATGCGAAAAAAAAATGAAAAAATAATAAAAAAAAATATTTAATATTTATATTTTTATATTATTTTATATTTTTTTAATATTTCAACACCAAATTGTAATAATTTGCTTGTTCGTTTTGTGTTAATGTTTGTGCAGTGTTTGTTGCTTTGTTGTAATCCTGTGTTTTATTGTAACGTCCGTGTTTTATTGTAGCACTGTTCCTAAACCACCAATTTTTATATCTGGTACCACCTGTATTCTACGCAAATAAATGATTCTTTCTTTCTTTAATTATTTTGAGTGTGATATTCGTATGCATGTCGTGTTCGCACCTAGAAGGCCGTTCGACTATCATGATTTTCCGCACATGTTATTTATTAAATATAATGTCGTAACGTCCAGTTTGCAAACCTAATAAAAAAAAAAAAACTAAAAACAGAATCGTATTTTTTGTGGTTTCGTATCAGTAATCACCAGCACTCTCATCTCATCTTCGTTTTCGGAAGCGTTTCCCTGACACCCAGTATAATTAGATTAAAAAAATCGCGTGTAGATTTGTTAACATAATATTTTTTAGTGATTATTATCGACGAATTGCATAAAAAAGACATGCTTATTGTTTACTAAATCAGACAAGTATGAAAAAACAAAGTGTGCTAGGCTACGAATATGTGGATCTAAATAGCTACAAAACCACTATATAGCTTGCACTACATTTTAGGTAATCTCTGTTTTTTCTTACTTGTCTAAATTAGTAAACAATCTTGGCATGTCTTTTTAATGCATGCAATTCGTCAATAATAATTACTGAAAGACATTAATTATGTTAACAATTATGTACACAATTTTTTTTTTTAACTTAATTACATGTGCAGAACTAGTAATTATATTTTATTCATAGTTATGTTATCAATAGTAAATTACATCGCATTTTATCTATTTTTTTATGTTAAATTAAGACTGATTTAATATTAAAAGTTGAATGCGCGCTGGTTCGGAGTTACACGAGGATAGATGATAATTTTGTATTTTGAAGCACAGCAACAAGAAAGAGGAATATAAGGGAATTCTGGGAGCTCACCTTTTCGGCACGCGGCACTTCTTCGAAGCCTTGCTGCTTTTTTCGTAGTTGGGAGGCCTCACCGTTGGAACAATTCACAGAAACACTCAGCTAGCTTGAGGAACACTTTAATAACAGTCAATCAGAGATTTTCACGAAAACAAAAATCAATTATGTTAATTGGCGTGCGCGTACGACTTCACTTGTCGTCCATTTTTTCTGTACTGTCTTTAGCACCCACAGGAGAGGGCGGGGCTAAACGATGCATCTGGAGCAATGATAGGCTCCGCGACGAGGTGAGAGGGATGTAAGAACGAGGTTAAATATGAAATTTGCACGAGTGCGGAAAGGACAGACAAGAACATATTGTCACTGTGCTTCCTAATTAACTCGCATAAACATTTACCTAGCTAAATCTGCCTACTTATATTCGGCCTAAACATCCCCCCGAGTTTGACAGGATAAAATCCTTCAAAATTAACAAGTTTACAAATGTAACTATTTTAATTACATTATTTTCGGCATTTACGCCTTTAAACAGAAATTAAATTAACTAATTAATCTAAATTACGATATTTTTGTGGACTGTATACATTTTTATTTTAGTTATTGTGTAGGAAGAGGAAAAACCTTCACTAAAGGTCTCCGGTAGATTCCCGATTTAGTACGGACATCTACAGTTCGGATAACACCATCTTTTCCAGGATAAGTACGTTCGATTACACCCAAGGGCCAATCCAGACAGGCACTATTATCAGATTTTAACAAAACAACAGTGCCCACTAGAATGGGATCAGTATGAATCAGCCATTTACTACGGACTTGTAAAGTATTTAAATATTCAACTTTCCATCGTTTCCAAAATGACTGCACTAGATGATCGACCATACGTTTACGTTGGAGAAGAGCGACTTTTCCATCTGACAAATCTTCAGAAGGAAGAGATTTCAGTGGCGTCATTACGAGAAAATGTGAGGGAGTCAAAGCCAGTGGCTCTGCTGGGTCACTACTCAACACAGAAAGCGGCCGTGAATTGAGAATGGCCTCGATTTGAACGAGGACCGTGATCATTTCCTCGAATGTCAACAACTGATTTCCCACTATTTTTTTGAGATGAGTTTTAACACTTTTGACATTACTTTCCGACATCCCATTGAAGTGAGGACTCAGAGGAGGAAAAAATTTCATTTCAATACGATTATCTCGCGCCACGTTAGCGAACTGATCTTTATATTCCTCAGAATCTAATAACTTATACATTGAATCAAGATACGACTTCGCGCCAATAAAATTCGTACCGTTGTCCGAATAAAGAACAGCCACGGGACCACGTCGCGATATAAAACGTTTTAATGCATTTAAGAATGATTCGGTACTCAAGTCCGATGCTAATTCAAGGTGTACTGCCTTAGTGACAAGACAGACAAACAAACATAAATACGCCTTTATGCTGTGAACTCCGCGACGACGATACGGCACAATATGTAGAGGTCCCGCGTAGTCCATGCCGGTGTGGCAAAACGCTTTAGCCTCTTGGACTCTGCAAGCCGGTAAGTCAGCCATGAAGGGAGCTGTGTTTCGCGGATTAACCTTGAAACATGTATTACATTGTTGCACACGCTTGCGAACAATATTACGAGCCGATAGTATCCAATACTTTTGTCTCAATAATGACATTAAAAGTTGGGGACCGGTGTGTAAATATTTTTGGTGATAATAATCTATTAGTAAATTAACCACGTGATCTTTACGCGGGAGAAGCAATGGGTGCTGGCTGTCGTAATCCAAATCCGCATTATTTAAACGGCCGCCTACTCGAAGTACACCGTCCTTCATAAAGGCACTAAGCTTTAGGAAGGCTGGAGATAATTTATTTCGTGACAGGGCGTTCTTGATCTCGCTAGCAAAATGTATTTTTTGCAAGTCTTTTATGACATACTCTTCAGCTATACGTAAGTGTGAAACAGCAAATTTCCGAGGTAGCTTTCCGAAAAAACGGAGTACATAAACAACTACTCGGAGTAGTCTAGACCACGAGGACATTTTGGTAGCGAGCTCATAGAATACAGGCACCGTCTCATGTGTACTAATAGTAGTGGCGAGGACACTGACCTTTACTTCCGGTACTACGTCTACTACGGTGGAAGGATCAAAACGATGCACTGGCCATTCGGAAACCGGTAATTTTATGAACGGAGGCCCATTGAACCAGAGTGGATGCTCGAGTAATTGAGCAGGAGTGAGTCCTCTAGAAAGGCAATCCGCGGGATTTTCTTTGCCACTAATATGATGGAAGTGTCGCGGATCTAATTCATTTTGAATTTTAGATATCCTATTAGCGACAAACGTCTGCCATCTATTAGGACAAGAATGAATCCAAGCAAGTGCTACCGTACTATCCGTGAACGCGTAAATATTAGATATTTGACATCGGCCAGCATAGGCGTCAATGACCACATGCATTAAACGAGCTAATATTAAATTAGCGCATAACTCCATTCGCGCAAGAGTAATTACGGTTTTAGCGGGCGCTACTCGTGATTTAGCGCATACTAAATTAAATACAGAACGATTTTCATTTGGAAAATACACATGTAAATATACTACACCTCCATAAGCGCGCTCTGAAGCGTCTGCGAAGCCCACTATTGTGACAACGCAATCGCCACTCACGCCTATGTGCCGCGGTAATTTAATATTTCGAAACAGTGGTAGCTCCGATTCAATCGTTCGCCACAACAAAACTATATTGGGATGAGGCATTTCGTCCCATCCGACATTATTTTCCCATAAGGATTTTATTATTAATTTTGACATGAGGGTTACCGGGGCTACGAATCCCATCAAGTCCCATAAACGGGCAATAGTTGAGAGAATATTCCGTTTAGTGCACTCGCGAGACTGTGTATTAACGCTAAATGTGAAAACGTCTTCGGCCGGTATCCAAAACAAACCAAGTATTTTTAGGTGATCGTCCGGACTGAATTCAACCGCCTCGGTGATACGATGAGACGCGGGAATACCTGCCATCACTTCGGGTGAGTTACTAGAAAATTTTACTAGCTCGAACCCTCCAGCCGCAAATAATTCGATCAGCTGATTTGAGAGCTCGACACCCTCAGCTACGGATGAACAACTAGTAGCCACGTCATCCATATACAGGTCTTTTTCCGCTACTGATGCAGCATTTGGAAAACGCCCGCGCTCATCGTCGGCGAGTTGACGCACCGTGCGTATGCTTAGGTAGGTACTGCAGCACAAACCAAACGCAACGCGTGACATCTCAAATACCGTTATAGGGTCAGTACTATCGAACCTATACAACAGCCTTAAGAATTTAGTGTCATTCTCAACCATTAAAACACGTAAATACATTTGACGAATGTCAGCACTTATTGCCACTGGTAACAATCGAAATTTTAATAATATTTGAAATAAATCATTTTGCAAATTTGGGCCGGTATGTAAAATATCATTTAATGATTTCCCGGTACTAGTTTTGCTACTTGCATCTAAAACTACGCGTAATTTCGTCGTACTTTTATCTTGGCGGACCACGCCTTTATGTGGTATTACGTATTGGTCATTAGTACTGCCGACCTCAGTAATAGTACCGACAGGACGCATGTAGGTTTTCTGCAAGTAATCTTTAAACACCTTGTCGTATTCCTCCTTAACCGCAGGATTTAATAACAACCGGCGCTCTAGTGCTAAATATCTACGCTCAGCCGCGCGCATTGATTCTCCCAACGCGGACGGATCGCTTTTAAACGGCAGCGAGACAACGTAACGTCCGTTCGATTCTCGACGGGTGGTGTCACAATAATATTGCTCGCAAGCCTGTTCGTCTTTAGTTAGGAAATGAGGCACATTAGGTACCTCTTCCAATTCGAAAAATCGATTCATGCAATTTTCCAAAGATTGCTCTGTAGTACAATACGAACGAACTATATTGCACACGGGGTCAACGACCGGGGCCTGTCCGACTATTACGTAACCTAATAAGGTTTCAATCGCAACGGGTTCGCCAGCAGCGCGAGATATTGAATTCGGACATAGTATTCGAGAGAACACCTCCGTCCCCAATATGAGGTCAATATTCGCGGGTGTGAAGTACTTACAATCCGCCAGTGGAATGTTATTTAAATAATCCAGACGCGATATGTCTATCTTCGCGGTAGGTAATTCATGGGTGATACGATTGACGATCACGGGCTGAATAGTAAACCTGACCGAATCGTCTAAGCGAGACCGAATGGTAAGGCAGGTAACTCCTTCAATAGGATTAGTAACGTCACCAACACCTGACACATATTTACTCTGCGGCTCATGTAATATTAAGTTTAATCGTTTGCAACATTCAGTCGTAATAATATCTTTTTGAGACGCACTGTCTAAAAGAGCACGCAACACGAAAATATTTCCGTCGGCATCTACAACATTACATTGCAAGGTGCCTAGTAAGACAGAAGACGCGGGATTCGAACTCGCTACCGCAGGCGCAGCTGCGCACTCGCCGACGGCACATAGCGACACGGCAGACGAAGCGGCGGCCGAGGCGCGGGTGGCGGCGGCGGGCTCGGACACGGGCACGCGGAGCGCGGCCCCCACTCCCGTTACTACGGCTGCGGTAGTGATATTTTGACAGGCGGCGGCCGAATTATTTCCCGCTTCTACCTTACTATTCGGAAAGTGAAGCAAACTATTGTGACTGCGATTACATTCGCCGCATCGACTAGAATCTTTGCAATTTATGATTAAGTGATTGCTATTTAAACAATTCACACACAATTTGTTAGTTTTTATTAATTTATAGCGATCATTAGGGATCATTGACAGGAATTTTGGACATTGGGGCAATTGAGAATGATCACTCTTCCCACAACATAAACATTTACCGTGCTCCTGCACATTTACAAATGTTTTAACGTTGTAATTATTATTCGTCGACGCACGCGCTCCCGATCCTACTGAAGACGACGTATTATTATTTTTACGTGGTTGAGTACCGCCCGCTTTCGTATTTATTGAGTAGGTACTCGCGACATTATGTGCGCGTTGCAAAATATGGGATTGATTACGTACGAAATTAATGAAATCCGTGCAAGTAGCGATTTTATTAGACTCATATTTAAGTTCGAATGATTTAACCGTTTCCAATCCCACCTTTTTACACGCAATATGCACAAATAAAAAGTCTTCGAGACTATCGAGATTTATTTGTTTTAAAGCGGAATGAAGCGATGAAAATTTATCAATAAAATCCTCCAATTGAGTGGGGGAATTTTCCTTCACATTAGGTAAATTAATTATTTTATCCAAATACGTAGCGGCCAATAATCTTTTGTCATTGTATTTATTTAACAATGCATTCCAGATAACCGTGTAGTTTTCGGCATTAGGTAAAATACCCTGACAAATGCTAAGGGCTTTGCCTTTTAATTTACCGATTAGGTATTGAATTTTTTCGCTTTCAGTTAGATCGGGGTTTTCGTGAATGACCGACTTAAAGGTTTCGTAGAAAATTGGCCAAGACTCACTATCTCCGTTAAATGAACAAAGTTCTAAACGCGGTAACTTTAGAAAAGGTTTTTCCCGCTTAACTATGGAACCCTGCCCGTCGCGACTAGTATTATCAGCCATTTGCGACTTTTGTAATTGATCAGATTTGTATTTAATTTTGGAATACAACTGCTCGAATGATATTAATGAACTGTAATTAGGTACAGGGGCTTCGGCATTGGACAATTGAATAGTATTTCTTTCCTCGATTGCCGTCAAAAAATCATTACGAAGCGTGTCTATCGTATAAGAATCTGACAAGAAATTTTCGATTTTAACGGGATCGTTTTCGATAGTAGCGATTGAATCATAGATGGATTGTACTCGACCAAACAAGGCAGAAAGTTTATTTTGCAATCGTTGCGAATAACGTTCATTAGTGTCCGCGTTCTTAGGCATTTTTATTTTTCGCAAGATGGCGGCTTCCCTATTATATTATAAAATCAATCTCGTGTAATCCTAGATAATTCGCGATCGATAGGACCAAAATGAATGCGCGCTGGTTCGGAGTTACACGAGGATAGATGATAATTTTGTATTTTGAAGCACAGCAACAAGAAAGAGGAATATAAGGGAATTCTGGGAGCTCACCTTTTCGGCACGCGGCACTTCTTCGAAGCCTTGCTGCTTTTTTCGTAGTTGGGAGGCCTCACCGTTGGAACAATTCACAGAAACACTCAGCTAGCTTGAGGAACACTTTAATAACAGTCAATCAGAGATTTTCACGAAAACAAAAATCAATTATGTTAATTGGCGTGCGCGTACGACTTCACTTGTCGTCCATTTTTTCTGTACTGTCTTTAGCACCCACAGGAGAGGGCGGGGCTAAACGATGCATCTGGAGCAATGATAGGCTCCGCGACGAGGTGAGAGGGATGTAAGAACGAGGTTAAATATGAAATTTGCACGAGTGCGGAAAGGACAGACAAGAACATATTGTCACTGTGCTTCCTAATTAACTCGCATAAACATTTACCTAGCTAAATCTGCCTACTTATATTCGGCCTAAACAAAAGTATTGTTTTGATTTTGTACTGCCGACTGCATTCGGGAATGGCACGACAAACCAATCGGAGCGCATTGTAGAGAATGTAAGAATAATGGTGGGGGTTACCCTACTTGGTTGTCCTGCCAGCTTGCGAACGCAGTCGTGGATGGGACATCAAGGTACGAGTACCAGATTTCCAGTGGAATATTGAAGAATATTCATAACCTGTGTATTTTGGTAATTTGTGTGTGTTGGAAGTTTGGAAGTAAGTACATTGACAAGTGTTTATTATTTCTACTCCTTATTTTACTTTCAATAGTCAAGAACCCGAATAACAGTTAATCCTTCATATTTAAATTATTTTAGATTCCGTACGAGAGTCTACATCTCAGAAGTGGGATTGAGAGTCCTGTTTGACCAGTTTATAATTTTTAATACCATTAATAAATTACTGCGTGTGTGTTACGCCATAATAATGTTTTATTTTTCATTATTTTTTTTGTTCTCTTCAAAATAACGGCTACCTACCTACGTTAACGATTTGAGTTTTTAATATAACCATGTTTGTTCTATGATATAACTTGGGTTCTTGGCTATTAAATGCCAGTGAAATTCCTATCTAATGTGTAATCCTTTTAGAATACTATAGGATTCAAATACTGCAACATACTATACCACCTATTTCTAATTTGTGTTGTGGTTAGATAATACCTACCCATGTTGTTGGAAACATGCCTGTAGATAAATTGATTTCCTTTAATATGACATTAAAGTTTATTCTCGGTTCTAATTAATTTTATTTGGTTTTACACTATCTAGCTGCAGATTATAGTGAAGGGTGGATAAAAGTATGTTAGTATTAGTACATTACTTGAGTTTATTTACAATGTGCCTATACATGACGATTATTATATTACTAACGCTTTAACCATACTATGGCTTAACCTTAGTTTCCTTTTCTAAAATCGTTGCTCATATGAAATGTTCAATGTTTTAACTTGCCTTGCTTATGTTATTTATATATTTTTCTTATTTTCTGTTTTAAAGAATGAATAATTTGGGATATCCTAATTTACATTCCAGGCATAGTCCCATGGAGGGGGACAAACGAGAACGTGTTGTCTACACCCCAACAGATCCTACGGGGTCACCTGCCGCTAACCGACGGTCACGCAGTCCTGCAAGGCGTCGAGCGGGGTAGCCGGGATGTAAGCCGGTCACGCAGCCGACCAAGCCGTCAATCAAGAGGGCGCCTAAGCCGCTGTTCTCCTGATGAACCGGAACATCCTCGAAAGCGGGATGATCGCCGCTCCCGCAGCCGGGTGAGTCACCGCCTTCGCAGCCCGAAGGCCAGTCAGCGAAGCAAGCAGAGGAGCCGTAGCCCGTGCCGTCGTGCGAGTCACCTCGTGCGCAGGAGTGAGGGCAGACGCTCGCGCAGCCGCACTCGTCACTGCGGGTCGAGCCATGCGGACCGCCGAACGTCGGGTCGTGCAGGCCACCACTCTCCTGGCTGTGCAAGCTGCCACACGCCGGGCCGTGCGAGCTGTCGTTCGCGTAGTCCAGTGAAGCAGCCGGGAGCCAGCGCGATGAAAGACGTGCAAGCCACAACTCAAGAGAAGACTACTGGTGAGTCGACTTCTGTATTAGGATCATCTACTCTTACTGATCTCGTAAATGTTTTAAAATCGATGTCTAATAATAGTATAGAGAAGCTAGGTTCCCTCAACAACACGATTCCCGAGTTTGACCCAAGTAAACGGGAGCAGACAATGACCATGTGGCTTCATAAAGTCAATGAGTGCGCAACCATTTATGCTTGGTCGGAAAAGCAAATAATTCATTTTGCACTACCGAAATTAAAGGGTATAGCCCAAAGATGGTATGAAGGCCTTCCGTCGGTCCTGTTTACTTGGGCTGAATGGCAGGAGAAACTTTTGGCTACTTTTCCATCGGAAGAGAATTATGGTCAAATGTTAAGCGACATGTTGGCCAAACGGGCTAGGTTCACAGACTCCTTAGAAGAATATTATTATGACAAACTGTCGCTAATTAATAGATGTGGTATAGCTGGTAAAAGGGCAGTCGAATGCATTTTACATGGCATAGACGACCGATCGGTTAGATTAGGTGCTGAAGCTGCTCAGTTTGATGACCCCAACAAACTCCTTTCGTATTTACGTAATGCTCGAAATACAAAATTAAACAACGAGCGTAAAATTGTCAAAGGTCAACCTCAAAAATATCAACATGGCTCTAATCCTAAATTTACACGTTGTTCAAATTGCAAAAAGGATGGTCATGTTACATCCCAATGCACTCAACCCATTAAAAAGTGTAGTCGGTGTAATAGAATAGGTCATGAGACTGAACAGTGCTATGCCAAACTGCCAACGACAGAAGAGAAAAAGATCATGCGAGTAGAGGATAGTGGTGATTTAGGCGCGATTGACTGTTCAACCATAACAACTCTGGTTTCGGAACCAAATAAGAAATATTTTAAAACTGCTACCGTTAACGGTTTCCCAATCGCTGCATTTATAGATTTTGGGAGTGAATGCTCAATGATCAAGCTATCAGCGTTTCAAAATGTAGGTTCGAAGTATAGGGTCGATAATCTTCCAGTACTAGAGGTTTTGGAAATTCGGTTGTCCCTTGCATTGGTAAGCAACGGGTTCAAATAATTATTGACAAGGTAGAAGCTGATCTCGAATTGCTGATAGTCGCAGATGATGCTATGCATGTGCCCCTCTTAGTAGGACAAACGTTTACGGAGCAGCCACACATAATCATACGAAAAACTAGTGAGGCCTTAGAAATTTCTGAATTAGGGCACCAAGATATAGTACCCAACAGCAAAATTAATGTATTTTGTAAGGATTCTGTCGAAGTTTTGGGTCTTGCTGTCGTTGACGTTTATACAGATCCGCCACACCACGGCGATATCTTTGTCGATGGCAGTATTCGTTTTCAAAAGGGTGTTCGCTATTCGGTAGTCGCTGGGTTGTTTCAGACAGGGGAACGAGGAACGGGGCAGATCGTTGTCAGTAATACCTCTTCAACACCATTGGTGCTTTCAAAAGATTTGCTGATTGCCCGTGGTCGTGTAGCTCAGGAAGAGTCCAGTATGCAAGTCTTAAGCGTTTCGTCGACTGTCAGTAATGACTATAAGTTTATTACAGAGGCTGATTTAAATCTAGAAGACGGACTTTCTTCTGAGCATAAACTTCAACTGCTCAATCTACTCAATAGGTATCGGTCCTGTTTTGCTTTCAACTTATCGGAATTAGGGAATGCCAAGGCTGGTCATATGACTATAGATCTCCAGGACAATGAGCCGGTCGTTTATAGACCCTACCGTCTATCGATCAGCGAAAAAGAGAAGGTTAGGGAAATAGTTTCTGAACTATTGGAGAATGATATCATAAGGCCATCTACGTCGTGTTACTCGAGCCCTATTGTGGTGGTTAGGAAGAAATCTGGCGAACTTCGGTTATGTATTGATTATCGAGCCCTAAATAAGAAAACGGTACGGGAAAACTATCCCATGCCGCTGATTGACGATCAGCTGGATGTCCTTTCTGGTAATAAATACTATACGACCCTGGACCTTGCGTCAGGGTATTACCAGATATCGATCCGGGAAGCAGACAAGCATAAAACTGGGTTCGTGACACCGGATGGTCATTACGAATTCAATCGTATGCCATTCGGCCTCGCGAATGCCCCAGCGACGTTTCAACGTATTATGCACCAGGTTCTTGGATCATTGAGACATAGGGAGGCCCTGGCCTACTTGGATGATGTGATAATTCCCTCGCAGGATATAAATGAGGGAATGTCAAGATTAGAGTCGGTGCTGCGCCTGTTCGCTAATGCTGGTCTCACGTTGAAGCTCCCAAAATGCTTCTTTTTCTGTAGCTCTGTCGAATATTTGGGCTTCGAAATTTCTGCCAGTGGCATTCAGCCTGGTGAGAGAAAGGTAGAGGCTGTAAAACGCTTCCCAACTCCTCAAAACCAACATAATGTTCGCCAATTTCTTGGGCTGTCCAGCTTCTTTCGCAGGTTTATCCAGAATTTTTCGGTTATTGCAAAACCTCTCACACAACTTTTAAAGAAGGACTCTAAATGGTCATGGGGTACAGATCAGGAAACAGCATTCCGTCGTTTACAAAAAGAGCTCATACAACGTCCCACACTAGCCCTATACAATTCGAAGGCAGACACCCAACTTCACACAGACGCTTGTAAGATTGGAGTGGCAGGGATCTTGTTGCAAAAGGATAGAGACGATGTTCTTAGACCGGTCGCTTACTTTAGTCGGCAGACAACGCCTGAGGAGCAAAATTATTCATCTTACGACTTGGAAACGCTTGCTGTTGTTTCTTCCTTACAAAAGTTCCGCGTTTATTTAGTGGGTGTCCATTTTAAAATCATTACGGACTGCAACTCTCTACGTGCAACCTTTCAGAAGAGAGACATGATTCCGCGAGTCGCTAGGTGGTGGGAACAGATGCAAGAATATAATTTTTGCATTGAATATAGGGCCGGTCATCGCATGGCTCATGTCGATGCACTCAGCCGGAACCCTATTCCGCAGATTCGTGACGTAATGGTCGTTAGTGATTGCGATTGGTTAGCCACAGTCCAAGGCGCAGACAGTGAGATTCAAAGAATAGTTGGAATTCTAAAGGATTCTCAGTTTGATGACGTGGTTGACATTAAGTCAAATTATAAGTTGAAGAATGATAGGCTCTATAGGGTCACTAGTGATGGCGATAGGTGGGTCGTGCCAAAGGGGGTACGATGGCAGATCGTAAAACAAAATCACGATGATATAGGCCACTTTGCAACTGATAAAACTTTGGAACGTATTAAAGCGACATATTGGTTCGCAAAGATGCGAAACTTTGTAAAGAAGTATATCGGCTCTTGCCTAGAGTGCACTTATTCAAAGGCTTCTGGAGGTAAGAAAGCTGGTACTTTACACCCTATACCAAAGGTTGATATTCTGTTTGATACTGTCCACGCAGATCATGTTGGCCCGTTTGTACGCAGTGCGAGAGGAAACATGTACATTCTAGCTTTGATTGATGCATTTACCCGGTATATTTATTTAAAGCCTGTAAGGAACACAAAAACTTCTACCTCTATTAGGGTTTTTCGTGAGTACTTTGGTTTGTTTGGTGTTCCAAAAAGAGTTATAACGGACCGTGGAACCTCTTTTACTAGCGAAAGCTTCAAAGAGTTTATAGTCGAAATGAATATTAAACACATATTGAATGCTGTGTCTACCCCAAGGGCCAATGGTCAGGTAGAGCGCTATAATAGAACTCTTGTCGATGCTTTGACTACAAAATGTGTTGGCTCTCCTGAAAATAAATGGGATGAGCATCTACCTGATGTCCAGTGGGGCATGAACAACACGTTCAATAAAGGCATCAATCGAACACCGTCAGAGGCTTTGTTTGGTATTAGGCCATCGGGTTCAAATGACTGTAAAATTGTATCTGAACTGTCAGATGACTTATCTAGTCCTTCTAATAGACAAGATTTATCCCAAATTAGACGAGAAATTAATGACCATGTCAAGTCCTATCAGGAGTCTCAAAAGCAGGCTTATGACGCAAAGCGCTGTCCAGCTCCAAATTATAAAGTAGGTGATCTGGTGAGGGTTGAACGTCAAGTCCCAGCTACAGGAAATAGTAAAAAACTTGTTCCCAAGTTTCAGGGACCGTACAGGATAACAAAAGTTTATGACTATGATAGATATCAAATTGAGGATACTCCCCTCACACGAAAATCCAACCGGTCTTATTCAACAGTAGTCGCAAGTGACAAAATTAAGGCTTGGTTGAACTTTAATAGACCACATGATGAGTCTTCTGGCAATGAAAGTGAATAACCTAATTATTCAGATAACTAACATTATTCTATTTAACTATATAATTAATTTGAGATTAATATATACTTATTAATTTCAGTTTTACCTCCAGGTATACCATGTCAGTATCTGGGCCATGAAATAATGCCTGTTACTGTCAATCTTTTCAGACCCTTAGACCATGAAATAATGTCTAATGAGGTCAACTCTGGCCATGAAATAATGCCAGATAATCAAAATGGGCCATGAAATAATGCCCGCATTACTCTGATCAAGCCATGAAATAATGCTTGTTATTAATTATAGTGGGCCATGAAATAATGCCCGATTTAGTCTGATAAGTCAAAAATTGCTCTTTATTAATTATAGTGGGCCATGAAATAATGCCCAAAAATCATGATTAGGTACTACTTAAAATATGCATAATGCTATTGCAGTAGTATTTTAATTAATTAATCATTTATTTTTCTTATTAGTGTTCTGTACAGTAAAGAATACTCTATCTAATGCTCATAATCATAAGTGATTGTACTACTAGTACGACATTGTGTATGGTATATCTAAAACTTGTAGTAAATTCGATCAATTAGTTTTCTTTGCATTTATATACCTAATACTCCACCATGTTGGTACACGAGTGTTTGTAAGTTGAAAGGTATTATAATTTTAGATATTAAACCTGTTCAATTACCGTTGCAAACTCTTTCAGGCTTAAGTTCTGTTTTTTTTTTGTTATTTAGTTTCCTTTACAAGAGGACGTTTAATGTACTTTGGATGGCCGACTGTTATCAATAGTAAATTACATCGCATTTTATCTATTTTTTTTATGTTAAATTAAAACTGATTTAATATTAAAAGTATTGTTTTGATTTTGTACTGCCGACTGCATTCGGGAATGGCACGACAAACCAATCGGAGCGCATTGTAGAGAATGTAAGAATAATGGTGGGGGTTACCCTACTTGGTTGTCCTGCCAGCTTGCGAACGCAGTCGTGGATGGGACATCAAGGTACGAGTACCAGATTTCCAGTGGAATATTGAAGAATATTCATAACCTGTGTATTTTGGTAATTTGTGTGTGTTGGAAAATTATATCAAGTAAGTACATTGACAAGTGTTTATTATTTCTACTCCTTATTTTACTTTCAATAGTCAAGAACCCGAATAACAGTTAATCCTTCATATTTAAATTATTTTAGATTCCGTACGAGAGTCTACAGTTATTTGAATAAAGAGACATGCCAAGATTGTTTACAAAATAAGACAAGAGAGAAAAAACAGAATATAGATTGATTGGTTGATAACGTACCATCAGACGTTTGCTTCCCAGACGTGGCGGCCGAAGAATCAGTGCGGCGAACTTTCTTCGCTTTCTGCTTTTCAATCTTTTTGTTTTTCTGTTAAAGAAATTAATTATTAAATTGTATTATCTTATCTTTTTAATACAATAATTAGATTTCGTTGTTGTCAGGGTCGCTTGATAATATATTTTTGTGTAACATTACAACACATTGTTATATGGGAATTCCCAAATTGCTTATTTGTTGTTGCTTAGTCAATATTTTTAGGGTTTTTTTCCGCTAAACATTATATTCATTTCCAAGTCATGCAACTTAAAAATACATATAGTTTATTGTAAAATGCTAGTTTTGAAGACCTCTATCCAAATAACATAACATCACGCCTGTATTTCCCCGAAGTGGTAGGCAGAGATGTAATAGTACACCCACATTTCGCCAGTTATGTTAAAGTCCCATGTAATAGGGGGCGAGCCTATTGAAATTGACCGGGCACAAATCCAGACTCCCGGCTGCTACTGAGAATTTCCTAATGAAAAAACCCAATAACACTTTGCCCGACCCGGGAATCGAACCCAGGACCCCACGCTCAGCAGTCGCGCTTGCAACCACTAGACCAACGAGGCAGTCAGATTGTCAGATTTGGCAGATCTTTTATTAAGTAGATAAAAATCTGATGATACCTTCTTCCGGTGTTCAGTCTTATGAGTGGCGACGTCGCCGTTCACGATCGCCTTGGGGTCTTTCTCATCCTGGCTGGACTCTGAAGAACTTTCTGAGGAATCGTCTTCGCTACTGCTCGATGAAATCCGTCTCTGTAAAAATATGTATGTTAGAAATGTACAGTCAGCTGTCAATTTTATGACGAACCTACTATTCAAAATGATCTGAAAAACTATGGGCCAAAGCAGACTTGCTACTTTTAGTATCGACAATCAACGATTTATTAGCTTTTTGGAAGCTCGATGCCCAAAACATACAAACTCCAGTCGCAGCAATCAAATCGCTTTTCGGAAGCTCTATGCCTCGTCCGAGCGCTTTTTTTCCTGACAAATTGCCTGAAAGTAATTTTAAGCCCAAGACCAGTTATTTATGTACATTACTTTAGCTTTATGTTCGTTCAGCACCGTGTAGATATTCATTTGAATCATTTGTGTTGGTTCTGGTTCTGGATCGTTTGTTAAATATCTAAAAAATTGCAATATAAGTTAATGAATATTGGCGGAGTTAGACAGCACTCTTAGAGATAGGTAGGTATCCAAGCGTACCTATCTCTAGGAGTGTAATATTATACACAATTATTACGAGGTGAACATATTAGCATTTCAGCTATTAATTTGAATTTCGCCTTATTGTTGCCTGGGTAACACGGTGATATGACTAGTTCGCGGTAGTGACTAACGTAAGAAAGTGCTTCAGTGTTATTGTTGTGTAGCCTGATAATATTAAAGCTATTTTTTTCTTTAACTTAGAGTATAAAATATAAGAGTACCTACTTGAAAAAAAAAAAATAAAAAAAAAATTTAATTAATTAAATCAATCCGCAGACATACAAACTCCAGTCGCAGCGATCAAGTCGCTTTCCGGAAGCTCTATGCCTCATCCGAGCGCTTCAATCCGCAGACATACAAACTCCTGTCGCGGCGATCAAGTCGCTTTCCGGAAGCTCGATGCCTCGTCAGAGCGCTTCAATACGCACACATACAAACTCCAGTCGCGGCAATCAAGTCGCTTTTCGGAAGCTCGAAACCTCGTCCGAGCGCTTCAATTCGCACACATACTAACTCCAATCGCGGAGATCAAGTCGCTTTCCGGAAGCTCGATGCCTCGTCCGAGCACTTCAATCCGCACACATACAAACTCCAGTCGCGGCAATCAAGTCGCTTTCCGGAAGCTCGATGCCTCGTCCGAGCACTTCAATCCGCACACATACAAACTCCAGTCGCGGCAATCAAGTCGCTTTCCGGAAGCTCGATGCCTCGTCCGAGCACTTCAATCCGCACACATACAAACTCCAGTCGCGGCAATCAAGTCGCTTTCCGGAAGCTCGATGCCTCGTCCGAGCACTTCAATCCGCACACATACAAACTCCAGTCGCGGCAATCAAGTCGCTTTCCGGAAGCTCGATGCCTCGTCCGAGCACTTCAATCCGCACACATACAAACTCCAGTCGCGGCAATCAAGTCGCTTTCCGGAAGCTCGATGCCTCGTCCGAGCACTTCAATCCGCACACATACAAACTCCAGTCGCGGCAATCAAGTCGCTTTCCGGAAGCTCGATGCCTCGTCCGAGCACTTCAATCCGCACACATACAAACTCCAGTCGCGGCAATCAAGTCGCTTTCCGGAAGCTCGATGCCTCGTCCGAGCACTTCAATCCGCACACATACAAACTCCAGTCGCGGCAATCAAGTCGCTTTCCGGAAGCTCGATGCCTCGTCCGAGCACTTCAATCCGCACACATACAAACTCCAGTCGCGGCAATCAAGTCGCTTTCCGGAAGCTCGATGCCTCGTCCGAGCACTTCAATCCGCACACATACAAACTCCAGTCGCGGCAATCAAGTCGCTTTCCGGAAGCTCGATGCCTCGTCCGAGCACTTCAATCCGCACACATACAAACTCCAGTCGCGGCAATCAAGTCGCTTTCCGGAAGCTCGATGCCTCGTCCGAGCACTTCAATCCGCACACATACAAACTCCAGTCGCGGCAATAAAGTCGCTTTCCGGAAGCTCGATGCCTCGTTCGAGCACTTTAATCCGCACACATACAAACTCCAGTCGCGGCAATCAAGTCGCTTTCCGGAAGCTCGATGCCTCGTCCGAGCACTTCAATCCGCACACATACAAACTCCAGTCACGGCAATCAAGTCGCTTTTCGGAAGCTCGATACCTCGTCCGAGCGCTTCAATTCACACACATACAAACTCCAGTCGCGGAGATTAAGTCGCTTTTCGAAGCTTGACGCCTCGTCTGAAGTCTTCAATCCGCACACATACAAACTCCAGTCGCGGCAATCAAGTCGCTTTTCGGAAGCTCTATGCGTCGTCCGAGCGCAATTTTGATACAGCGATCGAACGCAGCAAGTCGTAAAACGCGATACAGCATCGATGCGGTCGCCAAATCGCCGATCGCCGATACAAGTGTCGTGTACTTTGGCCCTAAAAAAATACATTATATCTCAATAACACAAGGGGTGTTTCATGAAAATAATATGAGCCAACTGTCATTCTAAAAAGAATGATATCCCATTGATATAAAAGTTAAATTTTCTTACTAATTATTCAGATTTCGAAGTCTGTTCGTTCTGATATTTGTGACGCTGACGCCACGATGTAGTATAAGAGCGAGAGCAAAATGGGTATTAAAGATTTTCTTCAGTCATTTTAAAACTGCTGATCTTTTTTAGCTTTTCTAAACTTCTCTCGTGAAGTGAGAACCTCAGTGGTGGGAGTTTATAGGCTGGCTATACTACGCTTTGTTTTCCCTATGTATAATCCACGATTACAATCAAATTTGTAGACCCCTGCATCTTGTAAGGGAATGTGACACTTCACCGTTCTGAAGAGTTGTGAGTTGGTTGGTTGTTAACCGCAAAGTTGGAGTTGGAACACTGCAAAGCATTCTAAACGTCAGGAAAATAAGTTTTAATAATATACTGCTACTGTTAAACTTGTTTTATTATAATGTGTAGTGATCGCGAAAACCAAAGACATTATTATGTGAAAAATTCCCTTTTAAAGTAACAGTTCGGCCAAAGGTAAAAAAATTCGCCAACCTAGGCCAGCCCACCACTGTGTTTCAAGCGGAATTATTTGCCATTATTGGATGTGTCCGTTTAAGTCTGCAGAGGACCTATATTAATAGGCGCATCTTCATCTTCTCTGACAGCCAGGCTGCTTTAAAAGCCTTAAATTCAGAGGAAATTGACTCCAAACTTGTAAAGGAGTGTGTCCAGCTATTAAACTCACTAGGAGCGGCAAACTCAGTGGCACTAGGATGGGTACCTGGACACTGTGGCATTAGGGGCAACGAAGCCGCTGATGAACTGGCTAGAGCTGGTGCTGAAAGCCCCACTGTGGGCCCGGAGCCAATCTGTGGCATTCCTAAATGCACCACTACAGCCTACCTTAAAAACTGGGGAACTGACCAAAGTATTAGCCTTTGGGAAAAATCGCCAGGCCAAGAACACTCGAAAGCGCTACTTGTGGGCTTCAAAAAAAGGTTTACGAAAGAAGCGCTTTCGTTGAACAAAAATCAGATAAGAATCCTGACAAGAACCCTTACTGGGCACTGCAAGCTGAACAAACACCTTCACAGGATGGGCCTCAGTGATACCACAGTTTGCAGGTTTTGTCGCGAAAAGGATGAGACGCCCATCCATATCCTATGCGAATGTGATGCAGTGCACCACATCAGAAGCCAGCATCTTGGAGGCCACGTCATCTCAATGCAGGAGATCAAATCCTCCTCCCCCAAGGTCATAGTCGACTTTATGATTGACTTGCAGCTTGGGGAAGTGCTGTAATGCTGCAAGAGGCGTCACAATAGATCTTTTAGGTCGCAGTAACTTAGGGGCGTTCAAGACCCTACCTCTTTCCTCAAATAATAATAATAACAGTTCACGAGATATTTTTACAAGTGACATCTTGACATGCCAAGATGCAAATGACTGTAGGCTCCTAGCGACTCAACACGCAACCCACGTCCAGTACGGTGCCGGTGGGCGCACGCGTATCCTAGCAAGAAACCAGATGGATAACACTAGGCTCTAAGCGCTAAGTTAGCCACCTCTCAGTGCGGACATAGCCTTCGGAAGACAGGCCCATTTCTCCCAGAAACGTACGAAGTACTCACCTTATTCCTCCTGCTCCCGCCGGGCTCTCCGTCTGACATAGCCGACTGGTTCTCGGGCACACTCTTAAACTCCAGCGACCCACAGTTGATGTAGAAGCCGCCGTGCAACGTGTCGCATTCCGGCGGGATCATCTCATCGTACTAGCAAAAAATTTGGTTATTTAGAAATAGAAGAGAAAATGACTTTGCTTAGCAGTGGGACCAAGGACCCTACCATAAACTTTCATAAGTTTTAAAGATAATGATGTCGATTCTCTTGTTACGAAATAAACTTATTTTAAACTATCACTCTCTTTTACTAATAGTAGACACAAGAAAGGGATGGCAACAATTTTAGAGATGTAAAATTAGTTTAAGTGTTACATTTCTTTGTATTCTAGCCGGCACGTTCCGAGATCACGTCTAAACTTACATACAAGGTGTTGATCTGTAATCGTGCCATATTTCTAGATCTGATGATAAATAATGTGCTTAGTCACCTAAAAATACTTAAAAAATTCTACGATTATTTAATACCTAAATTTTCACATAGAAACATAGCGAGGGTTCGAGAATAAATCCCGAACGACTCAGAAAATAAGTCATCGGCGGCATTGTCAAAGGGTGGAAATACCTGCAAATTGTTTTGGTGGTGTCGCACGGTTTGTTTTTGTGTAGCACGTGACACACGGGGGGAATTTGTTTGTTTACAAATAGGTATTTAACAAAAAAAAAATTTTTTTGGTTTTGATTTTTTTACTGATTCGTGTTCAGTATCAGTGGTATAGTCACCTCCTTAAATATGGCACGAATGCAGAGCAACATGTTGCATAAATTTTAATTCAGACTAATTTGACAGAGTTAAAATTGTTGCTATCCCTTTCTTGTATCTACTATTAGTAAATAAGAGCGATGCTTTAAAATAAGTTTAGTTCGTGAACAAGAGAATCGACACGACTATAAAATAAATAAATTTAGTGGTCGCAAATATGTTGCCAAACCTTTATATAAATATAAATACTTCTATAAAAACTTGTGTATCTTGCTGATGGCAAACAGTTATACGAGAAAGGTAATGTATAATATGACGACTTTTATGTGTCACCTATAGCAAAATAACAGTAGATCTGACTTCCACATGATATTAATTTTTGGGCTTACAATACGTACCTAGGCTGCGTATTGGGACATTCTGTATATTATACAGAGTGAATACTCAATGTCAAGCCAGGAACAGAAGATAGGTCAGTATATGACTGATCAGGAAAAATATGAAACGAGTTGTAACCAATACCAGGGTTAAGCAGAATTGGCTATGGAAAAATATGTAAATAAGTAGCCACAACATCCAAAAATTCGAAAAAAGACAAACAATACTTTTATCTCGAAAACGATCAATTTTTTTTTGAATCAGTCACAAACTGGCCTATCTTTTGTTCCCGGCTTAACGTTGAGTTTTCGGCCGTCCTGTATATACATGCTGAAATTTGAATCGCTTATTTCCCGAAAAGGGGTCATACTCATCATTATGAACAAGTTTTACTATGGGCCCAACCTTGAATTTGCGAAAAAGAAATCAGTGGGTCCCTACATTTGTGTTAACTTAAATCAATAAAATGTAGGGACCAACTGATTTTTTTTTCGCGATTTCAGGGTTGGTCCCATAGTAAAAGTTGTTCATAATAATAATAAAAAATAAAAAATAAATCAGACTAATTAATAATAAGTACAATTATTTATTTAATTTATTTATTAAATTTATGCACACACAGAGAAATAATAATAAAATACATAGAAATGAATAGTACAAAGGCACTGCTTATTTCTACAATTACCCCTTTTCGGGAATTAAGCGATTAAAATTTCAGCATGTATAGGCAATATTAAAAATACATGTTATGTCGAGGCAGATCGAGAAAGCGATTGCGGGACGTGCTAGACCAGCTATACTCAACCTGCGGCCCGCGGGCCGCGTGCGGCCCGCCGGGCCTTTCTTATTGGTCCATGTGAAGTTACAAATTTATTGTAAACCAGTTTAAATTTCGCGCCCATCAGAGAATGGGTGTTTCAGAAGGGGAATGTGAGCCGAGCGCTATCAGCGATTTTTTGTTCCCCAAAAATAGAAAAGCGTCCAAAGATGTGCCCAAATCCTACTAACATTCTTTGGGTTTACGTATGTGTGCGAATCGGCTTTTTCAAAAATGAAATACACAAAGAATTCAATTACAACAAAAGATTCTCATCTGGATGATGTTATAAGGATAGCATATAGTGACAAGCCAGATCTTGATAAAGTTTTGAAAAAGTGTTCAAAGTATCAACAATCGCTTTAAAACATAAATATATTTGTTAAAACTTCTTTTTTTTATTTATAAAGTAACTACATCGTTAACTTGGAATTACCTTTTATTAGACCTAAATAATTTTTGCTTGCGGCCCTCGACACCATGACTGAAACGTGTTTGTGGCCCCTATAAAAAAAAGGTTGAGTATGGCTGTGCTAGACAAATACTGTAACGACTGGTCAACAATAGCGCAAAACCGTGACACAAGGAAATCAAGGGGGAGGCCTTTGTTCAGTAGTGGGATGTTACAGGCAAACCAAACAGTAACAGTTATTACTAAGTACCTAAGCACTGAAATTTGTTTAGAAATGCACATTTCTTTTCCAAACTTCTCCATTATTTTGTTTATACTTACTTAACCAAGGTTTCAAAAAGGTTAACATATTGGCAATCTCTGTGTCAATAACAATGAGACACACACAGTGTCTGAAGTGAACCAATGAAGTAGAATCGATTATAAACAGTTATATTTTAACTGTGTCATAACGGCTTGAGTCTAATGCTGACTGGCGTTCTTCTGGAAACATTCGATTGTGTATTCCGATGCGACAGTCCCTATTCTTAAATACGTGACCTAGATAGTCGTTTTGGCTTTGCACGTAATTATAAATATGTATTCAAAAGTTAACTTTTTGTTTTGTTGCAACATTGGTGCCTTGGTACCTATATGTGTGATATATTTTGTGCTATTTATTTATTTTAGTTTATAAACATGCAGTAGTACGCCACGGACTGCCCCCATTATTTAGAACTTACGTCTTCTTTGTCCATTCAAAAGTTGTCTGGAAGATATCGCTTTTAGCGATAAGACCGCCCATTTACCCATTTTTGTCCGTACTCCTACAGGGAACCCTTATAGTTTCGTCATGTCCGTCCGTCTGTCCTAATCCTTTAAAGCTTAATAACTTCTACAGTTATAAACATAAGTAAATGAAATTTTGTCTAGATATAGATCTCAATTTTAAAAGAATAAAAAAATCGTGAGCACGTATTTTAGGGGTGGCGCCTATACATGTGAAATGGGGATGAAACATTTTTTTCGCTGCTCCCCCTTTCGGGGGTACCATTGAATAGGTCTACTAAAATGAAGGCAATGTTTCATACATCACTTTTTTTTCAGGTGTACCATCTGGGAAATATAGCCCGTCAAAGTGGCTTGCAATGTGTCCCCCCCCCTGCCATTTCTAAACTATAAAACGTAGAAACTTATAATCTTCCACATTGATAGACCTTTGTAAAAACTCTCTTTTAAAATTATTTCGAGTATTATGTGATTATAAATTTTTGAGTTCTAGAGAGAAAACTGAAAAATACTTAAAACGTCCTAGTTCAAAGGTCATTGACCTTAGAAAAAAATGGTCTTACTTAGCAAATAATGCTCCTTTAGCTACTTTCTATTTGAAAAAATCCCAAAAAGTAACATTGTGTTATGTTGTTTACATGACACACTTCTTAAATTTGGTGCCATCTAGTAATACAATCTAGTACTAACAACACTCTCTGAGTCGCCAATGCTGCCGTCTATTGCATTTGGCGCTGTATAGTGCGCGTCATCTAGAGGCTACTAACAACAGTCTCTGAGTCGCCAATGCTGCTGTCTATTGCAAAAACTAAAATAGCCATGATTAATATTCGATTTCATTTGTTTGTAACACCTACTTAAGGAACCCTATAATACTGAGCATGGCCCGACATGCTCTTGGCCGGTTTTTATAGTATAGGATGGCGAAACGAGCTAAAGGCCCACCTGATGTTAAGCGGTTACCTTTGCCCATAACAACTTCAACACCACCTAGGCTGTTACCTAAATGGTACCGCAAGTCGGTTCGCCAAACCCATAATTTATACGTTGTTCCTGTTTACTACTATTTTCATGGTGTACAATAAAGAATATTCTATCTATCCGTCTATCTAACTTTGCAGCATGTTTAAAAGCAAATTATTCTTCTTTTTCTATCGTGTCGACATGAGCTAACTCATGCCGTGGGAAAAAGATTAGCCAGTCAGCAGGTTGGTAGCAGGGCTGACTGCCTAGGGTACACCGGACGATCAGTTAGATATCCTCACTCGTGGAGGCTCTTTTAATGCAGCAAATTATTAAAATAAAGAAACGATACTAACTCCATGTGTGTTATCGATGAAGGAGTCATTCTCATCGTACCCGGCGCCGATGTCTGCAAAATCATCGTGTTTCGATCTGCCCTTACGCCCGTATGTGCTTTTGCCACCCTGCAATATTACAAAAATTGAATAAAAAGGTCTAGGAGTTTATGCAATATTACATAAATTGAATAAAAATGTCTAGGAGTTTATAACTGCACGCACGTAAAACCGTCGGTCCTATGCCTGATCTCTCTCCGGCCGTGACGGATTGCCGTCTCATCGGATTTTGAGAGTGGACCTGTGTGTGTACTGTCTTGCTCAGATGGCTAGTCTCCGTTGAGATTGGCCGCCGTGACCGAAATTCGGTATGGAGAACATTATATTATTATTAATCCTAGTTTCAATAAGAGAGACCAGCATAGTGGATCAGTTAAATTAACTTTCGAAAGTGAAAGACAGGGAAAATGTAGAATGTGTACTCCTAAGGATAAATATTGTCCAAATATCCTTATTTTACACAATGATTTGATGAGTAATGTTTATGCATCATTCATAGAACTTCACTAAAGTTACGTTCTAACAAAATTAGTAGAATTGCCATGAGGAAAGCATGCTATTAGTAATTTACTCTTAGAGCCTATGCACACGGCGTATTTGTTACGCGCAGACGACGCGATACACACGCGCGTCAGTTGCAGACAGCAATGTACACAAATTTAGTTAGATACAGACGTGCTGGTTGTGCGTTTTTATGTGTTCATTTCTATTCAACTTCGCAACAGTTCGACACAAACACGCGTACAACACAATACAGACGCGCTTCAAATGTGATTTCTACGTAGGCCACTCGCGCGTTTGTATCGATACAAATGCAACAATCTGCTTTTTGGACTGAAAAATGCTTGGAAAATACACCGTGTGCCGTAAACTTATCTACCTTTGTGGTCACCGACGACGTATTGACTCCTTAAATTCGCTCTTGTTTGGGACATGACATGATCATCAACACAACCTATCGCAGTCCTCTCCTGGACAAAGGCCTCTCCCAAGAGGCGCCACGTTACTCGGTCCTCTACCTTCCGCATCCAGTCCCCCCAGTCACCTTCTTCAGGTCGTCAGTCCACCTGGCGGGGGGCCTAGACTGTGTTTGTCGATTCGCCGTCTCCACTCATGACATGACATGATACAAAGTTTAATTTACTAGTATGATAAATATCAAAACTTACATATTTCTGTTCAAACTGCCTGGCGATCCGCTCCACATCATCATTATTGTCTGAGAACGGGTCCAGTCCTGCTGTCTTTCCATTTTCCCTCTCTACTCTCTTCTTTCGCTGAAACGTAATTTTTGAAATAATTAGACAATGAACTGAAATTACATGTTAATTACAGTGACTTTTTATTATCACTTGCAGTTTCGTTCCTCTTTATTTTTTTAGGAAGTAAAACCTTGCCCCACACTAAGATTATTTCTGTATCTTGGGTGCGTTTACAGATCGTACAATAAATATCCAGACTTCCAGACCAGTGCTGCCAACCCTACTGCTTTTTTCAATGTCGTTCCTGTTTTCTGTTTTAGTCCGCATTTCTGCTGTTTTTAATAATTTGAACAGTTGAAGTAACTTTAAGGGCCGAATGGGCTGAAGAAACCGATTTGAGGAATCGAGAAGCGTCATCATCAATATAAAAAAAGGTTGACAGTTTTGGCCCGGGTCGAAAGTCCACGCCGCAATCATATTTTACTGTTTTCTCCTGGTTCATTTACGATGCGAGTTTGCGGAGTCTGTTCAGTTACTTCTCATTGACTTGCTCACTGAACTGTCTTCAAATATATTTGTACAAGGGGTTAGCGATAGAACTGTGAACTGAGATGACTCGCGAACTAGCCTCGTGTCCGGACTGACAGGATTGGCAACACTGATCCAGGGTGTCTACTCGCGTTTGACGAACGATAAACGAAGTACGAACTTTCGTTCCGACTGTTACCTGTACAATCAAGATAAGGAGATAAAAAGGCACAATAAAGATACTACGGTTCATAGTCGTATGTGATTGATCGTAGATCAGAAAAACAAACGTCAAAACACGATCATCGCATGCGATATGGGAACGATGGTTGAGCGGAGTAGCAAGTTGTGCGATGAATGGTACGAATAATCGAACATCGTCAAACGCGAGTAGACCCTCAGACCCTGAACAACTATCTATAGCAGGGGTTCCCAACCTTTTACCGTACGCGCCAGTTTTCTCCTAAAATCACTACGCCCTTGCCTGTTAGGGTAAAACTACAAGAAACCGGTGACGTGTGCCGTGTATTCAACGTGTGATTTTGGGGTATACAACGTGCTCCAATATAACAAATCGACGTGTTAAGGGCTAAGCCATACGCGTCACTGCTACCTCAGAGTTGTTGGCATCGGGACATTTTTTTTGTACCAAGAACATGAATTTTAATATACAGTTTACTTTAGTAGCCGCCGCCCACTGGTTGGAAACCCATGATCTATAGGACTACACAAATAATCAACCTATCCATCTTTTCATCAATCTATTTATAATTAACCCATTACCGCTGGATATGGGTCTTTCCTCACACTGAGTAAGGTTTTAGGCCTTGGTCCCTCATACAGGCTGGACTACACACAGCATTAAGAACTTTTTACTTTCTTATTCTTAAGGTTATCTATGTAAAGCCAAGCGCGCACTGCGATGCGAATTCGTGCGAATTTACACCACAAATTTTGTGGACAGTGGAAGCGTGCGAACTGCGTCTAATCATTCACAGCGCCGCATCGTCACACAATTTTTTTGCGTCCTTTGGAAATAGATGCAATGCGCGCTACGAAAAATAACCGCAGATTCGCCGTAGCCGGCAGTCGTCACAGAGGACTAGAGTTGCTAGCGCATGCAGTCATCTCGTGCCTCGTCCCCTGCGACCCACCCACAGCACAGCAACTAATTATATCTACCCTTCATCTATCATGGGTGCATTTACAGACCCAAAATTCATAATAATATGCACAAACAACTAGGCCGGGGACAATAAAATAATTAGTACAGTAAGTAGGCCATAAAATAATTTGATCCGTGTGGCCAATCGTGCCGTCTAATTCATGTTTCTTGTTCGAAGGTCGAGTCACGAATGGCTGATATTCGCACGAAATTAAATCGTAGTGAGCGAACCCATGCGTTTAGTTCCGGTAGGAAATTCGTACCGCACGTCATCGCATTGCTGTGCGCGCTTAGCCTAAGTAGATAATATACTGTATCTGTGTGGTTGTCAAGAGCATCCTTTTCCTCTCAACAGTTGTTTATCAATGTTCTATGCGATGCCTTCAATGATTCGGGCGTTGAGCAGGGCTCAGGAACAGCAATTTTACTGCAGAACATTCATCAACTTCAGTAGAATTTTTCATAAATTATCATATTTTCATCGGGTTTTTTTTAATTAATATGAATTGGGTACCCGAGTTGGTATCTATTAAGGTGGCTTCACACGGTGGTGACGACACGATACGAGGTGGCGATCACGGACAGCCAAGCACAACACCTTTCACACGAGGCTCTTCCCAAGGTGAGCGGTGCAAGTTTTGTACCTCCGTGCCAATCCGTAAAATCACACGGAAGTCGCCTTCCACGGACCGCCTCGCACCGCACCCTTGAAGTTACCGACACACCGCTCGGACGCGTCTCTGCGTTACCGGGGACGAGCCTTTATCCATGGTGCGCGGTGAGAGTTGTGCGAGGCGGTTAAAAATATTATGCACCGTGGGAAGCTACCTTTATTATTGATCTTTATCAGACAAAACTTCGAATTCACAAAGATATTCTTAAAAGTTGTTGTCACTATAACGCATAAGCACAGCTACAAATTCGCAGACAAAGCATGACACAATGTCGACTTTGAATTGAGTTTCGTTTGAGAATGCAGCCAGCAGAGTAAGCAAATAGGAAATACTAGTGCTTATTGCTCATAAATAATGACCTAAGTCAGTAGAATGTATAATAATACTGTTGGAACTTAGTAGGTCAAGAACCTAGTCATATAAGATGATTACCTATACTAACACATTTGCACGTAGATATATTTATTACACATAATATATTGTAGGAATAATAGAGGAGATATTATTCCTTGCAAAATAATGATAATGAATCAATTGACAGAATCAACCAGAACCATAAAACTTTGTTGTGACTTTACAATAATATGTGTGATTGTGTGATGCATTTTTTTTATAATAAAGATGGCGAAAAGAGCTAAAGGCCCACCTGATATTAAGCGGTTACCTTTGCTCATAACAACTGCAATACCACCTAGGCTGTTGCCTAAATGGTCCCGCAAGTTGGTTCGCCAAACTGAGACATGAAGATGGAAAGTCTCATGTGATTGTAATTTCACTGGCACCCGTACCCTTCAGACCGAAACACAGTAATTAAGCAGCTCAGCACCATTTGGCGGAGAAGTAGGTACGGTGGTAGTACTTCCCTGGACGAGCTCTTTCACAAAGGAGCTCTACTACTACTATTTATGTATGAATAACAAATACACTGGTAAATTACGTCCAAATTATCTGTTTGTTTTGTATTGTATTAAAATTTGATTGGAACTGTTAGAATACAGCTCATAAGTTTTGTTAAGTCTAAACATTGATAATAAATTAAAAAAAAAATTTTTTTAAAAGATTCTAAGACTGTATACATATAATATCTATAACAGATCTTATAATGACTATCTAGGCCAAGTATTCTTAATTAATAATTGATATTTGCATAACTAGTACAGCCAAAACTTGAATCAGTGTAAATCCACTGATTACTTAATAGTTTATAGTTTAGTATAGTTACCTACTAATATTATCTCTCAATCACGCTGTAAGGGCTGGTTATGTTCTACACTGTATCTGCCAAATGTATGTGTAGGGAATTTTTGTGGAAAATAAATAAATAAAATAAAATTAAGAATAGAATATAATCTTTATTGGTGTGATTTTAGTACAGAAGATCTTAATTCTAAAGTAGATAGGTACACATACATATTTTATTATCAACAAAATCTGCCAGTTAGCTTACACTCATGCATTATAATTACAAAGTAAAAAATAATTAATAAAGTAATAAAGTACTTATAATTTAATTTATCAATGATGGATCTCGAACAAACTTTAACCCAACAACAGGCGTAAAGCCACTGGCGGCTGCAAAACAATAGGAAATCTATTGTGTCTCATTAAGGGGCGGCATTGGGAAAAATAGGGATTTTAGACATTTCAAAACATTTTCATTTGTGGATACCACGTTGATCTAATTTTCATATTTAAGATTTTTCATTATATTTACTAGATTTTGGTGTAGGGAAAGCACGATTTAATTAAATTTGCTGGATAGGTTTATTTTCTAAAGTAAGGTCTGTTTTTGCACTATTTCGCATTGCATTTAGAAATTCCAATAGTTTTTACTATTGTTTTATGTGAATAAGATATATCTTGTACATATCTAAATTCTGGTGTAACAGATTATTATTAAAATGTTTATTCGCTGAGATATTTGCAAAAATGTAAAAAAAACATCAAAACAGCGCGATTCCGCTCTGTTCTCACACGCGCAATTTGCCGTATGTTAGAAAGGGACGGTTGCAAATTCAATGCAGCACCTTAACCATTTGATGAACTATCTACTTATAAAGTATCTAATAAATTAATTGATTTAGCTATTGGGTGATCTTAGAATTTACCTCCATCCAAACTTTTGCACTGACATAGTCATGTGCTAACGGATTAATTATTTTTATACTAGGTATTGAAAACAACAGTTGTCACATGATTGTCAGCCAATAAGAATGTTTGACATGACCATGGGCATGCTCTGATTGGTCAAAATTTGCATAAGATTTTACCTTGGACTATTTTCAAGAGTATTGAAAGTATAGATTATTGTTATCTTGACATGTTATTTAATCAGTTGTTCTTATGAATTATTGTTCTGATTGTTTTACTGAAAATTGTGATGTTTATGATAAAACATATATAAAATGCATACAACATTTTGACTAGTAGGCAATGATATTTAAAAGTATAGATATGACATACCCTAACGAAACGTTCCTTAAGTAGGTCTAATTAGAAACGAATCAAATCGAATATTAATCATTGCTATTTTAGTTTTTGTAAACAGTGGCGCCTAGCGCAAAATTTAAGAAGTGTGTCATATCAATATAACAAAAAGTTTCTTTTTGTGATTTTTTTAAATAGAAAGTAACTAAAGGAGCATTATTTGCTAAGATCATTTTTCTCTAAGGTCAATGACCTATGAACTAGGACGTCTTACTTTATAATCACATTATACTCAAAATAATTTTAAAAGAGAGATTTTATAAAGGTCTATCAATGTGGAAGACTATAAGTTTCTACGTTGCATAGTTTAGAAATGGCAGGGACACATTGCAAGCCACTTTGGCGAACTGTATTTCGCAGATGGTATACCTGATAAAAAAGTTATGTATGAAACATTACCTTCATTTTTACCCGACTGCGCCAGAAGGAGGGTAATGTTTTTCGAGTGTATGTATGTATGTATGTATATTTCTTTGGCACGCCCTGCAGCCTAAACGGCTTGATGGATTTTAACTTGTGAGGTGTCGTTAGATTCGTCTTAATTGTGAGAGTGACACTGGGTATATCAAAATTTAAAAACATTAAATGGCCGCTTTTTGGCGCCACATTACGGCTTCAAAAATTTTTTTTTACCTTGAAACCTATCGAGTGGGGTATCAAAATAAAGGGTTTTATAAATGCTTTTCAAAAATATATACAACTTAGATGTTTAAATGTAATTTAGAATGAGAAATGCTAAAAAACAAAAAAATATTCAAAGTTAAAAATGAATTTGACTTTTAAAATAAAACATTAATAGTATGATAAATAAAACATGATGGCAAAACTAAAAAATTTCAAATAAAAAAAATTATTAACGAAAACAAAAAACCCGACGAAAAATAACAGAAAAGATATAAACAAGACTTATCAACACGCAGTCGGAGGCTACGTATGTTTTTGGTCATGAATTACATAATAGTTCCTATGTAGCCTCCGCCTGCGTGTTGATAAGTCTTGTTTATATCTTTTCTGTTATTTTTACACGCAGTAGGGTTTTTTGTTTTTGTTAATTAATTTTTAGTAGACCTATTCAATGATACCCCAAACGAGGCAGTGCAGCGAAAAAAATTATTTTCATCCCCATTTCACATGTATGGGCGCCACCCCTAAAATACGTTATCAAGATTATTTATTCTTTTAAAATTTAGATCTATATCTAAACCATTTTTTAACAAAATTTCATTTACTTATGTTTATAACTGTAGAAGTTATTAAGCTGTAAAGGATTAGGACAGACGGACAGACGGACGGACGTCCGTCCGTCCGGACATGACGAAACTATAAGGGTTCCTTGTAGGACTACGGAACCCTAAAAACGTCCTAATTAGAACGTTTTCGAGTCTTCAGTTGCAAGTGCAAGTAACATATTTGTACCTACTTTTAAATATCATTGCTAGTAGGTAATAAAATTTGAACCAATATTGCCAGGAAATTATAAAAAATATTGTTCTATAATTTTACTAGGTTGGCTATTACTACTAGTTAACTTAAAAGCTAAAAGTGTAACCTATTAAATTAAAACATGCAAATCAAACAGTTTTTTAACAACACAGACAACACAAATCCATTACCATATTAATTTACCTATGCACAGTCTGTTATTTTGCCTTAGTTGCGGCCATCCTTATTTTTTGAGGCTTTTAGAAAGATAATAACCAAACAAAACTTCTATTAAAACCCCCGTGGTTTTAAGTGTCATAGTTATCAAAATATTTCGAAAATCGAGAAAAATCCATAGAAACCATAGAAACGTGTTTTAGGCTTTCATAATGAACATTTTACAATAAATGTTTCATGGCACGCTAGCCATTAACTTAATGCATCATTACATCTATTTTATCATAAAAAAATGCGTTCTCCTAGGCGTCAATTTTATTTTTTCCATGATTTCATAATAATTTTATTTATGGTCATTCTTAACATGGTCGCATTTTATTTTTGTGTGTAAATGTTTAGTACACTACTAAGTATAACCACAAAAAAAATAAGAAGCAACGAACACAGGAACTCGGAGATATTCATTTTTAAAGTTTTAATTTAGGGTTGTCAACTAATGTAGGCGCCTTTAACAAACGACCAATTTCGCTCGGAATAAATTTGCTTCTTCAATTATTATAATTTCCTATTACTATTTCTGAAGCATTATCCTTGGTCTAATCATGTCTTCACAAACACGATTTTATTAGATTCACCTGTAACTAACAAATCATGTAACAAATCTTGTTTATTATTCTTTTTTGTTTTGTAAGTGCATGCACTTACATCAAAATGAATCTTCGATGAAGGATATTATGTGGAATTGGGAAGGGGTCCGCCCTCGTTAGATAGAATGTCAAAACCCAATTTCCATACATAATATCTGGAGAAGCGGGGGTGAGGTGTCATGGAGCCGTCAAAGACCCATGGCACTGCTTTGCCTCAGCAGGTACTGACCCGTCCTGCTGGGGGATGTCCTTCTGGGCCCCGACCAGAGGACTTAATGCAAGGGGGGCATGAGGGCGCCAACCCTCATGCTGGTCAGCGAGTGGCAACTCCAACGACTAACAACGAAAGCACGAACACGGATCTGAAGAAATCACTCACGAAATTGGGAATTTATAAAATTTTGGTAGATAAGGCACATTTGCACGGGGTTCATAAAAGACCTTTGGATCTCAATTCAGAGGAACGATGCCTAATCGTGTTAAACGCTTTATATCCAAATGGAATTCCGAACAATATCGATAGCCAAAACAATGAATTTAATTACAATCTTTCAAATTTTTTAAGTAAATGTGGAACTTTATATTGCAGTAGTAAACGGAATTTCAAACGATTTTGTAATAAAAACAAACACTGGCTTTCCACTATTTTTGATATTGAAATACCAAAAGTGAATATCGAGGAAAGTCCTTTACCACAACAAAATATTATAGAATTGGATGAGGCACATTTTTTATTACAAAATAATCCTTCAACTTCGAGAAGTAGTAGCTATGCCTTACAAAAAACTTTAAGACCCCAAGAACTTGGAAGACCCGATACCTGAAACTTCTTTTGGCGCTCATTCCAGTTTCACATCAAATACACATTTATTACAAAGTAATCCTTCGACTTCGGGAACTAGTAGCTTTGACTAACCTTCAATAGATCCGAAACCTGAAACTAATTTTGATGCTTCATCCAGTTCCACATCTACATTTTATGAAAATTTAAGTGATCGCCAAAAGCGCCGTGCACGTAAAGATCTTTAGGAATCGCTTGACGGAGAACCTCATTGAAAACTAATTAAAGTTATGTCGAGAATAGTAACAGACGAAACCGGCGAAAAACTAAATAAAAGTTCTACTCAGGAGTTTGAGTTTATAATAAAGGAATGCTTGAAAAGTCCAACTCGGCCTAAAAAAATCGCAGGAACCATAAAGTCAAAATCGGAACCCAAACCCTATTCTCCTGATGAAGCTCTTTGTTTAATGATTGATATAAAACTATCAGTGGAGGACTATATCTACATGCAACAAGGTGCCAAATCTCGATGATTTAATATTTACCCTGCCTATTATAAGATACAAAAAGCTAAAAAACATTGTTATCTTGATGTTGAAATTGAAATATCAGAACGAGAAGCCAAAGTACCTTTAAATGATTTACTTATGCACACGTTTCGACGAATCATTGACTCTTGCGACCAAAGGGTTTCGGAATATTGCAATCAAAAACAGTTAGATACACTTCACTGCGTTTTTGAGGGTTCATGGGGTTTTGATGGTAGCACAGGACAGTCAACATATAAGCAAACGTTTTCTGATAAAATTGATGACGAACACTGCCTCTTTGCTACTACCTACATTCCGTTGCGCATAAAAAGTCTTGATGGTTTTGTCTTATGGTCAAACCCAAATCCACAATCTTTTAGATTTTGCCAACCAACAAAAATACAATACAGATCAGAATCAAAAGATCTGATTCTGGAAGAAAGGAACTGGGTAGAAGAAGAAATTGAAAATCTTTCACTAATTTATTCGGAAATTTTTGCTGGATATGTCGTTGTCGGAGATCCAAAATTATACCTCACCATAATTGACGGAAAAGTCTTTAATGTCATCACAAATACCAGCTCACAATTACGGTGTGCGTGTATTATTACCCATGATCCATTACCGCAAAGTTTTGCTGATATTCCTAATACTGAATTGGTAACAGACGCTTCTGATGATAATATACTCGTATTATCATCACAAGAAGTTTTGACAAACTCCGATGATGACTGCTAGGTTAGCGTCACGTATCGTTGTAGTCTTAGAGCATTGAGAACATTATAGTAATTGTTTTCAGACAACAGAAACCCAGAAAGAGACACAGAAAGACACGAGAAAGAGTTTACTCAAAGTTAGTTAAATACTAACACACTACACACCTCTGCCTACCCCTTCGGGGAAATACAGGCGTGATGTTATGTTATGTTTTTTTTTTTTTTGTTTTAGTTAAATACTTGGGAAATATCTGGCACTTTTATTTTATTTTTTTATTTATTCAATTGCGACAACCCTATTTCCATAGAAATTTCAAAAATATTTAGAAACTCTCTATCTTCGTATTCCTGCTATTGACGCATGTCATATTTTAGTGTATTATTGACAATAACATTACGCATATATTTAAATGAAAATAAGATGCGACCGTGATAAGAAAACATGAAAAAAAAATGTTTTGTGTTAATCGGTAAAAGTAAAAAATCTCCTAATATATCAAAGGTACGATGCCCCATTTTTTTATCTAAATATATATTATGCTGTTACTTTATTTAAAGGACTAACTAAATATGTATTACAACAATTTTCGAAAATAAAAATTAATTTTGTTTTTCTCACTTTTCAATGAAACCTTAATAACTTTATGATTATAAAAAAAAACACTATAGGTATTTCTGCCAAACCTTTATCGTTACTATAGCTATCGAATAAAAACATAAAATGGACATGGCCGCAACTAAGGCAAAATAACAGACTGTGCTATGTAGGTAGTGATAGTATAAACATCTGTCAAATTATCACATTCAATTTTGAACTTTATTACAATACTACTAAGGACTTCTTATGTATTCCTTTCCTTGTCTTCTTGTTAGGGTTTTTTTTTTGGCAATGTTATTAACAGATTATACTGTTTAGATCTAGATTGTGGTTGGTTATAACTCTTGAACTGGGCACACATTCTTTGAATTCTTTACCTTTAGGTAAATTTTAATAATTTTCAAAAAAACTATTGTTCATGCATACAACGCAACGCTGAGCGCGAGACTAGTGAAGCCGCTCGATAGGCGACTATCGATAGTCCACGAAAAAACAATAGTATCGACAAACTATCGATATTTCGATAGTATCGAATGTATCGATAGTATTGTCACTATTAGTGTCCATTTCTATCGATAGCATTATCACTATTAAGCTTACAGCTCATTAGAGCCACCCGGCACCCAACCAGCACCGCCTCATCGTTCGGCGTACACTCGTTGTCGACAGGTGGTGCACGGGTGGACACCGCGTTGTAACCAATGAACCTCGCGTGGTCAACGAATGGACATCGCGTGGTCCACGTATTTCCGAGTAATCTTTATTCATTTTGAAAACAAAAACGATACGTCCGACACGTTTGAAAGAACGGCTGGGTATGAAGGGTGGGTGGGGAGCGGCGCATCGCCGACGCATTGACCTCGCGTGGAACACTCACGGGCAGCGCGCGGTCCACTCGGACTCGTGCGTTGGCAAGCATGCGAGCAGCGAGTGGTCAACGAGTGGTCTACTCGCCGTCCGCGACAGCTTACGACCGAGGCGATCCGGAGTTGATGTAGTGAGCGCATATCCATAGAAGTCCATATAAGGAATACTAACCGTACGAGGTGAAGCGGTGCTGGATGGCTCTAATGAGCTGTAACCTTTAGTGCCCAATACTATCGATATCCCTATCGATATCCTAACTGATTTTCAAGATCAACTATCGATAGCAGGATTATCGATATTTCAGCCTCTTCGCGAGGTTGATGCCTATGTAGGTAAACAGAATACATCATCATCGTCATATTATTATCCTTTGGAAATAGCCACGGGGGAGCGGGGCGGGGCGAGTTAGGCACGTCATAAACAATAATAAACCATTTTTCTTTCTTTATTTTATTTTCTTTTATATCTTCTACAATAAATAATTTATGAAAATAAATATAATTAGGTAGGCTACCTACCTACATGCCATTATACCTACAACGGCTACAACATTCGTAGTTTTTTTTTTGTCACAAACCTGAAAAAGGGTCATTGTACTCATAATATGAACAACTTTTGCTATGGGACCTACACTGAAATCGCGAAAAAAAATTAGCTGTTCCAAAAATTTTGCCAATTTAAGTGAAAACAATGTAGGGAACAGCTGTTTTTTTTTCGCGAATTAAGTGTTGGTCCCTTATTTAAAGTTTTTCAGTCAGTGTCGCCTTTGTTCTTAATGATGAGTACAATGACCCCTTTTTAAAGGTTATGGTAAAGAAAAGCTAATGTTGTATTTTGCCATAATTATGTAGGTACCTACGAAGTTTTGAGCTATTGAAATAACACAAATATTATATTACCTATGAATGATTATTCTGTGTTCTTATTAATTATTATGAATAAAACCTCGTCAATGAATGACCATGACAATGACATGAGTCAACAGTTCAACTCGCGTCGAATCTTATTAAAGCAGTATGGATCAAATTGATAAAATCCTTGAAATGTGAAGATAGGTAGGTAGGTACCTACGTAGGTACCTATACATTTTTCTTCTAAATAATCGATTAAAAAACCGGCCAAGAGCATGTCGGGCCATGCTCAGTATTATAGGGTTCCTTAAGTAGGTGTTACAAACAAATCAAATCGAATATTAATCATGGCTATTTTAGTTTTTGCAATAGACGGCAGCATTGGCGACTCAGAGTGTTGTTAATACTAGATGGCGCCAAATTTAAGAAGTTTGTCATGTCAAGAACATAACACAAAGTTACTTTTTGTGATTTTTTCAAATAGAAAGTAGCTTAAGGAACATTATTGGCTATGATCATTTTTCTCTAAGGTCAATGACCTTTGAACTAGGACGTTTTAAGTATTTTTCAGTTTTCTCTCTATAACTCAAAAATTTATGATCACAATATGCTCGAAATAATTTTAAAAGAGAGTTTTTACAAAGGTCTATCAATGTGGAAGATTATATGTTTCTACGTTGCATAGTTTAGAAATGGCAGGGGGGGGGGACATATTGCAAGCCACTTTGGCAGGCTATATTTCGCAGATGGTACATCTGATAAAAAAGTGGTGTATCAAACATTACCATCATTTTAGTAGACCTATTCAATGATACCCCACAAGAGGGGGTGCAGCGAAAAAAAAATTTCATCCCCATTTCACATGTATGGGCGCCACCCCTAAAATACGTAATCATGATTTTTTTATTCTTTTAAAATTGAGATCTATATCTATACTATTTTTTAACAAAATTTCATTTTCTTATGTTTATAACTGTAGAAGTTATTAAGCTGTAAAGGATTAGGACAGACGGACAGACGGACGGACATGACGAAACTATAAGGGTTCCTTGTAGGACTACGGAACCCTAGAAAGTACCTATTTGATCATTCATACTCATAAAACTATCTCGTAAAAACATTTTGTAGGTAGGTACAGACAGATACCTGAACGATAAAAATACTTAACACGCAAATCGGCGGAATGTAGATAGCCTAGGTACCTACCTACCTACCTAGTATCTACAAACACATAGATAAAATGCAATAACTTTCAACTGCACTTTTTTTCCTTACCTGATGCCGCTCGATAGGCGACTATCCATTGTCTATAGATACCCTATCGATAGTCCACGAAAAAACAATAGTATCGATAGCCAATCGATAAAAAAAAAAACCTATCGATAGTCAACGAAAAAAGAATAATATCGACTATCGATAGCCTATCGATAGTTCCACGACAAATCAATAGTATCGATAGCCTATCGATAGTCCACGAAAGACAATAGTATCGATAGCCTATCGATAGTCCACGAAAAAACAATAGTATCGATAGCCTATCGATAGTCACGAAAAAACAATAGTATCGATAGCCTATCGATAATCCACGAAAAAAGAATAGAATCGACTATCGATAGCCTATCGATAGTCCACGACAAAACAATAGTATCGATAGCCTATCGATAGTCCACGAAAAAACAATAGTATCGAGAGACTATCGATATTCAATAGCATTATCACTATTAGTGTCCAAAACTATCGATAGTATTAGTACGTAGGTAGGTGCCACACTATCGATATCCTAACTGATTTTCAAGGTCAACTATCGATAGTTCACATCACTACATCTAGGTACCTACCTCAGAAACTTTTTCTAGTTAATTTCCAAATTAGAATTAATTACCTACCTAGTAGGTTTGCTTTTATTTACAAATAACATGGAATAAGATTTAACTGTATTCTGATAGATTCAACTATACACTACCTACATATCATACCTACACCACCAAAAGTTTTAAAAGTATCAACTGTTTATTATTTATTTACAAAACAAAATAAAAACAACTATAAAACTTGTATCAATAAAAGTTAGTCAATAATAGGCATTGCTGCATTGACATAACGGCGATAAAAGCGCGCCATAATTGACACTGACAGCAAAGCGCGCGATGGAAACTGCACGCGCGCTTAAAAAATACCCACCCAGCACCCACAGCTTTATTTCAAACCTGTTTCTTAATACAAAGGCACTTCAAACCGCCAACTAAAAATAACAATACCACAGCGCCTAAAAAAAAATTTACCTGAAACTATATAATCATAATATATCGACAATGTCTACATACTTAAGTAGTTCATCCCACACGCTATGAAAATACACACAAAAAAAAATAACATTCTAAAAACTGCAACACATGCAAGACGCAACAAAGTGTTTTCACACTCACACGCGCAAACGTATATATAGTACACAGAATAGGTACATAACCTATGCACGTTATATACTTTATAACTGTTATCGATTGAGAATAGAGGCTTAACAAAATAAAAAAGCTCATAGAGAAACAAAAGCCGTGATACAATCTGCCAAAGGTTGCATTTTGCAGGCGAAACCAACTTGGCAACATTGCAGTTAAAGTTAGAAAACAAATACATAACCAAACATTCTATATACGCATTCAATACATAATAAATAACCCCTTCTATCGGTTAAAAGAAATCCCATAATCCAAATAATACGTTAGAACAGTACAACGATACGCTACGTTGTATATCTGTTTCCTACACGCAGTCCCTATCTCCTCATACTGTATGATAAACACCTATATACCTCTTATGTACACTCAAACAGCAAACATATGTTCAGACTTTCATTTACAATATAATTCAATTAAATGATAATAAGTAACCTAAAATTACACCTTGCTTTTACCGGATACCGTATACAATTGGTAGGTTATCCTAGGTCATTGAAATCAAGACTTTCGCGTGCTATAATGATAACGAACGCTATGCATTATCGTCAGCACTAATTATACATGTTATTTATATAGTTTAACAATGTAAAAAATATTCATATTGGAGCAAAAACAACTTTAATCATAGCGTGATAGCGATCAAAACATTGCTCTCGTAAAATGATGTTCTAAGCCGACAACCAATTTCTATGATTGTTGCAAACATGGCGACCGCTATCTGAGCTTCTCGAGCAGCCCGTGGACGCAAATTCATGTCACAAACCTAATACAAAACCGTGTAACGTAAGCAAAAAATATCCAAAAACGATTTCAACTGGACCCCATGAAACCAGCCGAGGCCGCTGTCCTGCCAATATTTTAGCCATGATTTTTTTTTTAGCAGATACCCTGCACTACAAAGAGCTGGAAAACCAGTATGGTTGCGTAAATTGCTATGATTTTCTGTTATAACTTACCTCTTCTGCAATGACTAGTTCCTTGTAATTCAGCTCCGGATATTTACTTTCGTTGCTTTCATCCAAATTTATAGTTAATCTCACTGTTTTGTTCACTTTATTCTTTGCACTTTTTGGAGCACCCACTGTTATAAGAGTACCACGTTTAGGGTCCGACATTTTCCACCAAATTCAAGTATAAAATGATTTTTTTCAAAGCATGACACGACCTGCATTTTCAAACTGTGTAGCACATTGCCACCATGTTGGTATTCATTGTTTGGGTTGTGAGCGCCCCGGATGGAATGTGAACTAAAATAAAGTTGACAACGGTTTCCGATAGATGACAGCTATATCCTTCTATTTGTGCCATGAGATGCCGCTACTTTCGTCAGTAAAATACCAAAGAACTGCTATTTTAACATGCAAAAAACTTCCAAAATTTAAAAAAAAAACTTTTTTATCTAAATACTGCCAATAAAACTTATGATATGTTATAGATAAGAAGTTTTGACAAGTACTTTAGTTCCATATTTCCTGGACCTGTGTCTCAGATTAGGCGCTTGATGGTTCGCTTTAAAATAAATAGATGTCGCTTAAACAAATCACGAATGTCATTTCACACACTGCTTTACCTACGTCCACAGGTAACATTTTAGAGAAACATGGCTGAAGAATTAATAAAATATATTTATTGTACCTAATATAAAAGAACGGTTACTTGTATGAATATTAAAATAAAATAATTATTAGTACTACTCAATCTGGTATAAACGCCTCTTTTTTTCAAAATAACCTTTGGTTGACATACAGCGCCATCTACAAAACAAACATAAACACTAATGATTATGAAAAGCAAAGCAAAGGATTCTATTCTATTTATAAAACTGGCGGCAATATTTTAAAGTTGGTGCGGTATTCTTTAAGGGAAATACCTAGAAATTTTACAAAGGAGACTTCATTTAATTTAAAAAATAAGAAGTGCTGCATTCACATATAAAAAAATCTCTTGCCTAATCTGAGAATCGAACTAACACAATCGCGTACATATTAGTGGTGTGAACCGGAGGCATTTTCAGCCTCCGGAGATTATGCGGAGATTTTATTGAATCACTAATGCGTCAATAATGCGGAGAAAATGTCCAACAAACAGTGCTAAAGCCATTGAATTATAATATATGTTTACACTAATTTTCTTTCTTTTGTCACAGCTTCAGGTTGGAAAGAAATACTTATCATGTAAATTACCTATGTTGTATGCTTTCAAACCTGTCTTATTTCATAAATATCATGTATCAATGGACCACCCCTGAAATCGTGAAAAAAAAAACTGCTGATCCCTGCATTTCGTCGATTTATGTGAACACAAAATGTAGAGATCAGCTGATTTTTTTTCTGCGATTTCAGGGTTGGTCCCATAGTAAAAGTTGTTCACATTGATGAGTACAATGACCTGAGGCAGCTTATCTTATCAGATTATATCACGAACGTGGAGGTGAATAACCTCGTGTGACTTTTCCTGGCTGGGCCACCATGACCGATTCCAATTCTGATTGTACAGAAAAATGGTCGCTAATTACTCGAAACTAGTCGTAAAATATGGGAAAGTGTCCGTTCTGGCTGGGCCACTGGACTACCTCAATAACTTTAAAACCACGGATCGACTAATTCACATATTTTACGACTAGTTTCGAGTAATTAGTGACTATTTTTCTGTTCAATCAGAATTGGAATCGGTCATGGTGGCCCAGCCAGGAAAAGTCACACAATAATAGTTTTAGGAAACCCTGTGTTGTCGCTGTAGGAAACAAATGTTACCCAAAAGTTTCCATCTCAATTTTTTCTTGGGTCTCGCTCGCCTTGCACTCAGCGCCACGCCGCCGTTGTATGAAACTTTTAGACTTTTAGGCATGGTATGAAAATATTTTTTCGTTTGAAAACCTATATTAATAAGCAGATTGTTAGTAGTTGTTCTACTCTCGATTCTGAACAAACTAGTTTCAGGTTTTGAGTATATTCAATAACACGTTGTATAGACATAAACAGGATGATGTTTTAAAGATATTTTATTTAAAATTAAATAAAATCTTCTTCAAGTAAAATCCCCTATATTCCATAGACGAGAAAAAGAAAAAGAACTCCGCGCTTCATACAACGAAAGTGAAATACCATACCGGACTACGTACCTACGTCGACTGCATGACAGTGGTAACACTTCAATTTGAAAATCGCTCTTACTGCTTACGAAATAAACATGCTGCTAATGTCAAAGTGTTATCACCGACGTGCGGTCGACCGTACCTATGCGTAATTTGAGAAATGAAACGCCGCGTAATGGCGGTTTATCAGCGAACTACGAGTATTACCAAGTACGTGAGTGTGTGACGTTAAGATGCTTCACTTTTGTCATTTTGTTATATGTGGCGCTGAGTCCTACTTTTTTTTCTCGTCCGTACTATTTTCAATATTTATGATACTTTCCCTCTATGAAGCATAGCGATGGGACACCAGCCTGTACACAACCTTATTCTTAGTTTATACTTCTTGTTTATAGTAAACCCCTTAAGGGGTTATTGTACTCATCATTATGAATAACTTTTACTAAGAGACCAAAGCTGAAATCGCGAAAAAAAATCAGCTGATCCCTACATTTGTATTCACATAAATCGACAAAATATAGGGATAAGCTGAATTCTTTTTCGCGATTTCCGGTTTGGTCTCATAGTAAAAATTGTTCATAATGATGAGTACAATGACCCCTTAAGAGGTTAAGTATAAACTAAGAATAAGTAAAGTAAACTTTATTGTTTCTGATTGAGTGGTTACAGTTGTTATACATATATGATCGTGTTACATACATCAATCAGCCCATTTATGGTTGTATATCTAATTTATTCTGGACTACATAAAATTGCTCAGAAGTGACTGGCCGTTTTCAGTAACCTATTTATTCATAATTTGCCCTAGTAGACATAGAAATTTGACGTTATAAAATGTATGGCGATTAAGTCAAATTTCTATCTCTAGTAGGTACGGCAAATCGTGGATAGATAGCAAGGTTAAAGAAAACTGCTGAAAATTTAACAAATGCCAGCCATTGGGGTTATTCCTACCAAGGCATGGATGGAGTAGTAAATAACGGTTACCCATCCAATGTTTCAAACGTCCGTGTGGTGCCGGACGCAAAGAATTGCACCACCCTTATCTCTTCTCATGGGTGTCGTAAAAGGCGACTAAGGGATTCACCAGAGGATGGGCAGCAGCGTTCTCTGAGTACCGTAAAATGCCCTATCTTTGCCCACAAGCCCTACTTTGCCTAAGGCATTAACTTAATTTTTACACGCACTGACACTTTATAACTGAACCAAATGTTAGCGTTGTCATCGTTTTTCGACTGCCTCGTTGGTCTAGTGTTTGCAAACGCGACTGCTGAGCGTGGGGTCCTGGGTTCGATTCCCGGGTCGGGCAAAGTGTTGTTGGGTTTTTTCATTAGGAAATTCTCAGTAACAGCCCGGAGTTTGGATTTGTGCCCGGTTAATGGCAATAGGCTCGCCCCCTATTACATGGGACTATAACATAACTGGCGAAATGTGGGTGTACTATTACACCTCTGCCTACCCCTTCGGGGAAATACAGGCGTGATGTTATGTCATCGTTTTTGCAGCTCACCAAGTACGGAAATCATAGCTATTATAGTTTACTCAAAAAATAACTAGGCAAAGTAAGGCTTGTAGGCCAAGTAAGGGCAGTTTACGGTATTTAACCAACCAACTGCGATCGCCAACCCGCCTGCCAAGCGTGGCGATTATGGCATATCCCCCCCCATTTGCTTGGGGGAGGCCTATGTTCAGCAGTGGACGTCTTAAGGCTGAAATGATGATCCAATGTTTAACTACGACAGCGGTGCTTAACTTCTATAGACCATTACCAAGAAACCAAGAAACCAAATTAATTCATAGCACCTCAAATATTTTAATTCACAAGCTTATTTCCAGTATTATAAAGGAGAGAACCCTGCAGATATACACCCCTAGGGCACTTAAATTTCAATTGAACATTACGTTTTCAGTTTTCACCCAATTACGGGACTCAATTCAAATTCAAACGAAGTAAGGTTATTAAAAAAATGAAGCAATCAGCAAAAACTGGGGTGGTGGTCTTTAAGAAGGGTATTTTCGGAAAACGCTGATGACTTGGACATTATGAGACCGAGATTCCTATTAAGATACGAGACATTAGTCTCACTTTAGACCCGTTTGGACGAGGCTAGTGCTTGCCCGATAAAAAATACTGTCGGCAAGTAGTAAGTAGCTTGTACAAAAGTCGTTGTATTTTTTTTCGGGGATGTATTTTGTCGTTGATAGGCATAAAATATAAAGTCTGTTTTTTCTTACTTGTCTTAATTGGTAAATAATCTTGACATGTCTCTTTATTCAAATAACTACTGCTAAAATATAATTAAATAAATAGATATTTTTGGGTCATTTTTTTACACAGCATCATCTAGTCCCAAACTAAGCAGAGCTTGTGTTATGTGTACTAGACAATGGATACAATACTTATATACTTTTTTTTGTAAATACATACTTATAGTACATAAGGAACACCCAGATCAACACAAACACTTATTCATCACACAAATATTTGTGTCCTTTGGGAATTGAACCCACGACCTCGTGATCAGCAGTCCGGAACTCGAACCACTAGACCACAGACGGTAAGTAAGTAGGTAAGTAATGGATACTAGAATTACTAGTTATGCACATATAATTAGGTTACAAAATGTTATTTAATGTGTAAATAACATAGTGTCTTCTAATCATTATTATTGACGAATTGCATTAATAACCCTCCTTCTGGCGCAGTCGGTTAAAAAGACACGCCAAGATTGTTTACTAAATAAGACAAAAAGTAAGAAAAACCAGAATGTACAATGTGTGTTTTCGAAACTTGTCTTATGAAGTTTTGTTCACAACATCCCATGTTATCCTTCAACATTTCTTGTCACTTTCGTATATAAGGGGTCCATTAAACCAGTTTCATTCATTAGATACTGGGGTTGATACAGCGACCATACACCCCATAGACGCCGCATAACAGGCGACCGATGTCTGCAACACATCTATAAAATTTCAGTAATACATTGACCTGTAGGTCACTGAGGTAATAATATGTACTACGTACTAGAGAAGACACCTCGAATCGAATGTTTGTAACACGTTTTAGAGCACCTGCACTCTCACTCAGTTAGCCACGCTCGCGCAGCGCGTGCCCCGCGGCCAGCAAGGTGCGCGATATTTTTTGTTCGTAATGTCTACTCTAGTACGTAGTACGTGGGACACTCAGAAAGTTTTGCGAAACTAAAAAAAATTGTTCTATACGTACATATATTTTTATCAAATCTTTTCAAAGTACTTTCCACCAGCCTGTATACAAAGATTCATGCGCCTAAACCAGTTTTCAAAACACTTTTTCCAGTCCGCCGCAGACACCTCGTTTACAGCCTGCTCGAACGCAGCCAGCGCATCTTCCGGCGACGAAAATTGTATCCCTTTGAGCAGATTTTTTATTTTTGGGAATAAAAAGAAGTCACACGGTGCTAGATCAGGGCTGTAAGGAGGGTGACCCAGGAGTTTGGGGTGGGTAGGGTGGCTGGCGTGCTGTCCAGGAAGTCCCTCGTTTTGAGTGCGGTGTGCGCAGGTGCATTGTCGTGGTGGAGCAGTAGCCCGCGGAGCCCTGTGTTTGGTCGCTTGTTGCTTATAACAGAGAAAACTTCTGGCAAACATTTGGTAGTATACCATTCGGCATTAATGCTTCTTTGATCCCGTAAGGGAATTGATACCAAGTGGCCAGTCAAATTAAAAAAGCTAGCGATCAAAATCTTACCCCCGCTTCTAGATCGCTTCACTTTGGTAGGCGTTGGCTCATTTTGAAACACCCAAACAGTCGACTGGCGCTTGGTTTCTGGGTCGTATTGATAAATCCAGGACTCATCACCTGTAACGATGTCATAAACACGCCGAGACGAGCCTGCTTCAAATTTGTTAAGCATATCACGGCACCATTCCACCCGGGCCTGCTTCTGAGCATCGGTGAGGTTGTGCGGCACCCAGCGTGATACTATCCTCCTCACGCGAAGATGGCTGTGTAGAATCTCGTGAACGCTTCCCGATCCAATCTTCAATATGTGTTGAATCTCCTGATATGTAATTCGCCTATTGTCTTGGATTAAATTTTTCACTGCTAGCACGTTTTCTTCGGTAACAGCCGTCAAAGGGCGACCGCTTCTTTCGTCATCCCCCAAAGTTGGTCGACCGCGCTTGAATTCGTTATACCAACGATACACGGTTGCCTTGGAAGGGCCTTCATCCATGAATGCCATTTGAAGTCTATCGTACGATTCATCCGGTTTCAGGCGACACTTGAAATCGTATAAAATCATAGCTCTAAAATGTTCCCGGCGCAGATCCATATTTCAGTGAGACACAATACTTTGAATTAACTCGCAAAAAATGTGGAGGGAAATTTTGAAATTGGAACTTACTTATTTTTACTTATAAATAATCATATTTTCGAAAAACATTATAACTGGCCAGTCTCCCATATATAAAAACTTTTTTTCGCAATACTTTCTGAGGGGCCTGGTACATATTACCTCAGTGATGTAGGTCGCCACTATTCGTCACTTGAAATCTTCAAATATGTTTCGACCACTTAGGTACATGAGCCGTCAAAACCGCCGCGTTAGTGATTAGCCAATAGCCGCCTTGGTAGGGCCAAACGGATTGCAGTACCCCGCCTCGGCTAGTGGCATAATTTATTGTATGCATTATACTCAACATTAGGCGTCTACTGGTCTGTATGTTCATTGGGTTGAAATGTGTCCAAGCATCCAAAATCATATATCATCATCATCTTTTCGAATTCATGTGCGGATTTATATTCGATTATCACTTGCTTTAACGGCGAAGGAAAACATCGTGAGGAAACCTGCACACCAGAGATTGCTCCATACAGTTCTCAATGGTGTGTGTAGTCCGCCAACCCGCACTAGGCCAGCGTGGTGGACTAAGGCTTTAGCCTTCTCATACTGAGAAGAGGCCCGTGCCCAGCAGTGGGACAGTAATGGGCTGGTTATGTTATGTTATGTTTTATCAAAAATCAGTAAGTTTTTGAGGTTTACCTAGTTATGAACTATTGTCATTCAAAATTAATTCGTGGCAAGTCATTTCTACTACTCTACTCGCCTAACCACTATCCCTTTTAAACAGGACATAAAGTAGATATTATTTCACGAATCCCAAGATATATGACCGCACTCCGAGGATATTATTCATTAGGGAAAATGAAATTTTGACCTCCACCGCTGTGACGGTTTTAATACCAAAGCGTCCCAATTTCCAAAAGCCACTTTTAACTGCTTTACCGACATTTGGTATAGAGACTGACCTATTAATTTGTGATTAAGTGAATTCATCCCTTTTATGTAGTCCCTTGTCATTCAGAGGTCTAGGGGTCCGTATATTTGTACAGAGCACAAGTCTTTGTGTTTTCAAAGGGCAAAGGAATATTTGTTTCCGAGCCAAAATTATAAAAAACAGGCCAAGTGCAAGTCAGACTCGCGCAGTAAGGGTTCCGTATCACCCATCGACCTGATACCCCATAGAAACTAATTTAATTTACGAGAGTTCATAAAAAGACATCAACGCACCGTGCGTGAAATATGAATTTTTGCATCTTTTTCTTACGCAGGTCATATGTCTATGTTTGCGCTATCTTTAGTATTTGTTGCTAAACTACATAGTATGCACAATAATCGAACCAAGTTTGACGCTGGTATGTATTATCGTTTTGAGGATAGAACATAAAGAAAAAACGTTGAAAAAATTAATTTTTTAGAGGTTTCTTGTATGAGGACCTACTTTGACTTTTTTATTTTTTTTTGTATTTGTCATGATAGACACCATAGTAACACATATTCTGTGAAAATTTCATCTAGTTATCTATTACCGTTACAAAGATACAGCCACAGACAGACGGACGGATGGACGGACAGCGTAGCGATAGTAATAGAGTCCCGTTAGCACCCTTTGGGTACGGAACCCTAATAAAGGTTCCTACGCAATATATTGTGGGTATGTATGTATGCCTGATAATTTTGAATGGAAATATAAGCATTATTTTTGCTGTCGATCCACAGTTTTTCCATTATGAGTCTCTTCGTGCTTCCGTCCCGGTTGCCATAAGAATATCTATGGCAGTTGTTACGGGTAGTCAGAAGCCCGAAAGTCTGATAACTGGTCTAACCTTAGGATGTCAGTATTATCCAGTAACTGGGTTGCGGGGATCTGATGGCAGTCGCTCCGTGTAAAATACTGATATTCAGCAGCATCTGGTTAGACTGGAAACCGACCCAACATAGTTGGGAAAAGGCTCTGAAAAAGAGACCAACTTCATCATCATCATCATCATTTCAGCCGAAAGACGTCCACTGCTCGACATAGGCCTCCCCCAAGCATCGCCACAACGACCGGTCCTATGCCTTCCGCATCCAGCGGATTCCCGCGACCTTCACAAGGTCGTCGGTCATATAGACCAACTTAAATAAATAAATATTTTTGGGACATTTTTACACAGCACCATCTAGTCCCAAACTAAGCAGAGCTTGTGCTATGGGTACTACACAATGGATATAATACTTATATACTTTTTTTTTTGTAAATACATACTTATAATACATAAGAAACACCCAGACCAACGCAATTATGTTTATCATACAAATATTTGTGTCCTGTGGGAATCGAACCCACGACCTCGTGATCAGCAGTCCGACCCTCAAACCACTAGACCACAGACGTCGTCACTTAGAAGCTTACAATATTGAACTAGGTACCCTCAACGGGCAAAGTTGCCGGCGGCGGCAGTGACATAATAAGAATTGTTTGAAACTGAAACATTATACAAAGTAGAACGTTTAAATACAATATAGTAATCAAAACAAGAATCTCACATGTCACGGTACTATGTTCTTCAATTATCTACTTATGCGAATCTCGAAAACTAAACATGTTTGAAATACAATAAACGCACGATGTAACTCTCGAACAAACTATGTTGGGAATATGTTTCAAAGAGACATATAAATGGTTAGGCTGTGGACAGACTTGACTACCGAAAGATACATGTGGAGGCCTTTTTTACGGTTCCGTACCCAAAGGGTGCCAAACGGGACCCTATTACTCTCGCTACGCTGTCCGTCCGTCCGTTTGTCTGTCACAAGGCTGTATCTTTTGAACAGTAATAGTTAGGCGGTTGAAATTTTCAATTGCAGTGATAGCCTAGTGGTTGAACGCTTGCCTTCTATGCAGGAGGGTGCGAGTTCGATCCCGGCCCGCACCTCTGACTTTTCGGATTCATGTGCGGATCAGAATTTGACTATCACTTGCTTTAACGGTGAAGGAAAACATCGTGAGGAAACCTGCACACCTGAGAGTGCTCCACACAGTTCTCGATGGTGTGTGTAGTCCACCAACCCGCACTAGGCCAGCGTGGTGGACTAAGGTCTTAACCTTCTCATACTGAGAAGAAGCTCGTGCCCAGCAGTGGGACAGTAATGGGCTTATTATGTTATGATTCTTATCATGACAAATACTAAAAATAAAAAAAGTATGAAACCAAAGGGGGTCGAATACATGAGACGTTTTTGTTCCTGCTCTATCTTCAAAACGGTAATAAATAGGCAACGTACATAGGGATTCTTCCTCCCTGACCCTCTCCGCCGCTTCCTTCTGCGAGATGACCTTCTTGTAGGAGGATGGAGGCCTTTGCCATGCGATAAATTTTGTAAGCTCAGATTCAATTTGGGATAGACCTGATCATTTTAGCCACTTTCACCTGTTTCTGACTTTTTCTACTTACAGTTTAACCAGATGCAACTTGTAGGTATTCCAGATTTTTACACGAAGCGATCGCCAACTATGATCTTAAAAACCCAAACTGCAGTGGGTTCCGTCTCATATAGGTATTTCAGGAAATGGGGAGGCAGACAGGTTAGCTAAAAGAGCTGTAAGTGAGGGCATTGTAGCGAATATTTTACCTAACTATTTAGAAGTATTTGGAAAATTCAAGTCTAAATGTCATATTGCTTTTAAAGAATACTTTGATGAAAGGTCCAAAATCAAAGGCATATGGTACAAAAGTATTCAATGTGAACCTCCTCATATTCCATGGTTTTTTGTTACAAAGTTAAGCCGACAGCAAGTAGTGACTGCATGTCGATTTCGTTCTGGTCACATTTCAGGTAGGAAATTTGCCTTCTTAATGAATAAAGTAAATTCACCCCATTGTGAACAATGTGGGAAACTGGATGATGTGCAACATCGACTTGTGGAATGTGTCTGTAACGCTGATAAAAGAGCCCAAATTGTCATTAAATTTAATGTTAACTTAGGTAATGTAGGTGCTTTCCATAGCATTCTAGCTGAACCAAATTCTGATGCAGCTAGAATGTTATTCTCATTTAAAATTAAAAAAAAAATAACTTGTCTACCTCTAGATAGTGTAGATTAATTTAGAATAAGGTACGATGGGATTGGCATCGTCATTTCTTATGTACAAAAATCCCTTATAATAAATAAAGAATATAAAAAATAAAAAATAAAACCCAAAAGGCCGAATAGCCAATTTTATAAGGTTTGATCTCTGTACCTATGTCTGGTTATGGAAGCGGGAAGCCATGATCAGAATAGTTAATTTGATTCATTGTTTCGTTCTATGCAAGCTAATTCTTGGATTATACTAAACCTCTTAAGGGGTCATTGTACTCATCATTATGAACAACTTTTACTATGGGACCAACCGTGAAATCGCGAAAAATAAATGAAACAGCTGTATTATACACGCTGAAAATTTAGTTTCGAAAACGAAGAGGGGTCATTGTACTCATCATTATGAACAACTTTTACTATAGGACCAACCCTAAAATCACGAAAAAAAAACAGCTGTTCCCTTTATTTTGTCGACTTAAGTGAACTCAAATGTAGTGATCAACTAATTTTTTTCCGCGATTTCCCATAGTAAAAGTGGTTCATTATGATGAGTACAATGGCCCCTTGAAAGGTTTAGTATAAACTATACGAATACAGTTGTCTAATCGCGACTTTATTTAGTAGCACTTGAGAGAAACTATGGAAACTAGGCTGGTATGTACAAAAGACGTTTGTAATGAAATAAGATATTACCTTGTACATTTTAATGAATGTACAAGGTATAATATCTCAACACACAACAAGGTAAATATATCAAAAACATGAAGAGACAGTGTGAGTTTCTAAAAGGAATTATTTTTGGTGGCGATAATAATATATTATTGTCGAGGACCGAAACGAAGCAATTGACGGCCGAGTAATATTGATTTTAAAAGGACGTAGTGCAAACCTTTTTAACTAAACGAGGCCGTTAATTGCTATTTCGGCCGAGACTTGAATAGTACTTTTCTCTCATTTGCGGGGAAAGAAAACAATACAAAAATTAATTCAAGAGTATCTAAGCGTGGTATGCCACTGGTCAAATTTCCTTGTCCAAACTCAAACTCAAAACTTTTATTGCATTCATGTGTACATATTACATAGGTGTTACATTTATAAGTCCTGTAGGTACTTATATGGCTTATATGGCCAATGTGACTTTGATCAAAGAAATTGGTGATGATTTTTATGTTCACACTGATCATCAAATAAATTGGATTGGACAAAGAGATTGGAGAAAGAAATATGACCAGTGGCATACCACACTTATTTTCATTGGCGCCCAACGCCCGCACGCGGTACTGGTTCTATTTTCAAACTTTTGACAAAAAAATGAGCATATAGCCTTTAAAATCATGTACCTAAAAACACCTAGTTTTAGAAGTAGTAGAGCTCCTATGTGAAAGAGCTCGTCCGGGAAAAGTACTACCATCGTGCCTACTTCTCCGCCAAATAGTGATGCTTGCATTGCTGTGTTTCGGTCTGAAGGGTACGGGTGCCGGTGAAATTATCCACTAAGAGTACGGTAACATCCTAGCCTGGTATCACCCTCTGTTAGGTATAGGCCTCCTTTCCTTTTTTCCAGCTTCTTCGATCTTGTGAGTCCCCACATCCAGGTGTTTTCTGAGGATTTGGCAATATCAATAACCAAACGTGCTTTCGGACGGCCCGGGTTTTTTGTCTTGACTTTGGCCAGCACTATAAAATACAGCTAGTATGAATAAGATTCAAAATGAAAAGGAATTTTAAAACACAGACATAGTAAAAAATATAGACGAAGTTCTGCGAACAATCGTAGTGAAGCCAAAAAAAAAACCGTACTCACAAATGCTGCGACAGCGGTTTGAGGTGTATGTGCGACTAACACACATGCACCTCAAACCGTGCTCACCCCACACCCCCCTCTCAGTACACATGTCACGGCAACGTCCAGTAAGTATAAAAGTAAATATCCTTCAGGTGCATGATGTGTGGTGTGCTTGAGCGCTAGTTGTACACGAAGGGGCACGGGTTTTTTTGCTACGGGTATTGTTCGCAGCACTTCTTTTTTATTTATTTTTATAGTAGAGGATGGCGAAACGAGCTAAAGGCCCACCTGATGTTAAACGGTTACCTTTGCCCATAACAACTTCAATACCACCTAGGCTATTACCTAAATGGTACTGCAAGTCGGTTCGCCAAACTGAGACATGAAGATGGAAAGTCTCATGTGATTGTAAATTCACCGGCCGCGGCACCCGTACCCTTCAGACCGAAACACAGCAATGCAAGCATCACTATTTGGCGGAGAAGTAAATACGGTGGTAGTACTTATCCGGGCCTAACTCTTCAGACCGAAACACAGCAAAGTCAAGCACCACTATTTGGCGGAGAAGTAAATACGGTGGTAGTACTTATCCGGGCCTAACTCTTCAGACCGAAACACAGCAAAGTCAAGCATCACTATTTGGCGGAGAAGTAAATACGGTGCATGGTATAATAACACCAGGTAGTCTCTTCCCGTGACAGCTAGGTCACGTGATTGCCTCCGTACTACGTCATCGGCCGTGGAGCCAATAGCGGGCTGTTAGCGTGACACTTGTCAGTTTGATGTGCTGCCACTTTGTGAAAATAAATTACCCGAGAAAAATGCATTTTTTCATTTACTTTCTTCTATAAAGAATCACTTTTTAACTAGTAATTTAATATAGTTTCCTTTATTAACTAATTAGATGAATAACACGAGATAACAAATAGTTAGGCTAGTTAGGAATTTATTTTATATTCATTATGAACAAAAATCTCCTTAAGTATATTGAAGATATCAATCAATGGCAGCACTGATCGTGACGTAGCTTGGAGGCATCGCGCTGTCATTGCGGGAAGAGAATACCTGGTGAAACATCTTATTATACCATGATACGGTGGTAGTACTTATCCGGGCCTACTACTACTTCGTCTAAAATTTTTACTATGTATGTGTCTTAAAAAAAAAAAAAACTCTATCCTGATTGTCTATAAGAACACTTAGCATAGGCCTTATAAAAACGCTCGAATACGTAAGAGGGCGAATCTAAATAAATTTCACTAGGAAGGTACTGCGTTGGTCTGATTACAATATTTATGAGTGCTACCTACGTTTAGTTGGCGCGTGACTCAAATTTCACCCCTTTCTCTCCGTCCAGGGCGCTACTTCGCAATTACTTGGGAGCTACGAAGCGAAGACGTTGAAACGAGGAAGGCGCGGACAGTAACATAAATAATTTTGTTTAAGTTTTCCGAGAATATCTTTCAAGCGTTATTTTCAGCTTGATAAGATTCATTTCTGGAAAATGTTTTCTATAATCGTTTGTTTTTGTATCCGTAATTACAGTTATATTTTGATCTTGTTGGGGTCAGGTCAGGAACAGATATTCTAAGGCAGTGATTATCAAAAATTTCCAGAGCGCCCTTCCGCAAAAAAAGGTCCCCTTAGGTAAAAAAAATGGCAACACCCTCGCCCTTCGCTAGACAAAAAATTATGTGAGGCTTTAATTTTTTTAGTGACTGTGATGGGGAGGGCCTGTAAGCCCTCACCCCGTACAGGGTTCGTGACCCACACGTGGAAAAGCACTGCTCTAAGGGATTCATTGATTTTTGTTGGTAAATATTGTAATTAAAAAGTGTGTTCATCATCTGAACATACTTAGGTACTTACCTATTTTTGGTCAAAATCAATCAAAGATGCAACAGGATGAGATGTTGCAATCAATTAGAGATGGGGCAGATACATTTTTAATTGTGTCAGTGTCCATGTCAGTCAGTTTCATTAATTTAATTGTGTCAGTGTCCATGTCAGTCAGTTTCATTAATTTAATTGTGTCAGTGTCCCCATGTCAGTCAGTTTCATAAATTTTATTGTGTCAGTGTCCATGTCAGTCAGTTTCATTAATTAAATTTTAATACAATAATTTCCTGACGACCTGAAGAATGTGGCTGGAGGGAACTGGATGCGGAAGGCAGAGGACCGAGTGTTGTGGAGCACTTGGGAGAAGCCTATGTTCAGTAGTGGACTTCGATAGGCTGAGTTGATGATGACAATATTTTCGTGTAATAATTATATAATGAATGAATGATATTTTTTTAAATTAATCATCATCATCATCATCATTTCAGCTGAAAGACATCCACTGCTGGACATAGGCCTCCCCCAAGCATCGCCACAACGACCGGACCTGCGCCTGCCGCATCCAGCGGATTCCCGCGACCTTCACCAGGTCGTCGGTCCACCTTGTGGGGGGCCTACCCACGCTGCGCCTTCCAGTACGCGGTCGCCACTCCAGAACTTTACTGCCCCATCGGCCATCCGTTCTGCGAGCAATGTGCCCCGCCCACTATTAATTAATGTTAATTTATATTTATTTTGTTACAAATGATTTTTTTTGTGTCGTGTAATTTTTCTTCGGATTTGATTATCTGAAATAAATTATTTTATTTTATTTATTTATTAAGTCATATATGTCATGTCGTTTTATTTTTATCCATGAGATAACATAAGATTATGCTTAGATACTGGCCTTTTTTGGCCTTGTACAGGTGAGTACCATGACCCCTCATGGTACTCATCACTATGAACCAATTTTACTATTATACGATACGACCTACCCTGAAACCGCGAAAAAAAGGATCAGCTGTTGCTACATTGTGTCGAGTTATGTGAACAAAAATGCAGGGAACAGCTGATTAAATTTTTTACGATTTCAGGTTTTGTCCTACATATAGTAAAAGTTGTTCATATGTACCTTTAAGAGGTTTTCAGTTATTTCAATAACATGTGGTAGATAGAATAAGTAATAACTATGTTTCGTGTTATGCTGTCATTCCTAATATTAATATACTGACTGTACAAGCTAAAATAAATATTTTTCTTCATTTTAACCATATTTACTTAAGAAAGCTTCGTAGCTCAACGTTGCCAATACCGCATCCATTCCTATTTACGCAGAACACCAAGAGTATATTTGCATTGGATATTTTCCAGTCCAATCTATTCGGATCGAGATAGGTGCGATTCGGTAACTTTGCTTCCACATAGGCGTGTGTGTATAGCTATTGGAAGTTCGTATGTTTAGGGGAAATAGAGGTATTTTAAGAATAAGAATAAGAATGTTTATTTGCTAGAAATGAGTTACATATAGTTGTTATCATAAAATAAAAATCCGTCATTTCGCCTAGTTGGCATGCAAAATTTTTGTAACGGAAATGCGAGGCTAAAGCTACAAAATATTCATTTTACAGACATAGTCTTGTCCATTACTTTACATAATCATAATCAGCCTTTTACTTTTTTTACATGTTATAATAAAACAAAGTTTAACCAAACACAAAGTTTAAGTTTAGTTAATAATATTGTACGGTAGATTAAAATATTTTTTTAGAAATATCTGTAAAGACGCTTGTCATCTACCTGCGACCACGAACTGCTGCAAAGCTTTCGAAACGTCAAGAAAACCAATTTAAATAATATACGCGATTTAATCCGGTTAAACTTAAACCGGAAACTTAACTTAACTTATATTGAACTAAGTTTACGGGACTTGTCGCGCACAATTAAATCAAAATATAATAAACATTTTGACTAACCTCGACGTTTCGGTCAAGTTGCATTGGCCGTGGTCACGAGCAGACTGAAGTATGCGGGTGTCATCGTCTTGAGCGGCGGGTGTTTTCTCGAACTACCCGCGGTTGGTTTTTCGTAACGTCGCTGTCCGTAACAAGATATGCTGAATCACGACACACAATGCTGACAGTTTCAGCGAACATACATGTAGACATACCACGACGCGAACACTTCTCGATTACCGGATTCCACGAAGAGGACAACCTACCTAACTACATGCTCGGCAGGATGGCACTGTGTGCACTGTCTTATATAGTTCAGTATATTACAACACATGGATGGCCGATGGGGCAGTAAAGTTTTGGAGTGGCGACCGCGTACTGGAAGGCGCAGCGTGGGTAGGGACCTGGTGAAAGTCGCGGGAATCCGCTGGATGCGGAAGGCGCAGGACCGGTCGTTGTGGCGATGCTTGGGGGAGGGCTATGTCCAGCAGTGGATGTCTTTCGGCTGAAATGATGATGATGATGATATTACAACACGACGAGACCCGCCAACGCAAGCTTCAGTTTAAATTCAAATTATTTATTTGCAGTTCCGTCCGGTTTCAATTCCGCTCGTCTCGTCTTTCTACGTATGTAGTGGGTGCACTGCCTCATCAGCATTTATAAATCAAGACCAGCATTACTTTCCTTAACTGTAGAGAATCACGAAGTCAGTAATTTCTCTCTAGCAATATTTTACCCATTACAAAATCAAAATTAAGATTACCCTTAAAATGAATCCCTCAATATCGGGGCTGATTATAATTTAGCCCACGGCTCGAAGCGATTGAATCCAGCTATATTTTTATTAGAGGCGGTGCAGAAAATCGTATGCTTATTCCGGATAGTCTCTAGCACGTACGCACAGAGTAAACGTGTGTTTATTTAAACAGAGACATCTGTTATAATAAAACAAAGTTTAACCGGATTAAATCGCGTATATTATTTAAATTCGATTTGATAAACCACAAGTTCTGGCGAAGGAAAACCGATATGTACCTAGAATGCTCCGTGAGGCTATTGAAATTAAAAAACATCCTAATTTTAATAGAGAAGATGGTTGGCAGCTACCACCTGTTTGGAACCCAGTCCTAAAAATAATCAAGTCCCAAACAGCACGCAACACTGTAAAAGATAATGATATTGTGAGTGATTACTGTGTGCACCGAAACGATTTTAATTAATAATATTGTACGGTAGATTAAAATATTTTTTTAGAAATATTTGTAAAGACGCTTGTCATCTTAGTCTACCTGCGACCACGAAATGCTGCAAAGCTTTCGAAACGTCAGGGAAACCAATTTAAATAATATACGCGATTTAATCCGGTTAAACTTTGTTTTATTATAATGAGTAGTGATCGCGAAAATTTAAGAAGTTATTAGAGACATCTGTTGCTTAAACACTAAATAATTTTACATTGTGTATATCCTAGACCAAGAACGCACGGCATAAAAGGAGCGGGTTTCAGACCAAGAGCTAAGTTATGCCGAATCTAAGCTATGCTAGCTAATCTACAGTAAGATAGCTTTTTGATAGTTTGCGGTCTGCACACAAGTATGAAAAATTACCTCTGCTATGCCGAGCTAAACTAACTTAGCTTAGCTCTTGGTCTGCAACCCGCTTTATACTCAGTACTAGGTGAAATAAGTTTGGCAATGATGTCCTTGTCCACGAGTCACCCTGAAACAGAAAATCTTCCATCTCCTAATATTAGGAGAAATGTGTAAATTCCCGATAGCTATCTTCCTAAACATCGAAATTTCAACCCCGATGTTTAGTCCACCCCAGGGAGGTGTTATATCTATATAATGCACCCTTTATTGCACACTTGCCTTCCCTTTCTACACAGTCAGCATTTCTGTCTTAGTACTACATTCATTAAATTTCATTTCGGTCTCATCTCGAATCCTATCCAAGACGGTTGTCTCAAATCCTTATCTCGAATTTTATTTTTTAAAAACCTAAACTCCTCGAGGCCCATAACAGTGCGCAGAGCTGTGTTTGTGTGTTCGAGACAGTAGTGTAGCTGCGCGCTAGTGGACGGTTAACGGTGATGGTCATGCACTTGAGCGTGCAATGACGCTATAGAAGCTTGGCTTCGAAAAGATTGAAAGTCCACCACCAAACTGCCTAGACATTAAACTCACCTCCACCCACCATCAAGAACTTTTTGGAACTGTAAGCGTGCAAGTTTTCTCATGTTTTTCTTCACAGTTTTTTCCTATCTAGAAAGAAAGAAAGATAGAAAAATGATTTATTGCCACAACAATACGACATGCGGTAGGTGCACATAAAAATAACATAATTACGTACATTTTAGGAATTACAGTGATACCTACATAGTTGTAATATCATAACAAAAGTAACACAAGTAAGTAAAACATCCTAATTTTAATAGAGAAGATGGTTGGCAGCTACCACCTGTTTGAAAGCCAGTCCTAAAAATAATCAAGTCCCAAACAGCACGCAACACTGTAAAAGATAATGATATTGTGAGTGATTACTGCGTGCATCGAAACGATTTTAATTAATAATATTGTACGGTAGGTTAAAATATTTTTTTAGAAATATTTGTAAAGACGCTTGTCATCTTAGTCTACCTGCGACCACGAAATGCTGCAAAGCTTTCGAAACGTCAGGGAAACCAATTTAAATAATATACGCGATTTAATCCGGTTAAACTTTGTTTTATTAAAAGTAACTTTGCATGTCGTAGCTGTGGCAAAGAGGTTGACACTCAGCATGATCTCTATTATTTAATTCCAGGCATATTTTAGATTTAGAGGTATATCATTTATTAAAACATTATAAGCCTCTGTCCTCAGTCGCTTCTCTATGCCCGGTTACAGGTGCATATTGGTGCAAATTGAAGCTACCTGACTCGGTTATACATACCTGGGTTGAGTAGGATTATCGTTTTCTGCACTCAATTGTTCTGGCTTATACAACGTATATCAGAAATGCGTGGGCATATTTGAAGAGCTCATTTAGGGAACAACTTTTACTATAAGACCAAACTTGAAATCGCGAAAAAAAATCAACTGACCCTTACATTTTGTCGAGCGACTTCGATGATTTAGTAGGGAACAGCTGATATTTTTTTGCGATTTCAGGGTTGTTCCAATAGTAAAAGTTGTTCTATGCTATGACCTGAATAAGCTCTTAATATGACCACGCATTTTTGATACATGTTGTATATTTAAGTGGGATTATTTGAAAGAAAGAAAGAAAAACCATTTATTGCCACAACAAGATGACATGACGGTAGGTGAACATAAAAACTAACTTCATTAATTAAACTTTCGGAATTATAGTAATTGATTTTAGTAGTCGTCGGATGGTAGGTAGTAGAAAAGGAAGAGGCACGGCCCTCCAAGCCATGGGCTATGCTGGCAGAGCGGACGGCTTGGAGGGCCGTGCCTTCCTTCTGCGAGAACATCATGATCCAGAAGAAAGCCGTAGAGCAGGATTAGGAGAGGGCCGATCCCGCTCGCAGACGAAAAAGAGGCAATTGCCCCGGCGCAAAGTCCAGATAGGGCGAAATGCCGCATTCCTCATCGCCACATGATGACGGGAGATCTTCGGGATCGTGGGCGCTAAGAGTAGGGGGACTGGAGGCATCAAATTCAAATACAAATCTATTTTATTTCAAACAAACCTAATAACAGGCACTTTTGAAACGTTAGGCTCTAGTTGCCCGGTTCCAAATTGTGGGTCCTATGGAGAAGAACCGGCAAGAAACTCCATGGATATAATCTATTTAAAATAGGTTAGGTATTGTTTATTACATCAAATTTATTCAAATAATGTGAGTATAATGTAGGTTAATTTCAGAAATAAACAATAGTTTAAAAGTGAGAATATTGTCTTTACAAATAAAAGTAAAAAGAGTTGCCACAGACGGCACCCGTTCACGAGCATGACGCGAGCATTAGCCATCGCTTAACTCAACCATATTGAAGGGAACTTAACGATCCATTAAACGACCCTGGAAAGGTCAACAGCACGTGGTGATCGCGTGCTGTTATTAGGGAAACATTGTTTCAGTAGTAGTAGAGCTCCTTGTGAAGGAGATCATCCGGGGAAGTACCTACTACCACCGTTCCTACTTCAGCCGAAAAACAGTGATGTTTGCATTGCTATGATTCAATGTGTACGGTCCGTCCGGTGGTGCCGGACTTAAAGAATAGCACCACCCTTATCTCTTCTCATGGGTGTCGTAAAAGGCGACTAAGGGATTCACCAGAGGATGGGCAGCAGCGTTCTCTGAGTATTTAACCAACCAACTGCGATCGCCAACCCGCCTGCCAAGCGTGGCGATTATGGCATATCCCCCCCTTAATTGGGGGAGGCCTATGTCCAGTAGTGGACGTCTTTCGGCTGAAATGATGATGATGAATGTGTACGGTACGGATAAAATTACAATCACATGAGACTCCGTCTTCATGTCTCGGTTTGGCGAACCGACTTGCGATACCATTTAAGCAACAGCCTAGGTGGTATTGCAGTTGTTATGGGCAAAGGTAACCGCTCAACATCAAGGGGGCCATTAGCTCGTTTCGCTATCCATAATATATAAAAAAACGTTTCTCCGGGACGTACCAAAGGCGTAGCACTGGAAGAGCATCGGCTCCATGGAGAACGGAAAGTTTCTTCGTGATCGGCACGGTCTATTGGAGATCCCGGATCCGGATCCCGGTCTATTTTGTGCCGAGGCCACCGGAGTCCGACATACCCCTTTGCCTACCCACTGATGTTTACACCCGAAAAAAACTCCCAACTCACTCTGATGCCTTTTCAGAACAGTTTAGTCTAGTCTAGAAAAGATACTAGATGAAAAAAGGAGAGTAAAGAGTACTTAACTGATACAAAGAACAAGCAAGACCCACAAATCAGACAGCACCCGTTATTAAGTCCACAACTATAATCTTGTTTTTATCTCGTCCTATAAAAGTTGCGAAGAAGAATACAGAAACATAACGGATAAACATGGTTTTATCGCTCATTAGATCGCTATTGGAGCGCGTTTATATTGGTTAACTAAAAAGGCTAGTAGTGCTCTAAAACAAAAAAAAAATAACAACGTTTGAGACGTTTGAGAGTAGTTTAATGTAAATAAAATATTTCATAAATTAATTGCAGCAATATATAAAAAAAAGGAATAAAATGGATTTTTCTCATTTTTTTTTGAAAATTCGAGCATTATTTTGACAACCTTCTTCGAGGTAAATCGAAAATCCTGTACTGGTGAAATACATGTGAGCAGTGGCTAGCAATGTTAGTACAAAAATCCATATCTATAAATTACTATGAAAACTCATATCTATAATATAAAAACGGAACAAACATTTTACTCCGAAACATGACAACCAAGGTTATTTTTTTCCACAATTTAAATCAATCGTTAGATTTTGCTTCGCATGTGTAAATGCGTTAAAAATGATAAAATTACCAAGAAGGTAACTGAGCAAAGATTTTATTTAAATTTCGGAAAAGTTTTGTTCATAATATAATCTATGTTTATTGTTGTTCGTCATTGATTTTAGAATTTATAGTTAATTGTTGATTTAATTTGAGAAAATGAGTTGGGAATACTTAGTTTGAATTTCCCGCACATTATTTGAGTAGGCAAAGCTTATTTGCCTCGTCTTCGCCTCGGCCCACATTTTCACGTTCGTCCATCAATGCCTCCTTTTTTCTGTTGGTCTAAGCAATGCCTCTTTTACCGGCCGCTGCAGTACCTAATGTACTATTACTGAAAACACTTTTATGAAGCAAGTTCCGATTATTTCATTGCTTCATTTCTTATCTACAAAGAAAAGGCATAATAAGATTGTTTACGTTTTATTTTTTCATGTTGTTGACCAGTTGTTACACTTTCGGGCTTCTGACTACCCGTAACGACTGCCATAAATATTCATATGGCAACCGGGACCGACAGCTTAACGTGTTCTCTGGAGCAGCCTAATGTCCAGCTCCCTGATTCAGTTCGATAAGTAGTCGTCGACAGATTTGGTTTGTTATCTCTTTTTCTCTCGTTACGTAAATCATAGACGAGACGAGGTAACAAACCGAATCAATAGAAAATGTTCTAAATCAGGGAACTGGACGTGTATCAGCATCAAGTTTAATTTTTACTATTTCTTCGACAGTACTCTGCTCTCTTGCTATTATAAACGCTTCCTAACTTGGCAATATTACTAGCGATGAAAGAACATTGGAACGGCCATTGTTTCCGAGACATTACACCAATAACGTGATTACTGCTGAACTGTGACGTATTGATCGAGTTATAAGTATTTATAGATTCTATGATTAGTGCAATCGGTTTGAAATTAATAGGAATTGTTTATCTGTTTCCGTTATCCGAAAAGAGTGGTATAGGAAGAATTATGTTATGTCTGTTTTTTCTTTCTTGTCTTATTTAGTAAACAATCTTGGCATGTCTCTTTATTAAAATAATGTATTTTACTAATTATTACCGACGAATTGCATTAAAAAGACATGCTAAGATTGTTTACTAAATAAGACAATTTTAAAAATAAACCGGCCAAGTGCCAGTCGGATTCGCGCAGTAAGTAAGTTCCGTACCTCTCAACGACCTGATACCCCATAAAAACTGATTTAATTTACGAGAGTTTATGAAAAGACATCAACGCAGAGTGAGCGACATATGAATTTATGCATGTCATTCTTACACAGGTACCACCACATATGTCTATGTTTGTCTTATTTTTAGTATTTGTTGCTAAATTAAATAATATGCACTATAATCTGACCAAGTTTGACGCTGGTATATATTACCGTTTCGAAGATAGAGCAGGAACAAAAACGTTGAAAAAAATGCATGTTTTTTGAAGTTCTTGTAGGTCCCCTTTGGTTTTAGACTTTTTTTTTATTTTTAGTATTTGATACACCTCATAGCAACACATATTTTGAGAAAATTTCAACCGGTTACCTATTACCGTTAAAAAGATACAGCCCTGTGACAGACAGACGGACGGACGGGCGGACGGACGGGCGGACGGACAGCGTTGAGGTATTAGTCGGAACAAACGTTCATACTTTGTACGTAGTTCGTCAAATGCGAGTAGAGACCCAGCCTGCCAGGTAACACGCCACCTCAAGCCACTACTCAGCTTCCCACGGCGCGTAAGCGTGAGCTAAGCAACGCGACTTTTGATATCAAGCGCCGTGGGAAGTCACCATAAGACTCTTCGATGAGGTTTACAACAGAGATTGCTAAAATCCTGAAGCCAAAATCTTACAAAACAGCTACAAAACATTTTAAAGCCATGTAGACATTCTATTTTCCACCTAAAATTATGTAAAAACATTACCTACAAGCCCACAAATACTTCTCATGCTTTATATAGGAGGCTCTTGTTTTCCCATCCACCATTAATTTCTGTAGACACAAAAGGCAGACAGCGATTGGGAAAGTTCGGCTTTTGATCAAACTTTTCATATTAATAGGCGTTCTAAAATGTAGTGTCGCTGGCCTTATGTTCTGCCGTTATTAGGCAGTTTGTAAAAGGCTTTAGCTTGCCTTCTTCGATGTTATTAGTTTTGGTGTTTATTCTTTCCTTTGTAGTGGATTAATGAATAATTATTCTACTTAAACTGTCTTTTGAGTAGAATTTAAAAGGGAAATGGGGATATTAATAATAAAATCTTTATTTTCAGATCACAAGTAGATCCATATAGTGTTAGTAAAAACAAAAGAAAACCTAAAACTTAATGTTAGTAACTTAAAATTAATAAATGTTGCCGAAGTTAAAACTGTATATAGTTCGCACTCCGCACACCCCAGAATCTTAGTAAACTACCTCTGAAATTATTTAAATGACATTATTCAAATTGTTATTAAATAAAAATTATTATTGTGTAAATGAATACTTAGAAGATAAGTCGGTAATACCTATTTACAATCTAGGCACAATACCAATATAATACGATGTAATTACATAACCAGCCCATTACTGTCCCACTGCTGGGCACGGGCCTCTTCTCAGTACGAGAAGGCTAAGGCCTTAGTCCACCACGCTGGCCTAGTGCGGGTTGGCGGCCTACACACACCATTGAGAACTGTATGGAGCACTCTCAGGTGTGCAGGTTTCCTCACGATGTTTTCCTTCACCGTTAAAGCAAGTGATAATCGAATATAAATCCGCACATGAATTCGAAAAGTCACGAGGTGCGGGCCGGGATCGAACTCACACCCTCCTTCATGGAAGGCAAGCGTTCAACCACTAGGCTATCACTGCTACTAATGCCATGCCATGCCATGTAATTATGTAAACCTAATTAATTTTGTACCTAATATTGACATTTTGTTATTTTTAGTTATTTTTAAAAGCACCCCAAGTATGTTTGCACGTCATACGTCATACGTTAGAACACAAAAAAATTGTAACACCTATTCTATGTACCATATTCTAGCATAAATAATTTGAATTGAATTGAACTAGACCTGTGAAGCCCTATCCAGTGTAGCAACCACAGAAATAAATGGAGTAGAATGGTTGTAATCACAATTTTACTTGCGATTCATGCGTGGCAACTTTCGAAAAAACTACGCCTTACATATTGACGTCATTAATTTTTAAAAATTAACTTTAGTCAAATGTACTTGACAGCTTTTGTTTTTGCAGTTAGAAACGGGGCTGTGAGGTCGCTGGAATCTGCACAATAAGGCATTTTTGCGGGGCTTTGTTACAGTATTTACAGAAACAAGTCATAAGGCGATCGTGTATGGAGTATTGCAGTCACTTGTGGGATGGCTCCGCCAAATACCAGCTTGCGGCTCTTGACTCGATTCAACGCAGAGCTGAGAGGTTAATTGGTGATGAACTGTTAGCAAAATCTAAGCTACAAAGCTTAGCCCATAGACGCACAGTTGCTTGTTTGTCGGTGTTCTACAGGCTGTACTTTGGAGAGTGTGCGCAAGAGCTCCATGAGCTTATTCCGCCATCTCCTTTCTTTCATCGGACTACACGCCGCACTGCAGGATATCATCCACATTTGGTGGAAATCCCTACTATCAGGACCAAGCGCTTTGAGAACTCTTTCATAATGCGCACAGCCAAGTTGTGGAATTCACTGCCGGCATCTGTATTTCCGGGCACTTATAACCCTAACGCCTTTAAAGCTGGAGTGAATCGGCACCTAATAGGTTTGCTCGCTCCATCGTCGACCACATCCTGACAAAGCTGTCTAGATTGTGGTCAAGAGCAGATCTATAAATCATAAAAAAAAAAAAAAAAAAAAAATAAGGCGTACTGAGAAAGGCTTTGAAATGCCCTGCACTATGTTGCAGAGTGATGGCACGCGCGCCCTGCCCACTTTTCCATTCTATCTATCTGTGGTCGCAACATTGGACAATCCCACTTGTCGCAAAATACGCGAAGGATGCTGTGGGTGCTGGAACGCATTCTGCGAAGGGTCGAGGCACACCGTGAGAGAGACTTTTGAAAATTAGGCATTCGAAGAAAAGATCGCTGTCGCTTTGTGAGCACTCGGCCTCAAATAAGTTCGATAAGGACAACTGCAACTCCAACTGAATAGCCTTAGTAAAAAAGTCAAAATACGAGGTTTGGCTCTCAACTATTTTCTCCTCCGAAACTGGACCAATTTAAAAGATACTTCATGAACTGAATAAGAAGAATATGTACTGTGTCGCTATTTTTTTACTTTTTCATTAATTGTTGTCAAATTTATACACTAGGCCTCTGTAGACAGCGGTCTGAATAGGCAATTTTAAATTTTTTTGAGGGCATCTAGAAAAGTTGTAAAAGGTTGATATTTATTTTACTGTAAAAAATCATTGCTCTATCGTTATAAACCAGAAAGAAAACAGTCGAGGGAGTTTGTATGGAGAAAATACCACCAGCATATCCTCTTAAGAGTGAAAGCAGCAGGAAGTGGAGTGTAGAGGAGTGGAGTAGAGTGGCTGTTGTTACGACTATTCGGTCCAATTTTTATAGCATTTTCGTCTGTGTTCTTTGAAAAGATAACGACTTTTGCACTCACTTTTAGTAGTTGTAGAGCTCCACTGTGAAAGAGCTCTTCCGGGGAAGTACTACCACCGTACCTACTTCTCCGCCAAATAGTGATGCTTGCATTGCTGTGTTTCGGTCTGAAGGCTGAAGGGTACGGGTGCCGGTGAAATTACAATCACATGAGACTTTCTATCTTCATGTCTCAGTTTCTAGAACCGACTTGCGGTACCATTTAAACAACAGCCTAGGTGGTATTGCAGTTGTTATGGGCAAAGGTAACCGCTTAAGATAAGGTGGGTCTTTAGCTCGTTTCGCCATCCTATATCGTTTATATTCCGTGATATCTAATAATATTAGTGCCAGTAAATGGTCTGCAGAATAAAAATGTCTTGTTTTTTTTTTATTTTTTTTTATGGTATAGGATGGCGAAACGAGCTATAGGCCCACCTGATGTTAAGTGGTTACCTTTGCCCATAACAACTGCAATACCACCTAGGCTGTTACCTAAATGGTACCGCAAGTCGGTTCGCCAAACTGAGACATGAAGGTGGAAAGTCTCATGTGATTGTAATTTCACCGGCACCCGTACCCTTCAGACCGAAACACAGCAATGCAAGCATCACTATTTGGCGGAGAAGTAGGCACGGTGGTAGTACTTCCCCGGACGAGCTCTTTCACAAAAGAGCTCTTTAAATGTCGATTTAAATGATGCATTTTTTATCAACAAATTACTACGACCACACTCAATCATCATCTAAACAAACCAAGCAATGGTTCCTCAATTTTTGTAAACAAGGTCCACAGTCTATCTATTGTAATCCGAAGCGATCGGGGGCAGGTGCTAGAGGTCCGCAATGCGCCAATCCTTTTGTCTCGCAACCTTCGGACTGCCCCGTCATTATATCAATTGCTATGTTGATTTTGTTCCATGTCATTGAGGATGGAAGAAAATGGCTTAAGGGTTTTAGAAAAGCGTTTTGTGGTTTATGGGGACTTGGTAAGTTCTAAAGTAACATGGCGTAACCCTTGTAGTTATAATTGTTGAAATAATTATAATACCATAGACATAGTAAAAATATAGACGAAGTGCTGCGAACAATCATAGTGAAGCCAAAAAAAACCGTGCACCTCCGTGTACAAATATGGTATGGTCGACCGCACGTCAGTGGTAACAGTTTGTCATTGGCAGAGTCTTTATTTCGTAAGCAGTAAGGGTGGTTTTCCAATTCACGTGTTACCTGTCATGCAGTCGACTGTACGTGCGCGAGCGACTCGTACTTGGTCGATTTTTTCATTTATTCATTTAAGAATTATAAATAATAGTACCTTTTTTATATACCAATTTTTTTTCTTGTTTTCGTGTGGAAATCCTCATGGACACCCTCCGTCTGGGGACGGTGGAGGGGTATGTCGGACTCTGACCGACTAAAACCACACGGTGGCCATCCTCTGCACAAAATAGGGGAGCTCCGGGAACTCCATTGAACCGCGCCGGCGCCCCTCTAGTGCTATGCCTTTGGCACGTCCCGGGAAAACAATATTGTTTCCCCCACAGCAGCCCGCAACCACCACGTACTGCTGTCCTCCCCAGGATTATATGCCACCTAGCGATGGTATTTTAAAAGGTACAGATATGGTGTAGCGCGCGCAATCTGAAGACTCAAAAATGACCTAATTGGGACGTTTTGCTACCAGTCTCCGTCAAGCAAGGCGCCGAGCGTGACGTATGACAAAAAAAATACAAAAATGCCGTCATGTGTGTACAGAAAGTGTGCTAATAATGACGCATAACGAATTTTTTATCAGTAAATCAATATTTTTGGTACATTTTTACACAGCACCATCTAGTCCCAAACTAAGCAGAGCTTGTGCTATGTGTACTAGACAGTAGATATAATACTTAAATACTTGTTTTTTTGTAAATACATACTTATAATACATAAGAAGCACCCAGACCAACACAAACACTTATGTTCATCACACAAATATTTGTGTCCCGTGGGAATCGAACCCACGACCTCGTGATCAGCAGTCCGACCCTCAAACCACTAAACAACAGACGTCATCAAAGTAATAATAAATAGTAAATTTAAAGTAACCAACTTACTTACTTTGCACTAGTTTATATGTATTGTGCTGTCGCTGCGTATGGACCATATTTTTCGTTGGTTTTGTTAGGGTATGTCATATTTATACTTTTAAATATCATTGCCACCTAGAAAAATTACTTAGATAAACTAGATTAGGTTTAAATACCTATCCAATCCACAAGACCATATTGCGAACATGTGGATAAGTAAGTCCTCAAACACATCGAAAGTTTCTCAGGGCTTTGAGGGAATTACGTTGAGCTTTTAGAAGCTTAACCGACTTTCAGGTAGACAGGGTGCATTGTAAGATATCTGTATGCACTACCTTTGAAGTGTGGCTATTGAGCTTTAAATCCTACTTCCTACTAAAATGCGAAAGTATGGATCTTTGTTTGTTTGTTTGTCCTTCAATCCCGTTATTTTTAAAACGGCTGAACGGATTTGAATGTTTTTATTTATTTATTATTAATAAAAATAGACAATAGTCCAGATTAACATATAAGCCACTTATTGTTTTATTATTTTAAACGCATTTACGCATGCGAAGCGAAATCTAAAGACATAAATTGTGAAAAGAAAAAAATCGCTCTCGACCAGGATTCGAACCTGCGGCTCCTGGCTCAGTATGCCAGTGCTTTAGCCACTAAGCTACCGTGAACAATGCTCATGGTATTGAATTTAACTTCTACTTACAATGTCTTTGGTTGATGTCAGTGACATCTTATTAAGAAAGAGTCACGCAGATTTGGATCCTGCTCGTGAACGATTTTTTCTTTCAACGATTTATATCTTTAGATTTCGCTTCGCATGCGTAAATGCGTAAGAAATAATAAAATAATTAATAAGAGTAGGCATTCTATACGACTTTGAAATAACTGCAAAATTAGTCGAGTCTGTTAAGGAACACTGTTTCTTAATAAGATGTCGTCACCCAAAGACATAGTAAGTGAGCGATTTTTTCTATCCACAATTTAAATCACAATTACACAATTTATATCTTTATATTTATCTCTTTTAATTTTAGGATGATACGCAGTTCCTGAGGGATGCCCGATGACGTATCGTCTGTCTATGATAAACCGAATTATACGTGGACGAAGCCACAGGCAAAGGCTAGCATTCTTGTTAAAAGTGTGACAGTATGGATATTTCTTTGATTCTATTAATTTTTTCATCATTTATAATAATCATGTATGTAATAATATGGTTATGTAAGTATGTGTGTATAATATAACGTATTTGTACCAGTTCACACGCACATACACACCCCCCCACACACACCCCACACACTCTTATATAATAATTATTGCTTTATTTGTTTGGGTATGATAATCATTGGCTGCTTTTGCTGGCTTGGCACCCGCTCATCATCACTTGGGGTTGACACTGAAAATCGGCGCTGTGTTGTGACTCACGTTACAACACAGCATCATGCTGAGTGTTGACCTCTTTGCCGCAGCTACGACATGCAAAGTAGGTATCATACATTGATAACATTATTCAAGAAATGTACCTAATTAAGTATTTTTTATGTGCACCTACCGCATGTCGTCTTGTTGTGGCAATAAATCATTTTTATTTCTTTCTTTCTTTGTTTATTTATACATTCAAAGCCTTTGATGAATCAGTGTAAAAGTGAAAATCATTAAAATGTAAACCTATGTAAAAGTCATAGCACTTTACGTTAATATATTTGAAAACATGACGTCGTAGACAAAGCCCTCTTTGTGGGCCAAACCGCAAAGGGAAAATACTTGAAACTCAGTACCTTGGGAAAATAACGGATCTTGAATTTCATCTAGATAGTTTTTTTTTTCAATATTGGCAACTTGTTATGTTGTTACTCCTTAGTATAATAATGATTGTTTCAGATTGTTATTGGAGGTACCCAATAACAATCTTGTTGTCAAGTCAAGTCTTTTTGTTTTTTAATTACTACGAGTAATGTCAATTTTTCAATGCTTTGCGAAAAGAACGATATAACTCGTTTTTAGGGTTCCGTACCCGAAGGGTGCCAAACGGGACCCTATTACTCTCGCTACGCTGTCCGTCCGTCCGTCCGTCTGTCTGTCACAGGGCTGTATCTTTTGAACGGTAATAGGTAACCGGTTAAAATTTTCTCAGAATATGTGTTGCTATGAGGTGTATCACGACAAATACTAAAAACAAAAAAAAGTCTAAAATTGAAGGGGGTCCCCATACAAGAAACCTAAAAAAAATGCATTTATTTCAACGTTTTTGTTTTTGCTCTATCTTCAAAACGGTAATATATACCGGTAACCGGTATTGACATAAAAAGACCTTAAAAGTATTTTTTCAAGTAAAATGATAAATATAATTATGAAATTCCTGTTCATCTTAATAAATAATCATCTACTAATTAATCTTATTTCTCCTATTAAATTTTATCTAGGATCACTGTCTTCTATATGATATTGATAACTAATGAAATTAATAACGATATTAACGTACAGTATACCTACAGATAATAACATTGTTTTAATAATAGTCTAGAATATCTAGATAACCTACTTAATGAAGTTTCAGAAGACTTGAAATAACTTTAGTAATTTAGAAAGGTTTATTTAATATAGAAAATCTTTGCTTAAATTTAAGCGAAGCAAAATTGATTAATTATGATATTAATATGAAGATAGTTTAACACAATATGCTGGATGGTATATTCCATGGTATAATAAGATGTTTCACCAGGTATTCTCTTCCCGCAATGACAGCGCGATGCCTCCAAGCTACGTCACGATCAGTGCTGCCATTGATTGATATCTTCAATATACTTAAGGAGATTTTTTTCATAATGAATATAAAATAAATTCCTAACTAGCCTAACTATTTGTTATCTCGTGTTATTCATCTAATTAGTTAATAAAGGAAACTATATTAAATTACAAGTTAAAAAGTGATTCTTTATAGAAGAAAGTAAATGAAAAAATGCACCTTGCTCCGGTAATTTATTTTCACAAAGTGGCAGCACATCAAACTGACAAGTGTCGCGCTAACAGCCCGCTATTGGCTCCACGGCCGATGACGTAGTACGGAGGCAATCACGTGACCTAGCTGTCACGGGAAGAGACTACCTGGTGTTATTATACCATGGTATATTCAAACCATAATCAGTTTTAGGTCCTCGATTGAAAGTAACGTTAAGCGAAAGGATTTCTGACTTACGAGATAAATAGACGAAGTGCTGCGCTTTGGTGCTGCGAACAATCTAATGAAGCCAAAAAAACTAAGCTCCTTCGTGTACAACCAGCTCTCACGCACACACATGCACCTCAAACCGTGCTCACGCCTCTCAGTACACATGTCGCGGCATCGTCCAGTAAGCATCGCGAAATCGCAAATCCTTCAGGTGCATGGTGTGAGCGTGAGCGCTGGTTGTACACGAAGGAGCATAGTTTTTTTTGGCTTCACTATGATTGTTCGCAGCACTTCGTCTATATTTTTTACAGTCTGTGCTTTCGAATAATTCACAGTTACTCTGGGTCAAGTCTGAAAACGAACTTCAAGTAAACCATGATATGATAGCTGCACTTTTGCATAGGTATAAAGTGCAGTTATACATGCAAAAGTGAAAATCTATGGAGAGTGCTATGCTCGGAGTGTCCCTGCGTTATCGAATCAGAAATGAGGAGATTCGCAGGAGAACGAAAATAACTGACATAGCCCGAAGAATTGCGCAGTGGGCGGGGCACATTGCTTACAAAAAGGAAGTCCAATGGGGCAGTTAAATTTCTGGAGAGGCGACCACGTACTGGAAGGCGCAGCGTGGGTAGGCACCCCACGAGGTGGACCGACGACCTGCTGAAGGTCGCGGGCATCCGCTGGATGCGGAAAGCTCATGACCGGTCGCTATAGCGATGCTTGGGGGAGTTCTATGTCCAGCAGTGGACGTCTTTCGGCTGAAATGATGATGATTTATTAAGACATTGCCTATGTATCCAATCTCTATTCTAAATTGTTAGATTATTTATATATATATTATATATATTTATGATACCTATATGTGTAATATATTTTGTGCTATTTATTTATTTTAGTTTAGTAGTACGCCACGGACTGCCCCCATTATCTAGATCTTACGTCTTCTTTGTCCATCCAAAGGTTGTCTGGAAGATATCGCTTTTAGCGATAAGACCGCCCATGTACCCATAATTTATACGTTGTTCCTGTTTACTACTATTTTCATGGTGTACAATAAAGTATATTCTATCTATCTATCTATCATGATGAAAGTGCAGTTAGAATGTATTCACCTGTAATTTACAGTAGGCTTGCAATCGAAATGTGTTGTTACGCTACTTGCCACTATCCGTGTAGAAAAACCATTATTTTGATGTAAACTTGACCTTACATTCCGCAAAAGTCGCTAAACATCTACCTTTGTTAAGAAATATCTCGGATGTAATATAGAAGTATAATTTATGGTTAAAAGAACTTACCTGTAAGTGAAGTTCAACCATAATTATACGAGATATTACATCCGAGATATTTATCACCCACCCACCCATTAAGACAGAGCGCAGCCAAGGGTCGCGCCCTGCCATCCCAATTTCTTTTTTGCAGAATGTACAAGAGACGACTCCAAACTGAATGACGTTATTAGAGTTGTACCGGTTGAAATAGGGGTGTATGTATGCACGGAATCGATTAGGCCATCGATTCTTTTAATTTAATTTTTGTTTGTTTTAGCAAGCTTTAAACTGTGTGAACCGATGCGATATGCATGGATGGACTAGTCTTTTATAGTCAATGGTGTTGATTCTATTTTTACGAACTAAACTTATTATAAACTATCGCTCTCTAGGTACAAGAAAGGGATGGCAACAATTTTAGAACTGTCAAATTAGTTTACGTGTTACATTTCTTTGTATTTCAATGGGCACGTTCCGAGATCACGACTAAACTTTTGTGGAAATTTAAATTCCGACTAATTTGACAACACTGAAATTATTGCCATCCCTTTCTTGTATCTACTATTAGTAAAAGAGAGCGATAGTTTAAAATAAGTTTAGTTCGTGAACAAGAGAATCGACACCATATTCTAATTTTGATTCCCAAAAGATGATTATTAGGTCTGAGAGTAGTCTTAATACTATAGACTGGACTTGTCCTGATGCCATAGACAATATTTAATTTAAAAAGCAGTGTTAACAGTTCATCAATTTGTCAACATTGTTTTGTCTTGTCTTAATTCATCATCTTCCGAGCCTTTTTCCAATTATATTGGGGTCGGCTTCTAGTCTAGCCAGATGCGGCTGAACATCAGTATTTTACACGGAGCGACTGCCATCCGACCACCGCAACCCAGTTACTGGGTAATATTGACATTCGGAGGTTAGACCAGTTGTCAGACTTTCAGGCTTCTGACTACCCGTAACGACCGCCATAGATATTCGTATGACATCCGGGACTGACAGCTAAACGTGCTCTCCGAGGCATGGAAGGGTCTCGATGTGTAACGAAACGGTCACCCATCCACAGACTGACCGCGGAAATCGCAGCTTAACCTTTCGGATCGTATAATTCACGCAGTCACTACGACTTGTCTTAATTATTATTATAAGCCCAATTTAAAAAGTAACGTACAAGTATGCAATTAGTAGTTATATGTTGTTATGTGCGTCAAACTGAGCCAATGAAAGGAACTATAGATATTTTTCCCTCAATTTTCCCGTAGTTGTACCATGCACACAGAAAGCAACCCAGAACACAACACATCACCAACAAATACCCATCTAAAATAATTTTACAAACGAAACTCATAACCGAACTTGCAATATGCACCGAAATTTCAATCTACCCTCAATATCCAGCTAATAATCTTAGCGGCAGTATCTCTGCGGATATTATCCGGGCTTGTAGATTTATACCCAGCTTATATTCGAGTGCACATATTGCACTGCAGCCTATTGGAGCCGGCTGTGAAATACGTACCGAGAGGATTTCCCTGGCTTACTGGCTGCATTTCTTGGCTAGGTGTTTTAGTTCCAAGATTAGCCTTTGTGATAGAAATGTTAAAAGTGGTAGTACATCTTAGAACTCTCTCGGCTTCTGTTAAATAAAATAAATAAATATTTCCGGACGTTTTTACACAGCACCACCTAGTCTACTACTACTACTATATATATGCATATATTTTTTTTTTTTTAAATACATACTTATAACACATAAGAAACTCCCAGACCAACACAAATTTTAGCTACGCTGCTGATAACGCCGTAGAGGTTGCAAATTTTTGGGCTTGCCAAGTCTGACAAAAGATCAGTCGTACCACTGACACGAAGAAGAAGAAGACTTTGAAACAGCTGTTTTAATTTAATAATTTCAAAATTTAAAATATATGTAACGTCACACCCGGGGACGGACGACGAAGGACGGGGCGGGAATCATGAAATTCGTGTGACATAATTTATGGACGGCCCCTTAGTGTGCCGGTTTGCCTTTAAATATTAGTTTTAAGAAAAACCAGCCATACAACACAAGTACCTATTTGGAGAGCATATTACGCTTTGTGTGTTGACGCACCAAGTTGAAAAATATGTTTTCAAAAGTAATCTACATAAGTAACAATCTAAATAAGAAGTTAATTTAATTTAAAATTATTTTGAACTAAAATGTAATTATTAGATATTCTCATTTAGAAGTCGCTGTACAACGAGGTTTAGAGAGTGCAATTTTTAACTCGTCCTTAGTTAACTCTTTTAATTAACTACATAATTTCATGAAACTAGACACCGTAGAGAATATTTTAATCAAGTTCATGATTTTTAAGTTACAAAAAAAAACACTTATTTTTGGTGCATATAAGCTATAGTATTACTACCCCGCTGCTGTATGGCTTCTTTTCATAATGTTTTAGGAGGATTGTAGAAGTACAGCCATGAAAAAGCTATTTTGGTTCTGAATATTAAAAACGTTGTTTTCTAGACAATGTGTGAAGCTAACCTTATTTGTTTATTTCTAATTGGCTTGCGTTTGACCGCCACCTGATGTTAAGCGATGGTGTGTCGACGATACTACATCGTCGCCTCCGTGCTTGAATGTCCAACCGACCATTGACCAAATTTTACCGGAGACGTTTTGTTTAGTTTATTATTGATTTAAGAGAAATATTTTAAAAAATGTGATGATTTAAGAATAATGGATGTTAAACGATGGTGTGTCAACGATACTACATCGTCGCCTCCGTGCTTGAATGTCCAACCGACCATTGACCAAATTTTACCGGAGACGTTTTGTTTAGTTTATTATTGATTTAAGAGAAATATTTAAAAAAATGTGATGATTTAAGAATAATGTATAGTATATATTTCATTATTCTTAAGTCTTCAAAGTTTAAAAAATATTTCTCTTTAATCAATAATAAACTAAAATACGTCTCCGGTAAAATTTGGTCAATGGTCGGTTGGACATTCAAGCACTGAGGCGACGACATGCTTGCCCAGCAAAAACCTATTCACTCTCGGGCCTTCATTGTTCATAGGTGTCAAAATATTCTAAATTTTAATAAAGCCCATAACAACGTTAATACCACCTAGGCTGTTACCTAAATAGTACCGCAAGTCGGTTCGCCAAACTGAGACATGAAGAAGGAAAGTCTCATGTGATTGTAATTTCACCAGCACCCGTACCCTTCAGACCGAAACACAGCAATGCAAGCATCACTATTTGGCGGAGAAGTAGATACGGTGGTAGTACTTCCCCGGACGAGCTCTTTCACAAAAGAGTTCTACTACTACTAATGTGAGTTAAAACGTGAATATCCACTATTATTTCACAATCATAGGTGTGAATACGTAGAACGGCTGCAATATGAGCGTGAAATTTCACGTAGAATTAAACTTTTCAACGTCACAGTGTCGTAAAGGTTTTCGGGCCCACAGCGCCACGTCTTCTATGCAAGACAAATATTGTATGGACGTTAGTACAAGGTTATAAAGTCGTGGCGCTGAGGGCACGAAATCTTTTGTCTTTAGCGGTGGAAAGGTTAGTGAACGTCCACGCCGCATGATTGCGAGCCATTGAAAACACCAAAGTTTCATGCACGCCCAGTGTATTCGCGAGTATGAGAGCTTTTCCTTTAACATGGGTTATTATTGTTGCTGTAGATAATGGTTTATAAATTTTTTGATGCTTTAAAAGGACCGTTATACAGACGGTAGATTTCGTAAGAGTAAAATCTTTTATACCCCACAGCCCAGGTGGTACTGCAGCTGCTGTTTTTATGGGCAAAGGTCACCACTTATCATTAGTGTGAGCCCTTAGAAAGAATTGGCTTACACCATTGGCATTAGCACACACCATAAAATCGGGAACAATAGTACCTACATTCAATTAAAAAGTGCCAAAACGGCTACCAGCTCAGCATGATGTCAGGTAGAAGTACAGGCACTCAAGCAAGCATTTAGCCTATTACGCCATTTTAAGCCATAATATAACGGTATATTTGAAAAGATAAGTTGGCTCACATTGATAATTATGATAATTATAATTTTATTTTCTTCCACTTGCTCGGAAATTCGTTCATTATTCAAAAAAAAAAATACAACAATCGGTTCTTATCCGTACGCAATGAAATAACAGGCCGGTAATACCCAACAGGACAATAATAGAAATTGCTGGACAGTTTTTTTTTTTTTAAATTATGCTACCAAGGTTTTTAGGTAGACACTTACATAAATTAGGTGTTTTTAGGTACAAAATATTTATCATCATACAGGCTGAATAATTCTTTATTCTTTATTCTCAAACAATGTTACATTGTGTCAGAAATATAGGTACCTACATAAAAATATATATAACAAAAGCAATAAATGATTAGCAATTGATATACCTACAATAATAAAAAAATGAATGCGCATTTTTTTTTATCAAAACTTTGAAAATAGAACAAGAACCGCGCGCGGGCAAATTGGCGTGAATGAAAATGAGATACTGTTGAATTAATTTGTGTTGTGTTTCCTCGCAAATGAGAGAAAAGTACTATACAAGTCTCGACCGAAATAGCAATTAACGGCATCGTTTAGTTAAAAAGGAGGCTTCGCCTCGTACTACCAATATTACTCGGCCGTAAATTGCTTCATTTCAGGCCTCGACAGTAATGTAGTATTAACCAAATTTAGCAATTTTTACAAGGTACAAGGTGCTGGGCCCTGTGTCGTGGGGACCAGTATCTTCCAAAATGATTTGACAATTTAACACACATGCTATAGTTACATTCATACATGCTATTAGTTAGCTAGTTAGATTAATTAAGTAAGTAAAATAAACAGTATTTGTGAATGTGTGTATGTATATGAGAGAGTTTGGATGTTTGTCTGTGCGTGTGTGGTTTTATGTGAGTAGGGACATTCATAACCAAAAAACGAATATAATTTGTCGGAGAACAAACTCCAGAAAACTTGTCACATCGCGAAAAGTTTTAAATGTCACTTTCTAGACTGAAGCCTATATTATTTAAGTCCCCAATTTCCTGAGAGAAGTCTTCGAGAAATAATTACTTACTTTATTTATCTTTCTTTATTATCAATCAATGTTTTGACGTTGTAATAAAACTTGAAACTGTTATAAAGGAAGCTTTTTAGAATATAATGGATTGTTAAAAGTTTCTATAGATTGATTAATTGTAGCGGGACTGAAATAATATCTTGCTTATTATTATGTTTCAGAATATTTTATGGGAATGTTTTAGGGTCTTACCACAAAAATAATTTAGAACAAGCTTTCGATGCGTGTTTGGCGAGACAGTGTTTAAAAGTTAAATGCGCAGTGACCGAGTGTTTCATTTCTTTTACCACAAAACAATGTCTAACATCTGTTTGCTTAGGCGCTGCTCTCAGAGCACGGAAACAAAGGACGCACGCACCCCTACTGCGCGCGAGCTTTGTTTCCATGATCTTAGGCGCTACCCTTTTTTTATGCAATACGGTAAACCCCAAGAAAGGTTTCAATGCAGCCAGTTGCAGGTAGAACTGGTTTGATGTAACAAATATATTATGGCGTGAAATTTGCATTTTATTTAAAAAAAAATTATAACTATGTAAATTAAGTACTTTTGTAGGCTTATAAAGTTGTTTCTATTAATAAAAAGACCTTGGAGCACAAAAAAATATTTTTTTAGTGCAAATTAACGTTTGATGAAACTACAGCCACTAATAACATTCAAATCATAACTAATACATTATTATCAGAAAATTATGAAATGACCACAAGCGAATTTTAGGGGTTAGACAAGGGCGAGACAGTTTAAAACAGACGTCCTTGGCTGTTTAATATAAACACGCAGCGGTAGCGTATTTAACTCAAGGCGAGTGAAAGACGTGGATTAGTAGTAACAATTTTCTAAAACATCTGTCGGATACATAACTAAGACGTGGTTAAATCTTTTGTGGTAAGACCGATACGGTCCACGTCTTAGTTATGTGTCCGACAGATGTTTTAGAAAATTGTTACTACTAATCCACGTCTTTCACTCGCCTTGAGTTAAATACGCTGCCGCTGCGTGTTTATATTAAACAGCCCAGATCGTCTGTTTTAAAGTGTCTCGCCCTTGTTTAACCCCTAAAATTCGCTGGTGGTAATTTCATAATTTTCTAAACATAATGTATTAGTTATGATTTGAATGTTATTAGAGGCTGTAGTTTTATCAAACGTTAATTTGCACAAAAAAAATATTATTTTGTGCTCCAAGGTCTTTTTATTAATAGAAACAACTTTATAAGCCTACAAAAGTACTTAAATTACATTGTTATTATTAATTTTTTTACTAAAATGAAACATTTCACGCCATAATATATTTGTTTCATCAAACCAGTTCTACCTGCAACTGGCTGCATTGAAACCTTTCCTGGGGTTTACCGTATTGCATAAAAAAAGGGTAGCGCCTAAGATCATGGAAACAAAGCTCGCGCGCAGTAGGGGTGCGTGCGTCCTTTGTTTCCGTGCTCTGAGAGCAGCGCCTAAGCAAACAAATGTTAGACATTGTTTTGTGGTAAAAGAAATGAAACACTCGGTCACTGCGCATTTAACTTTTAAACACTGTCTCGCCAAACACGCATCGAAAGCTTGTTTTAAATTGTTTTTGTGGTAAGACCCTTAAAGTCTATACACACGGCGTTTTTCTACGCGCAGACGACACGATACTAGTGATGTGCCGAGACCGCCAATTTTGGTACTCGAGTACTTTAGTACTCGTTTTAAAAAGAATCGAGTCAGTACTCGAGTCACTGACTCGAGTCTAGTACTCGAGTACCAGATCCGGTACTCGAGTACTTCATTAGATTCGAATACCTCAACGATTCTCAATTCCAATAACACAAGCAACAAAAAAATTGTCATATAATAACAATATTGTTTATTGATCAGTCAATTTAAAATATATTACAAACTAAATAATCTTCCTAAAATTAAACATTATAATTAATAGGAAAATTTAATGTGATCTAAATAGAAAATTACAATCAAGTTTGCGATACATTATATAAACAAAGACTAATAGTTAAATTCTCAGTAGCAGCCCGGAGTCTGGATTTGTGCCCGGGTAATGGCAATAGGCTCGCCCCCTATTACATGGGACTCACAACATAACTGGCGAAATGTGGGTGTACTATACACCTCTGCCTACCCCTTCGGGGAAATACAAGCGTTATGTTATGTTGTTAATAGTTAAAAAAACTTTACGACTGTTGATAAATTATCTAGAAAAAATAAAGACGTAAATCAGTTCGCCAAATATTATTAGTTTTTACAATCTGAAGAGATCTCAATTTGCGAAAAGTTCTAAAACGTGAATTTTGCCGGATTCCGACGTTTTCACCTTAGTTATTTTAGTGACAGATTGTTATCAAAACAATTTTAAATAAACTTTTAACATGTATAGTTATTGTAGTGACTTCACTATTGGTCAAAATAATATTTACGTTTTACGGGTTCCACACAATCACAGACTCTTTTCTATTATTATGATTAATTAACCACCAGTAACTTTTAGGCCCGCTTGCCTCATACAGTGGGTTAAAAGAATAATTCAAAAATTTTTTTTTTTTAAACGTTAACTCGTATTTATGCCAACCACAAATTACTGTTTTTAGTACTATTGTTTACTTTATATTACCTACACGACGAATAGAAATATACGTCCATCTCACTTACATATTCACAGTTTGTAATACCTACTTGTCTCATGGTCACTTTCTTCGTTTACGTATAATTGAAAACAAAAAGACAGAAGACAGACAGCCCGCTGGCTCAGACCAATAAAAAAAAGGTTGATTTTTTACTAAAGCCTGCCCGGCTGCAGCGCACATGTTGGCTTTATACTCAACAACAAGAAGTCGTGATTTTAGTACTCGGTTAGGTATTCGAGTACTTTATTTCGAGAACTCGAGTACATGAGTACTTACAAGGTACTCGAGTAAGTACTCGATTCTACCTGACTCGGCACATCACTACACGATACACATGCAATACATACGCACCACCAATAATTCTGTAACACCTGTGGTAACACGTTTGTATCGTACAACGTGCAGATATTTAATAACGTGCACACGTACAGGGCCCTAATTCTCGCGTTATAGAGATAAATGTCTAATTCGAGATAATCTCTAATTTTAAATCTCTACGAAAAATGTCGCCAGTATTGTCAACTGCTATGAACCACTCTTTGTATTTAGAGCGCTAGGCGTCAACATATCTTTAACGTGACTTTCTGAGAATACGAACATTTATTTTCAATCGACATTCGCCATCTTGTTTCGACATTATGTCGAGTTTGAGATAATGTCTACGACGCCAGAATCACTCCCGGCGACATTTTACGTAGAGATTTGAAATTAGAGATTATCTCGAATTGCACATTTATCTCTATAACGCGAGAATAGGGGCCCAGGGCCCATCATCAATCAGATGTGAATTGATTTAATGATTATTTTATTTTTGACATGTAAATAGGCTTTACGAAATAATTGAATATGAATATGATACGTGGTTTTTAAATAAATAATTATTCTTTCTTTCGTTTTCAGATACGTAGATGTAGACGCATTGTGGTCGCGTATTTGTATATAGTACGTCCACTTCTATTCAACTTCGCAACAGTTCTACACAAACAATACACAACACAGACAAGCGATACAGAGGTGCTTCAGTCTTTTCTGGTAAAAGATTTTCGTCATTTACGTTGCTGCATCCAGAAATTCAGGCGGGGTCATGTTCTCCTCAGTTCAGTATCACTGCTGTTGTCAAATATTTTTGCCCAGAATAAAACTTTAACATAACACATAACATAACATCACGCCTGTATTTCCCCGAAGGGGTAGGCAGAGGTGTAATAGTACATCCACATTTCGCCAGTTATGTTATAGTCCTATGTGATAGGGGTCGAGCCTATTGCCATTGACCGGGCACAAATCCAGACTCCGGGCTGCTACTGAGAATTTCCTAAAGAAAAAACCCAATAACACTTTGCCCGACCCGGGAATCGAACCCAGGACCCCACGCCCAGCAGTCGCGCTTACAACCACTAGACCAACGAGGCAGTCAAACAAGTCAATAAAACTTTAGTTTAACAGAAACATAATAATAACGTAAACAATCACAATAAATTCACAAGTTATGACGACCAAATCGCTCTAGCGCGCGTCAACACAGATAATAAAATATAGTTTGGCGAAAACATTATAATCGGCAATTAATTTTCTATCCTTGTCAGGATTCCGTCAATCTCTGTTTTATGATACAAAAAATAAGCCTGTAAACACTTATATATAATTAACAGCAATATGAAAATCTAAAGTTCAGCCAAAAACGCGATTTTAAACGATAAATTTTTTCAATGTATGACTAGTAGCGCCCTGCATTTTGTGTACTCTTTTGTGCCAAACTGTAAGACTGCAAAAAAAAAGGATTGAAAACTCTTTGGTTGGGCCGAAGTGGCATTAACAACTCCTTAGTTGGGCTGAAGTGTACTGTTATAGAAAAAAAAAATACAGCATTATTTTGTTCGGCAAACTGTATCGTGATGAAATTTTTTAAATTCATTGCAGGTGCATGTGCGTAAAGTCTGTCATTATGACATTACTTTTGAGTTCATAATTCGAATTTTACGATATGAGAATAGATAAAATCTTTAACATTTAGGAAACATTCTTGAATGGATTTTTTTTAAAGTTCATAACATCTGTCAACCAGTTTCACTTCACACTACAGGTTCAGGAATAATTAATCCCCTCAAGTTTGAAATATTAATGAAAACAGGTGAATTTTCTCACATCGCGCCGTGTTGGTCATTACGCTTGTTTTATGTACGCCCATAAAGTACCATTGTAGGGTGTCGACGGGAAATTTACATTTAATATGTCAAGGTTTTTGTCAGTATTTTTGAATCGGTTATTTATTTATTTATTTATTTTAAAAATAATAAAATTATCACACGAATAAATACGAACCGTGCAAAAAAAAATCTGTACGGCTTGAACTAACACCCATGTAGCTGTTAATACAAGAAGATCTATCAGTAACACCAACAAAATATGTATAACTACTTTTTTGGCACTCATGTAAGAAGAAAGACCAACACAGGCATTTTTATCCGACTTCTAAAAACGAGGAGGTTCTCAATTCGTACTCTTTTAAAAGCTTTTAATAGATTTCTAATTAATCTTATAATGTTTGTGGTCTGTACACCTTTGTTTTATGTTTTTGTGTTATTACTATTTATATTATCTGGTTATTTCCAACAATAAGTGGTTACCGTACGTGAGTAATAAAGTAAATTATAATAAACTTTAATTGCGAACATTAAACATTTATTCCTTTGAGGTTGCGCTGTTAGAGGTTCATATTATTTCAACTTTATGCTTTGTCTAGCCGCTATTTTACTTTAATGTTGTCTGCAATCATTATTTATTTAAAATTGTTGTTATTTAATTTGTTTTGGTCTTAAACCTAATAATGTTATGGACTAACGGCCAAAATTAACATCCAATCCATCCACGGTTTGCCCTACTAGAGATAGAAATTTGACATAAGCTCCATACAAAATATGTCAAATCACTATCTCTAGTAGGGTAAATCGTGGATAGATTGGATATTAATTTTGGCCGTTAGTGGTATGGAATAGGGATTTCTTAAACAAGTATTTTATTTAATATGTGGAAAGAAAAAATCGCGACGACCTTAGTGGAGGATAGTTTTAATTCGATACCACGAGCAGTGTTCACGGTAGCTTAGTGGCTAAAGCAGTGATGTATTGAGCCAAGAGTAGCAGGTTCGAATCCTGTATGTGAGCGATTTTTTCTTTCCACAATTTAAATCTTTAGATTTAGCTTTGCATGCGTAAATGCGTTAAAAATAATAAAATAAGTATTTTAGTATCAAATTAAGTACCAACAAAATAAATACGGTTATTCGTTTCAATTAATTTATGCTGTTATGTTACAGTAGTACACATTATAAATGGCCCACTGATACCAGCGCAGATGACACAATTTAAATACGCGGGAAATTGGTTAACTAATCAGAAAACACCATCGCTGCGCGCCAAATGTCTTTTCTTGCTAGGTCTCCTGCCGCTAGAGTACGGAAGCGTGTGAGCGAAATAGAAAAAGAAATCACGGCAACCAATTTTAACACCTTATGAGAATTGAATAAGGTTGATAATTTTTTTTTAATTTTTCGGCTGTTTTCGTCGATTGTCTTTTCATGTCTGCGCGAACGAAAATTGACGACGCGCCTTATCTTTTGTGTCGTACTGTAACCAGCTAAACGAATTTGGATGAAATTTCAGACACAGATAGACCATATGCTGGATTAACACATAGGATACTTTTTATTGACATAATGCTATGGAAGCGAAGCTACTGGCCTGGCCTGGTTTGCTAAACATCGACCATACAGCTCAATAGACGCCTAATGTTGAATATAATGCGTAAAATAAATTCTGCCACGGGCATTCGGGGCTATTGGCTAATCACTAACGCGGCAGTTTTGACGGCTTATGTTGGTCAAAACTGATTTGAACTTAAAGTGGCGAATAGTCTGATCCCGGGATCTGTGGATACAAACCCATAGTGGCGTCCTACATTTGTGAAATTTCATAGATATGTTGACAGACATCGGTCACCGTTATGAGGCGTCTATGTGGTGTATGGTCTATGGACGTAAAAGAACAATAATTACAATTGTGAATTGACTATTTGTTTATTATTGATGTATTTTTTTCGAGAACTCGGTGTCCGCCTTTGGATTATAACACAAAAATAAAAATACAACAGACAACAGTGTCACTTTTTATAGAAAAAAAATAAAACCAATCTCGATCACCAGATCTCGTTCGAAAAATTTTGTGTTGGATTCAATCCCATATCGGGAAAAAAGTCTGTACGGTCCATATATATTTTGTACCGTATGAGTATCAACTGAAAGTTTGAGCAAAGGTTTTTTTTGTGATGGCACTCACGAACAGCGGAATTTTACTGCAGAGTTGATTGAGTGAGGGACCTGAGGGTACAAATATTGTATTTTGAGAATTGAGACTACTTATTTCTGTAGAGATGTTTATATCGGTATGGTTAGTTTTACTTCAAACCAATAATCAAGCTATTCAAAAATTTCGACGAAAAAAAAAGTTTGTTAAATGTAGTAGAACTTTAGCTATCTGTAACTTGAAAAAGTGACTACATAACTGTCAGGTAATACGTTACCAAAATTTTTGGTCTTAAATAAACAGTTTTGGTAAAATCAACTTAATTTTAATAACGTCGTATCGTACCTACCATTTTTGGTTTTTGGCATTTTTGTTGTCACTCCAGTTTTGTTAAATATTTTTTTCAGTGTTGTTTTCTTGAGTAATCAAAGTTATTATGTAACCATGAAACCTTAACCCAACAAACATACAATACTGAAAATGGGCCTCCAATTCCAAAGACATTATTATGTTAATAATTTTATAATCGGTAAGTAGTAGTTTGTTTTTTATTTAAGTAAATGCCATTTAATTTATATTATTGTATTTAAATATATTATGTACGAAACGTACCTACTTTTACACCGTAACTACCCACGATCGGTTCTCATTCTTCTAATCCATCCAAAGGTTGTCTGGAAGAGATTGGCTTGTGCGATAAGACCGCCCATTGTACTTACATAATCAATCTGTAAACTACTCTTTGTTTTCGTTTGGTGTATGTAATAAAGAATTTAATAAATAAATATTTTTATTGTAATAAAGAATATAATAAATAAATAATAAATAAGAGGGGTAAGAGTCCGACATATCCCTTCGCTTTTCCCAAGAAAAGAGAATCCAAGAAGATTCCTTCAAATAAGAAAGTAGCAGACATTTTTTTCTTTCACACAAATGTCACGACGAAAATGACAGAAAGTGTTAGAAATGCGGAAAACCACAGAGGTCTCAATTACGTAAACTATTTCTTATTAATTCTCATGGCCCCAATCCCTTGAAACATAGCCAAAATTTGGTTCGTACATAGGCACTCCATTGAAAATCTAATTAATGTATATTCCAAGCGATTTACACTGAAATCTTATTCATAATTTAGATTTGAAACATTTATTGTGTGTTCCGTTTTACATTAAATTTCGTGTATGTAGGATACACAAAATGTTTAATTGAATTTAGGTATATTTTATGAATAATTAATTTTGCTCCGCCTCTAAGAGAAGCAGCTTTGTTTTATTGTAATTAACATTTCTACAATAATTTGCTTGCTGTATTTTTTTGAAGAGTTCTTGAGATATGGACGAAGGAGACAGGGCTGAAGAAACAACGTTAGATGTGGAAAATCAAATGAAAACTTATTAAATGAGAAGCGAATTCCACAAAGAAAATTGAGATGGACATTTAAAATTAACTTCCCCATCAAAAAAGAATGTCGATTTGAATATTATTATTTCTTGAAATAAAATTTAATTAACTGTTATATACGCTTATGTAACTAATATTCTAGAAAAAATATGTAGTGAACGATTAACTAGTCTATACAAGGTGTAATTGACATAACTGAAAATCTTCACTCAAGGTTCATTGTACTAATCAGTCTGAACAACTTTTACTATGGGACTAACCCTGAAATCGCAAAAAAACCAGCTGCTCCATACATTTATGTTCGCATAACTCGACAAAATGTACGCAATAGCTGATTTTGTTTTCGTGAGTTTAGGGTTGGTCCAATAGTGAAAGTTGTTCATAATTATGAGTACAATGAGCCCTTAAGAGATTTTCAGTTATTTCAACTACACCTTGTATAATATATAAAATTCAAAAAGTTTTTTATTTCGTATATGTATTTAAATGCACTTTTAAAACGTTAAGTTTCTAGTTGCACGGTTCCAAAATGTTGGTCCTATGGACAAGAGCCGGCAAGAAACTCCATGGAAATACTCTTTTAAAATGTATGTTACATGATTAAGAATTGTGTGAGAACAATGTAGGTTAACGAGTGTCACAAATTCACTAAATATAACTAATTAATAATGATAATTATTATTTTTTGGCTCAACCATAATAGAAGGGGAACCCATCGATCTGACATTATAAAAAAATAATGTTGGATTGCTAGTTTTTTTTTCTTTGCCATAAAAAAAAGCGTAAACTCGGGTGGACGTAAGAGTGTGATTAGATACGTGTTAGTACTTATCAAATTTTTTTTTTTTTCCTAATTGATTCTCGCAGCTGGTACCGAGGTACCATCTCTGCTTAACTGGGCTAGCTGGCGGAGAGTCCCATGTGGGACTCTATTCGCCGAAGGTTTTTTCCCTAATCCTACACTTAAAACTAAAATCGCGGTTTCAATACCGCAAAACGGGCGTACCCCAAGGGGGGGGCTCGGACCTCTTTGGGGCATTGCAGGGGGACCACGCCGTTCCTATGTCCCCCTAGCAGCCGTTGCTGCGTCAGGAATGAATTTTCTCGAAAGTGGCGGACTTTCGGTATATCGGGTGTGTGTGTGACGCGCTAGTAGCGAATCGCCGTTAATCGGCCATAGGACCTACCTAAACCTAACCAGTGGCTATTAAGCCTACTCCTAGGAACTACTCTAGAGCATGGGGCCGGTCTTGCGTGACGAGATTATCTCCGGTTGCGACACCGTGAGGGCGTCCCCAGGGGGGAGCTCGGACCTTGACTCAGGGTCCAGCTGGGGGACCCCGCCACCGGTCCCCCCGGCAGCCGCTGCTGCATCGTGTTCTGTTTCTCGAGAGTCGGACTCTCGGTATCTGTGTGATTTATTATCACCACACAATAACCTTTAAATACCTATTGTCTGTTCACAATAGACGATAACTTACACAAACAGACTAGACACGAATCGTGCGATAAATACAACTTACTTAACCCATTAACCGGCCCATTACCGGCCGTTTAAACTGGATATAACTGGTTTCCACCGCCTGTAACCGGTTGTAACCAGTTCTAGCCAGCACATGCGCCCATGTTGCACCGTAATTGGACGTGTTGTGTAAATTAATTGATTAAGAGTAGAGTATACCACCTCCGTGTCCATATACGTGTACAAAGCGCCAACGGTTTCCCACCCTTAAAAGTTGTCCGATTTTGATGATTTTTATTTGTTATTTATCTACACTTCATCTGAGGGTGATAAAAATTTTCCCCCGAAACGCTAGCTACCGTGAACACTGCTCTTTGTATCGAATTTAACTTCCAATTTGGTACGTCTTTGGGTGACGTCAGCGATATCTTATTAAGAAACAAGGTTTCTTAAGGTATTTGAATTTAGCCAACCCCTTTTATGTGCAATTGCCATCATGAAGGTCCTGAAGTCCAAAAGTCCTAATTTTGCCGCATCCTCTGCTAGAACCTGATGATATGAACTTAATCTATTAAAGTGTCTATATTTATACGAAAACATATTAAACATTACAGTCTATAAAAGCCAATTCAATTTTCCCACTATTAACCAAATGACACACTATTGCCAAACAAAAATCACAACTATCTCTCCAAATCACTTCAAACAATAAGCTCTTGCTTTGTTGGTTTCTTGACCAAACAAACAAATGAGGCACTTAGCAACACAATAAGCGCTCTATGAGGCTTTCAAATCTCGAAGACTGAGCTAAAATTATATAAGATGGGGCGCGATATGTTTTGCATGCGAGATGCATAATGTTGCATAATATGCCCATAAAGATCCCGTGAAGTGGCCTTTGCTGGGGTAGGGTGACTGTCACACCGAGATGTAACATCAGTAGGTAGGAATTTTGAATTTGTCAAGAACGTCGATCACGCAGGGACACTCGGAGCATAGCCCCCTCCATTGACCTTTGAGTGACTTTGAGCCTTCTTATCAGGCCTAGATTCGCAGGAGAACGAAAGTAACCGAAATAGCCCAAAGAATTGCCAAACTTAAGTGGCAGTGGGTGGGGCACATTGCTCGCAGAATGGATGGCCGATGGGGCAGTAAAGTTCTGGAGTGACGACCGCATACTGGAAGGCGCAACGTGGGTAGGCCCCCCACAAGGTGGAATCCGCTGGATGCGGAAGGCGCAGGACCGGTTGCAGTGGCAATGCTTGGGGGAGGCCTATGTCCAGCGGACGTCTTTCGGCTGAAATGATGATGATGATAATGATGAAAACATCGAGAAGAAAGTAGAGAAACGGAGCACTCGCAGGTGTGTCTGTTTCCTCATGATGTTTATTCTATTTAATCATGGTGGCAAACAACTTTTTCTCTCAACCAGGTTTTCATTTAATGCTAGACGTGGCCGCCTATTCCATCTATCCCTACCATAACAGTGTGTCGAACGGAGAAGATAATTGGACATTGGACATAACTCCCCACTATGCCCACTGGTAGGGATAAATAAATAAAAAATCAACTATCCCTACCAGTAGGGCTACTCCTGAAAATAATTATTCCAATCATTCGAAAAAATATTTATAATTGTTTATTCTTGTCACTTTTCGACATTGGAATGGGATTGGGATCGGAATTATTTTAAAGAGTAACCCAACAGTATACATCAGTAGAACGAGCGATTTCAATGATGCCCACTATGTTAATGATTTTTTCCCTCGCAAGTGTATTGAAAAACGTAGTATGAAACGTGTGAGCAATATTCATTATACTCTCGGCTTTATTACGCCCTCGCCTTCGGCTCTGGTTGCAATCCAGCCTCAAGAATAATGAAAATCTTAGCTCACTTGTATCATAATGTGAAGTGATCGCGAAAACCTAAGAAATTATCACATTTATATTTATTATCTACTTGAAAAGAATATATCCATGGAGTTTCTTGCTGGCTCTTTTAAGCGTCTGCGACACGGTGACAAACCAGCCTCCCCACCGAGGTGACCTTGCTGGTTTCCAAACATGTAGACAGTGGTTTGTCACCAAATTTTGTTTGACGACGACTGTCAGCGACCAACCTCCCACCAAGGTCACCTTGGTGGGAGGTTGGTTGCTCACCGTGTGGCACACGCTTCGGAGCAACTTTTTGGAATCGTGCAACCAGATTCTTAACGTTTTGAAAGTGCATTTAATGCTTATTCAAAATAAAAACTTTTGACTTTGATATTTTGTAGAAGTTTTCCGGCAAGGCCGTTCGTTTCGGTGTAACAGTCAGCCAGTAGTTCCAGTTAAGAGTTCAGACGCGGCGGCCTAAATGTGTAGTGGCGCAAAGCGGGGAGGTAACGACTTCCCTCAAATTATTTTGGAGCGCTATATTAATATTATGACGGTAACTTTATGACGAAAATGTATATTAACTAGCTTTTTAACGACGGTTGCTGGCGTCAAATTTTTGTGTATATTTTGTTTAAGTGTTTAGTCAGAACATGTGTGTGGGATATGATAAAAATGTAGGCGGAAGTTAAGTACTTCTTTCGCAGTTATACAACGTGTTATTGAAATAACTGAAAACCTCTTAAGGGGTCATTGTACTCATCAGTATCATCATCATCATCATTTCAGCCGAAAAACGTCCACTGCTGGACATAGGCCTCCACCAAGCATCGCCACAACGACTAGTCCTGCGCCTTCCGCATCCAGCGGATTCCCGCGACCTTCACCAGGTCGTTGACCAGACGTTGCTCCTTATATAAAAAGATAAAGATAAAATTATATAAAATTAATTCAGTTACAAATACAAGTGCTTTATTTACATAAATCAGTATAACATAGATGAACTTATGTACTAAATTATACAGTTTCACTGGGCTCCACACAAGGGTACCCTGTGTCGTGAAGTCCAGTCTCTTCTAAGGCCAAACAAGTTTAGGTAGGTAGAACTCAGTACAAGAATACAAGTAAGGTTTTAAATAGAACAATAATAACTATTAGCCAAAGGTTAGAATAATATTATAGGCTGCATCTTAAAAAAATAGTAGCTTTTCAGTGAAATTAAATACTTTTTATGAGTACTCTGCATCACTAAATTAAAACTGAGTACCATTGATACACAAAAAAGAGTTTTCTTAAAACATTTAATTTTAAATGACATTATTATTAAATGTCTCATGCGCAAGAACTCCATAAGCTTATTCCGCCATCTTCTTTCTTTTATCGGACTACACGACGCACTGCAGGATATCATCCACATTTGGTAGACATCCCTAGTATCAGGAACAAGCGCTTTGGGAACTATTTCATAATGCGCACAGTCAAGTTGTGAAATTCACCGCACTTATGAGGAATCTGTATTTCCGGGCACTTACAACCCTAACGCTTTTAAAGCTGGAGTGAATCGGCACCTAATAGGTTTGCTCGCTCCATCGTCGACCACATCTTGACAAAGCTGTACTGTGCTGTTTTTTCGGTAGAAAAAAATGTATCAACAAAGTAACTTTTAAAACATAATTTTATAAATCATCAACAAACTACGTATACACAAAGGATTTTTTAAAACAATTCCTCTCGTATCTTTCCTTTGATGAAGTATAATCATGTATTGAGACAAGTTCTGTTTATTAGATTTTACATAGATTGTGTTCCTTTGTATCATTATACTGAGTATATTGGAATATATTGAACCGAGTCGAAGGTCTATATGGTACCTACTATGTTTTAAGCTGTTGTCGGGTTATTGAGTTTTAGGATTTTGACAACTCATAATCCTCCTGCTCTTATCACGATTTATTTGTGGTTGGTAAAGAGTGTCTTTTTCTTCCTTACGTCTGTATCAGCCGTCATCTCAGTGTTCACTTTCTGTTTACCCATATTATCTTCTCATGGGTGTCGTAAAAGGCGACTAAGGGATTCACCAGAGGAAGGGCAGCAGCGTTCTCTGAGTATTTAACCAACCATCTACAATCGCCAACCCTCTGCCAAGCGTGGCGATTATGACATATTCGCCCCTTTTGGGGGAGGCCTATGTCTAGCAGTGGACGTCTTTCGGCTGAAATGATGATGATATCATCTTTCACGCAATCCATCCATCTTGTTTTCTTCTATCCATGTCATGGCAACTATAGAAAATTATTTATAAATATTTAAGAATGAACAAAATTTTCGAGTTAGTCTTTCGAATTGTTTTTATTAAAAAAACCGGCCAAGTGTGAGTCAGACTCATGCAGTAAGGGTTCCGTACCACCCATCGACCTTCTACCCCATAGAAACTGATTTAATTTACGAGAGTTTATCAAAAGACATCAACGACCGTACGCAAAAAGTGAATTTTTACATCTCTTTTTTACGTAGGTACCACCCCATAATATGTCTACGTTTTCCCTGTTTTTAGTATTTGCTGCTAAACTACATAGTATGGACTATAATCAAACCAAGTTTGACGCTGGTATGTGTTACCGCTTTGAAGATAGAGCAGGAACAAAAACGTTGAAAAAAATGCATGTTTTTCGAGGTTTCTTGTATGGGGACCCCCTTTGGTTTTAGACTTTTTTTTGTTTGTAGTATTTGTCGTGATACACCTCACAGCAACACATATTTTGTTAAAATTTCAACTGGTTATCTATTACCGTTACAAAGATACAGCCCTGTGACAGACAGACGGACGGACGGACGGACGGACAGCGAAGCGAGAGTATTAGGGTCCCGTCAGCACCCTTTGGGTATAGAACCCTAAAAATACCTAATTACACGCACTTACGAATAGTTGATTCTAATTGCGTGGTTACAAATGGTCCTATGGAGAAGATCCGGCAAGAAACTCCATGGATATACTCTTTTTCAAAATAACATACGGAGTAATAAACATTGAAATTAACATGATTGCGATCGCTCGAGTCATCAACTCAGCCCATCGCAGTCCACTGCTGGATATTGGCCTCTCCCATGTTGTGACACAAAACTCGATCTTCTGCCTTCCACATCCAGTCCCCTCCAGCTAATTTCATCAGGTCGTCGGTCCACTTGGCTGGGGGGCTGGCAATCGCGTGCGAGTTACATAATTTGGCAGCAGGATGCTCAATAATGTTCATGCTCCCACTACACATACTATTAAAAGAGTCTATAAATCGAAAAAATATACTATTCTTTGAATGTTATTTCCCGACATTTCAAACTCTTTTTGTCGCTCAACTGGAGAGCACTTAAACCACGAGAGCTATACAATGAATGAAAACTGTTTCATGTTTGTTTGGCCGTGAAGCAGCTTTCTGTATCGTTCACGCTTCGTTTGCAGGGTTAAGTAGGGATTCTAGAGGTAGAAAACGTATTGATTGGACGTACTTACCTGTAAAGTAGCGTGGAGTTGAGTTTTTGACTTCAAATATGTATGAGGGCTTTCGTTAGTAAATTGAGGCTTAGGCAAACTTGATTATAATAATAACGCTTGAATAATTAAGAGTGTAAGAGTATTTGTAAAAGCTTAACTATTTCAAGCAAATGTTTAAAAAAAAATGGGTACTTTTGTTTATAAACACAATACACACACACAAACAATCTTCTCAAGTGTATAATTTGCTAAACATCCTATGTAACAATAGGGATGCAGCAGAATAATAGCGTTAGGTAACTTGGCTTAATTTTCTGAGCTGGTCACCCATTTTTCATAACTCTGAGATACACACGTCGCATGATGATTATCACTGATAGCTGTAATTATTACAAAAACTTTTTTTCTCTGTGTTCTTCATTGTTGATTCAATCAATCAATCAACTCAGCCTATCGCAGTCCACTGCTGGACATAGGCCTCTCCCAAGTTGCGCCACAACGCTCGGTCCTCTGCCTTTGTTGATTACATAACCAGCCTATTACTGTCCCACTGCTGGGCACGGGCCTCTTCTCACTTCTTCTTCTTTGTTGATTACTACCTACTAATTATTATTTAAATCTATTGTGTAGTTATTTTCCGTGCCTTGGAGAGCACGTTAAGCAGTCGATCCCGGTTGCCATACGAATATCTATAGCAGTCGTTACGGGTAGTCAGAACCCTTTAAGTCTGACTACTGGTCTAATCTCCAAATGTCTGTATTACTCAGTAACTGGATTGCTGGGAATGGGGGTCTGATGACAGTCGCTCCATGTAAAATACTCAGCCGCATCTGGTTAGAGGTTTAGTGGAGGAGTATTTTTTCTCAATACACAACTTGGGCCAACAAAAAATACCTTCGGCCGCGATGGCAACTGAGTTTCGACTTTGTAAAAAGCTGGAAGTTTATAATTCTGGCTTAAAATACATACGTTTTCCATCAATGAACATCAAAATTTCAAGGCTCCTAGTAACAGTAGCTCATAGTCATTATTCGCAGATAATACAAGTATCTGGTACGCCCAATTAACCCCACGACTTAATTCAGCTCTCAAAACTAAGACATATCTAGACTAAGACTTAAGATTACTTAGCTTCAACAAACACTAAACCTAGGTATAAGACAGTGCATGGTGTAATGTTCTGTGGATCGCGGCCGCTGGTGGCAAGTCGTTTCAATTTATTCTGCTAACGTTACCGCTCTAGAACTATCCTATGAGATCAAAGAAGATATACGGAGTGGGCATATCATGGTATGGACATGTGATGAGGAGGAATGAGGAGCATGTTACGAAGAAAGTTTTAAGTATGAATGTGAATGGCTATAAGAAAAGAGGCAGACCGAAGAAAACAAGGATATATTGTGTAAAAGATGATACGAATGGAAAGAAAGTGAACACTGAGATGACAGCTGATAATATAACCAAGCGAGCATCACAATAAATTGGGAAAAGAGCAGGAGTATGATGATACGCTTCCTCCTGTGAAACTGTGAGGCTTCAAAGCCGCAGAGCGGGGTCAGAAGAGAGCCGATCCTGCTCGGAGACGGAGGCGCCGAGGAGGTAACCACCCTGGCGCACAGCCCAGATAGGGCTAGGTATACGCCGCGTCCCCTGTCACCATAAACTGGCAGGAGGCCCTTGGAGATCGTAAAGGCCGTAAGTCGTAAGGTCGTAAGGTCGTATCGTGGAGGACTCAAGGCATCCATTAAGACTCTGGAGAGGATAGCATTACGTAGTGCGGTAGAAGGCACCGGCGCGGTCCACTGAATTTCCCGGAGCTCCTCTATTTTGTGCTGACGTTGGCCACCGTGTGATTTTCGTTGGTAGGAGTCCAACATACCCCTCCGCCTTCCTCAGACGAAGGGTATCCATGAGAGTTTCAAACAACAGGAAAAAAGGAAGTATTTCATTAACTGTTATTAAGCTCACTACCTAGTAGTTGTGATAGCCTAGCGGTTGAACGCTTGCCTTCCTTGCAGAAGGGTCTGAGTTCGAACCCCGGCCCTCACCTCTGACTTTTTGAATTCATATGCGGATCAGAATTTGATTACCACTTGCTTTAAAGGTGAAGGAAAGCATCGCGGGAAAACCTGCACACCTGAGAGTGCTCCATACAGTTCTCGATGGTGCGTTTAGTCTGCCGACCCGCACTAGGCCAGCGTAGTGGACTAAAGTCTTAACCTTCTCATTCTTAGAAGAGGCCCGTGCTAAACAGTGTAACTTTTTTGAGGTTTCTTGTATGTGGACCCCCTTTTGGTTTAGTCCATCATAGAGGCCACAGTATCACAAATTCTTTGAAAATTTCAACTGCTTTCAGCTATTACGGTTAAAAAAATACAGCTCTCGTATAGACGGATGGACGGACAGAGTAGCAGAGTAATAGGGTCCCGTAGCACCCTTTGGGTATGGAACACTAAAAAACAACTCCATAAACTACCACATCCTATCCATGACAACTCTACGTGTATCCCAGACATCTCAAAAGTATAAACTGTAGCGCTTGCGTGCGCTAACAGTGCTTTATGTAAAGAGCTCTCCGTTAGCGGGTTGGAAATAACTAGCTGATGGCTCTGTTTAATGTTGGTTTAGACTGAGCGACTTCCAAGAAAGTAATTGTGATAGCTAACATTTGTGGTTATCAGAGACAGGATTATATTGGCGATGGGGAAAAAAACTATCACCAATAAAAATACCACAAACCTGCACGATATACATAAGTGAATACTTGCGAGAATTCTTGGGCAAAACTCGTCTAATGAAAGATCCTTGTGCGAAAAGTTTACAAGCCACAAACTTTTGTAAGTACAAGTATGTGGGCGTAAGAGGTGAGGATAGGGTCATAAGCGGAAGCGATAACGGTGAAAATTTTACAAACCTGTAGTTCTCTGTGTTAGTATATCCAGGCTGATTGGTTTTACATGTTTTTTTAGAAAAACCTATTCATAGTAAATGAGTAAAATTGTAAAAGACGGCTAAAGATGAACGAACACCCTAAAACAAGCATAGTTATTTTTGAAGCGAAGAAAGAATGAAAGAATCATTTAATTGCGCAGAATACAGGTGGTACCAGATATAAAATTGGTGGTTTAGGAACTGTGCTATATTCTGCTTGTATTAAGCATCATCTTTTCAGCCGAAAGACGTCCACTACTGGACATAGGCCTCCCCCAATTAAGGGGGGGGATTTTGTATTAAGCATGCAAAAATCAAGTGTCAATTTTACACCAGAATTGATGAATCCAATTGAAATACATTTTGGGTCGCTGTGCCAGCGGAGTAAGTAAGTAAGTAATTGAAATACATTAATTATGACATTACCTACATAATTGTTATTGTAAATTATTATTATTGTGCTCATTACTACACAGTATTATTAAGCATCTATAGCATCATTCCGCGCTCGGCTGCCGGGGAGTAAACCTATAAAAACGTCACCGTTAACTCGCGCGCGTATTCTATCCGCGCTTGCATTTGCATTTGCTTAGAAGCTTCGATTTTGCCGGGCGTTCCGTGACGCCATCCTTTATCTTAAAATTGGGCTTTGCAGACAAAATAATGGCAACATTTTGAGTTGGATAATCAAATAGAAAGGCATTATTCTAAATATTACCCAGATTAATTATTAAAACAATGTTTGATCGCCAGAACTATTCATAAATTTTCTTAACTGTTGTTAGATTAAAATGTTACTAACATTTTAACCAAACAGAATCTCATTTTCACACCGATTTCCCTGAATAGATTTACTGAACCACTATAATAAACCGATTTACAATTTGCATATTGCAATAACTATAATCTAATTGAGTGGAAACATTTTAATAACAGTTTAGTTGGGATTTAAACGAATATTTGTTTCAATACCCATGATTTTAATTGGCTTTCAAATTGAACTAATTTTGATTACAGTTTACAGAATGTTTTCAGCGAAAGAGTTGTGGTAAACAGTAAATAGTGGTAACACTTCAATTCGAAAACCACCCTTACTGCTTACGAAATAAAGATGCAGCTAATGTCAAAGTGTTACCACCGACGTGCGGTCGACCGTACCAAATTAAGTATCGCCCAAAGTATTGGTCTTGCAGTCTTGCAATTTTACTAAACTAATGCAAGAACAAAATAAGAATAAGTAATGTACCTACTTGTAAGGGAAAATAAAGCTGGATAAAAAAAAAATATGCAAGAACCCAAGACTGCAGACTAAGACTTCGGGCAACACTAATAGCCATCAATGTCTTTGATTCGAAAAAAATGCCACGGAGCCGATACAACATGCTTTGCGGGTCGCCAAACACTTTTCTGTAAGACTACGGTACTAGTATAGTATTATATTAACTGTGACTACGGGTAGTTTTCCCTAAAGTCTTCCTTTTGCAGTCATGCGGTCTTGCATTGGCCTTGCGAAAATGGAAAACTGCAATACTGCAAGATCAGGACCAAATCTAACATTACTATTAGTCGCGGTCTACCAGCAATTGACTAGAGCCCAGTATATACATACATACATAACATCACACCTGTATTTCCTCGAAGGGGTAGGCAGAGGTGTAACAGTACACCCACATTTCGCCAATTATGTTATAGTCCCATGTAATAGGGGGCGAACCCAGCAATATTAAAAAGATAACTTATAGCATTAACTTATACAACATGTTTTTCTGTATTCGCGCCATATTTAAGGAGGTCACTATACCACTGATACTGAACACGAATCAATAAAAAAATCAATGCCAATTTCTTATTCATTTATTTATATTCCTATTTGTAAACAAATTCCCTCCGTATGACGCGTGCGACACATAAACGATCAAAATAATTTGCAGGTATTTCCACCCATTGACAATGCCGCCGATGATTTATTTTCAGAGTCGTTCGGGATTTGTTGTCAAACTTTCGCTATGTTTCAAAGTGAAAATTTGGGTATTAAATGATCGTAGAATTTTTTAATTGTTTTTGGATGACGAAGCACATTATTTATCATTTGCTCTAGAAATACGGCACGGTTATAGATCAACATCTTGTATAGACATGTGACTGAAAAGCAGGTTTATAGAATTGAATGGGATGGTTACTATAGCATTATAGTTATTACGAATGTCTGCATATCAGGGGCAAACAGGGTGATATAAATAAAAACCACATATACTCTCATAATCTAAGAGTACGTTTTATCTAGGTTAATTTTAGTCACATCAGCAATTATTTAACAAACTAAAAGGACAAGTTATATCAGAATATAGGACGTCCGACTTCTTCAACAACTCGTAGCAAAGTGATACCTCCTGCAAATTATAACGTACGTAGGCTCAGTTTACGTCAGAATGACGTTTACGAGTCTTTTAATGTCCGTACTCATGACCAAGTGCCAATAGACATGAGTTTATTGCAAATCGCTTGTCAAGAAACTCCGCTCCGCTCATGAATATAACAGCAGTTCAACAATCTGCGACCACAGAGGAGCACCAATTCAATCAAAATGGACGTTTCTTGTTTCAAAATAGTTTCTTTGCAGTTGTTATCTGTCCCTTCGAGACAGCTAAGTAATGGATCAAACTACATGGGTTGACATTAATAGCAAATCCGTGTCCCAACAAACTTTTTTTACTGATCGCAGTGGTGTTCAGTTAGCTTGGACCAATTTACTGGATTAAATTAAACTTTTCAATAAAACTTTGCTTCAATGTCAGTTATCCGAGGCATTTTTTTTTTTTTTTTTTTTTTTTTTTTTCTCAGAAGGCAACATTGTTTTTTTTTTGTAGCATTATTTGCATTTTAGCATTCTTATTCTATAGCTACATAATGATAATAGCTCATGTCGAGGGGGAAAAGATTTGCCAGTCCGCAGGTTGGTAGCATGGCCGACTGCCCAGGGTGCGGCGGACGATCAATTAAATATCGTCACTCGTGGTGGTGGCTCTTTTAATGTTCTTTTAATATTTTAGCATTTAAAGAGTAAACATAAAGTACCATAGGCTCTTTAGGACGTATGCTCTTCTCTATAGAAAACGACCAATTGAAAGAAAGAAAGGAAAATATTCATTTGCTAAACAACCAGCCAGCACAAAATAAACAAAACAAAATGACAAAAAAATGGAATTGTCCACCAAAATTTTACGTTTCGTGTAATTTTTAATTTTTCAGACCTAAATTTTTTTGCCCATGTATCGCGGTGTTGTCACGAATCTATAGAGCGACTTGTCATGCAGGGCAGAATAGAGGGCTCAAGAGTGCGTGGAAGGCCTCCCATGCGATGGACTGATTTGATGATGTATTTCGTGGGCCGGCCATTACATGAACGCACCAGACTAACCGAAAGCAGGGAAAGGTGGCGAGGCTTCGTATGGCGAGCCACAGCATAGCCAGCTCCCGGCAACAGTAAATGATGGCCACGACCACTCTGTCAAGAGCGAAAAAGAATAATGAGTCTGTAGTGGTTTAAGCGGGGCGATTATGGCATATTCCCCCCCTTTGGGGGAGGCCTTTGTCCAGCAGTGGAGGTCTTTCGGCTGAAATGATGATGATGATGATGAATGGTTTATCCATGATTTTAACCCAGTTCCTATGGGACAAAACCAATCGTTTTGGTAGACTTTAAAATAGACTTGTAATTTGATTACGCTCGTTAAATCATGTTAATTAACCCGCTAATGTATACAAAGAAAGAAAGATAAAGAAAAATGGTTTATTTACTACAGCCAGAGGCACACAATAACAATAATATACAATTTTAAACAACACAGACTCCTAAAAGTATAATGGTGTGCCCCGCGGCTGCACCAAATAGGCTCAGTTCAGCAAAAATGCCAGACAACTAGTGTCTGGCGCTGGTTTTCAACTGGACTTTGTTTGAAAGTGTCACGGACGAAAAAAATCACAGTTTTACAGTGAGTAAACTAAACATAGATAAATAATTAACAAAAACAAAAAACCCGACTGCGTGTAAAAATAACAGAAAAGATATAAACAAGACTTATCAACTCGCAGTCGGAGGCTACGTATGTTTTTGGTCATGAATTACATAATAGTTCATACGTAGCCTCCGCCTGCGTGTTGATAAGTCTTGTTTATATCTTTTCTGTTATTTTTACACGCAGTCGGGTTTTTTGTTTTTGTTAATTAATTTTTTTATTTTTATTTTTTTAGTTTTGTCATGTTTTATTTATCATACTATTAATGTTTTTTTTGAAAAGACAAATTCATTTTAACGTTTAATATTTTGTTGTTTTTTAGCATTTTTAATTCCAAATTACATTTAAACATATAAGTTGTATATATTTTTGTAAAGCATTTATAAAACCCTTTATTTTGATACCCCACTCGATAGTTTTTGACGGAAAAAAAAATTTTTTGAAGAGGTAATATGGCGCCAAAAAGCGGCCATTTTAATTTTTTAAATTTTGATGTACCCAGTGTCACTCTCAGAATTAAGACGAATCTAACGACACCTCTCAATCTCAAATCCATCAAGCCGTTTAGGCCACAGATGCTGCCAAAGAAATATACATACATACATACATACATACATACATACACTCGAAAAACATAACCCTCCTTCTGGCGCAGTCGGGTAAAAACAATAAGAAAGTTTCTCGCAATAATAATATAATATAAAATATAACCTATGTCCAGTAGTGGACGTCTTTCGCCTGTAATGATGATGATGATGATGATAAAATATAAATATCGTGATATATATATATACGTGTTAAAATAGTAATAATAAATAAATGAGAAATAGGTGGAACGGACGTCATCAATGAATAAATACCTATACATGTCACAGGTTCGTTTGCACGCATACCTTGTACAACTATAATTTTAGGATAAATCTGAATAGAAATAGGATCCAGTTGAATTTGAAACAGAAAACGACTTTCGTTCTATAATATTATATACCTACTTTTCGCTCCGGAATTTCATATCCGACATGACATGTGACGTCACATGTCTTCTCAGAACCATCCATTCGGAAATTCATGTAATTAAAACATTATTTGATGATACTCCACGCGTATTGTGTACTTTCGAGTATGTTTCTGGATAATCAAATGATTTAATTTAATTGAGAGTGTTACATTAGTTAAATAAATATTTTTCTCGATTCTGATTTAAATAATTAATTTATCAATATAAACAGAAACAAATAGATACTTAAAAATATGTAAACAGGATAATATATAAATACAACGTGTACCAGAAATGCGTGGTCATATTTGAAGAGCTTATTCAGGGGGTGCTATCGAACAACTTTTACTATGGGACCAACCAAGAAATCGCGAAAAAAAAATCAGCTGGTCCTTAAATTTTGTCGAGCGGCATCGATGATTTAGTAGGGAACTGCTGATATTTTTTTTGCGATTTCAGGTTTGGACCCATAGTAAAAGTTGTTCTATGCTATGCCCTGAATGAGCTCTTCAAATATGATCACGCATTTCTGATACACGTTGTAGATTATAGATCTATAAACAGACTAGATATAAATCGTCCCGGTATAAATATATTAATCGGGGTCATGTGCCAAATTTCATTAAAATCGGTGTAGCCGTTCTTGAGTTATAAATGATGTAACTAACCTGACTTTGTTTTATATATTAAAATAAGGAATTGAAATGTTTAATACGGCGCCCTTTATGAATTTTTATATTATTTAATTTTATTATTATCTGAGATTTGGATTATATGTATAATGACATAAATTTTAATTTTATTGAATTTTGCTGTGCCCTACAGGGTCCATAATTGTGACTAGCTATTAAGCCATTATGTTTACCACCTACTTTACATTGTGGAATGCAAATAAATAATATGAATATGAATAGATACTTGAGAACAACAATGTTTTCAATGAGATAAGACCACATAAGACTGTCTGAAATATCATCGAATTATTTTACAGATACATTATTATGGTAAATAATTTCATAATTTGTTTAAAAATTACCACATAATAACGACTAAATTCTCAAAAAAGAGGAAATCGCAGGTACTCCTTGATAGGTACTGAAAATAAATACCGATAAGTGAATGTATTTTTAACAATAAGTTTATGCCAAAAATCCATTTTAATTTAGTATTGCGAGCTGTACGCTCAAAACACTAACAGACTATCGCAAGTTTTTTACCAACTACCACGAACGAATAAAAAAAGGCGAACAAAATCTCGCTGAAAAAAGATTGAAACACTTAGGCCAGTATTGCACAAGGTTCCTCAAGTACAATTTAAACTTCAATCACCTAATCACTACTTAAGGATAGAATCGTTACTTGAGTATCGGTCTTATTCCAATACGGTAATTATAAACTTTAATTCAACAACATAACACACGAATTTGACCTGAAATAGAATAGAAATCTCTAAAATACCGAAACAGGTGACATTCTATAATAAAGCTAGACTCAGCTGAACTGATCAAAAAATCTCTGCTTGAGGAACGTTCTAAAATCAAAGCTCGGCTCGAAACTATTTTTAACCAGAGATCAACCCTTGAGTATCGTTCTGTAATACGGGCCTTAATTTTTTCTTAAACCCATTATAATTTCGACAGCATTTTAACATATCTGACTGTTTCTTGTGACACTACGACAACGACTATCGTTACACGAGATTTTTTGCGTAATCGCAGCTTTTAGACTTACTATGGGTGTGAATGTGTGCGTTCCCGTACTTCCAAGCGAGCCGACTTACTATCGGGTGCTTTATTTATTGTTAAGCCAGATTTCGTCCGCCTTTTTTATTCGTCCATGCCAACTACAAGGGTTAGCTGTGTTACACTACTCTGCACATCATTAGTATAGTATAATGGGCTGGTTTCCGCAACTCCACGTCCAAGCGTGTATTTTGCGTACGGGTGGGAACTTACTCGATCCACCCCAACTCCTCGAAAAAGGCCAGCAACGCCTTGGTGTTGCTGGTGATCTCTCTGAGGGTGCCTGGGTTACTGAAGTACTTGGCCCTGTATGTGACGACCTCAGGGCAGTCTAGAAGCACATGAGCTGCTGTCTCGTCTTCCACCATGCAGGCTCTGCACAGTGGACTGTCCATAACACCTATGACAAAAAGATGTTTGTTAAAGGACCCGTGGCCAGTTATAGCAGCTGGGACTGTACGCAGCTTTTGACAATCAGAGGGTCTGTTTCGTGAAACGGCCGTCAATTGTGGGAAGTGCCTCCTTGGCCTACCTGCACTCACCATGGTCTTTCCATAGTTTGAAGTGTTTGTTCACAGCCTCATCGCCACTTAATTATGTAAAACAAAAAGTTTGTATCACTGTAAACAGATCCGTTACTGAGACCGTCTCAAAGTTTCAACAGTCACCGTAGAACAAAATTAAAATGTAAATTTCTTTTCGTCCCGTGTTCAGGAAGTTTACGTGGTTCACGAATAGAGGATTTAGGGATACCTGTGCTTCGCAATATGGATCCTTTCGGGCTTAAGAAGCTTTATTCTCATAGATAATTCACTTATAGAACACAGTTAATTAAAATAACAATACTTGTCGAGTGGCGTAATAGAAAAAGCTTGTACGCATTTTTCGGTAAAAGTAATTTTCGGTGGAAGTATAGGTAGGTAGTAGGTACCTATGGTCTAGTGGTTCGAGTGTCGGATTGCTGATCACGAAGTCGTGGGTTCGATTCCCACAGAACACAAATATTTGTGTGATGAACATAAGTGTTTGTGTTGGTCTGGGTGTTTCTTATGTATTATAAGTATGTATTTACACAAAAATTGTATATAAGTATTATATCCATTGTCTAGTACCCATATTACAAGCTCTGCTTAGTTTCGGACTAGATGGCGCTGTGTAAAATGACGTCCCAAAATATTTATTAATTTTATATTATATTATCATTCATTCATTCATTTCAGCCGAAAGACGCCCACTGCTGGACATAGGCCTCCCTCAAGCATCGCCACAACGACCGGTCCTGTGCCTTCCGCATCCAGCGGATTCCCGCGATCTTCACCAGGTCGTCGGTCCACCTTGTGGGGGGCCTACCCACGCTGCGCCTTCCAGTACGCGGTCGCCACTCCAGAACTTTACTGCCCCATCGGCCATCCGTTCTGCGAGCAATGTGCCCCGCCCACTGCCACTTAAGTTTGGCAATTCTTCGGGCTATGTCGGTTACTTTCGTTCTCCTGCGAATCTCCTCATTTCTGATTCGATCACGCAGGGACACTCCGAGCATAGCCCTCTCCATTGCCCTTTGAGTGACTTTGAGCCTTCTTATCAGGCCCATTGTGAGCGACCACGTTTCAGTACCGTAAGTAATTACTGGCAACACACACTCTTCAAAGACTTTCGTCTTGAGACACTGCGGTATTTTGGACGAGAAGATATTGCGTAGCTTCCCGAACGCTGCCCAACCGAGTCGGATTCGACGATTGACCTCTTTCTCGAAGTTGGACTTACCTAGCTGGACAGTTTGTCCTAGGTATACATAATCGTCAACAACTTCGAGTGTAGATTCTCCGATCTTTACGGGAATGGGTGCTATATGGGAATTCAACATAACCTTTGTCTTGTCCATATTCATTTTAAGACCCACTCTATCAGAAGCTCTACTGATTTCTTTTCTAATTTTTATTTATTTATTTTTATTTTATTTACTGAGGTCATCGAGCATTGTACCGAGGTCCTCCATGGTCTCAGCCATGACTACTATGTCGTCGGCAAACCGAAGGTGAGTGATGTACTCGCCGTTTATGTTAATGCCTAGCCCCTTCCAGTCCAGAACCTTGAAGACATCCTCCAATGCAGCAGTGAACAGTTTCGGAGAGATCACATCTCCCTGTCTCACACCTCGCTGCAGAAGGATAGGTTTCGAGGCTTGGTCCTGTAATCGGACTGACATAGTGGCGTTTTCATACAAAGACTTTAACACTTCGATGTACCGATAGTCAATCTGGCACCGTTGAAGAGACTGTAGTACCGCCAAAGTCTCGATCGAATCGAAGGCTTTCTCGTAGTCCACAAACGCTAAACAAAGAGGCAAGTTATACTCTTCGGTCTTCTGTATAACCTGCCGCAGCGTATGTATGTGGTCTACGGTGCTAAAGCCTTTTCGGAAACCGGCTTGTTCGGGAGGCTGGAAGTCATCAAACCTGCGCGAAAGACGGTTCGTAATGACTCTCGAAAACAGCTTGTAGACATGGCATTATATTATATTTAAGTTTTATTTATACTAGTGGTTCGCCTCGAACGGAGACCTCGCCGTGAACGTTTTGACGAACTAAATCGACACATATCAGTTAAAAAAAAATAACCATATAGGTATACAGTTAGAAGACTGTCAAATTGGTGTTGTGCGTATCTTTTCCAAGCATAACTCTTGTTTTTGTTGAAGATGAATATTGACCCTTACAAATAGGTGACCATACTCATTATGACATAATCACCACCAACATCATACCACTACTATTATTATATTATTATTCCTATGTCAGAAATTACACAGCAACATAATCCCGTATTGGCTTTTCATATATGTTTGACGACCTCTGTGGTCTAGTGGTTCGAGTGTCGGACTGCTGATAACGAGATCGTGGGTTCGATTCCCACAGGACACAAATATTTGTGTGATGAACATAAGTGTTTGTGTTGGTCTGGGTGTTGCTTATGTATTATAAGTATGTATTTACAAAAAAAAAAAGTATATAAGTATTATATCCATTGTCTAGTACCCATAGCATAAGCTCTGCTTAGTTTGGGACTAGATGGTGCTGTGTAAAAATGTCCCAAAGATATTTATTCATTTTATTTATTTATCACAAGGATTGGCCTTGCTTGCTTCAAATACCTATCTCTAAGATGGAGCCGAAAGCACTATTGCCACTCAACATCATATTTCCTTCATATCAAAATGCGTACCCTCGAGCGTTTCACTCCCCTTCCATTAGAACTAACATCGTAAGGATGTAATGTAATAGTACTTTCGACAGCGAAAGAGTATCATGTACAGTAGGCAAAATTGATAAGTATGTAGGTACCTAGTGAATAAAAAAATAAAAAGATTAAATAAAAAAAAAATATATAAATAAAATATACCAGGCCCCTCAGAAAGTATTGCGAAAAAAAGTTTTTATATATGGGAGACTGGCCAGTTATAATGTTTTTCGAAAATATGATTATTTATAAGTAAAAATAAGTAAGTTCCAATTTCAAAATTTCCCTCCACATTTTTTGCGAGTTAATTCAAAGTATTGTGTCTCACTGAAATATGGATCTGCGCCGGGAACATTTTAGAGCTATGATTTTATACGATTTCAAGTGTCGCCTGAAACCGGATGAATCGTACGATAGACTTCAAATGGCATTCATGGATGAAGGCCCTTCCAAGGCAACCGTGTATCGTTGGTATAACGAATTCAAGCGCGGTCGACCAACTTTGGGGGATGACGAAAGAAGCGGTCGCCCTTTGATGGCTGTTACCGAAGAAAACGTGCTAGCAGTGAAAAATTTAATCCAAGACAATAGGCGAATTACATATCAGGAGATTCAACACATATTGAAGATTGGATCGGGAAGCGTTCACGAGATTCTACACAGCCATCTTCGCGTGAGGAGGATAGTATCACGCTGGGTGCCGCACAACCTCACCGATGCTCAGAAGCAGGCCCGGGTGGAATGGTGCCGTGATATGCTTAACAAATTTGAAGCAGGCTCGTCTCGGCGTGTTTACGACATCGTTATAGGTGATGAGTCCTGGATTTATCAATACGACCCAGAAACCAAGCGCCAGTCGACTGTTTGGGTGTTTCAAAATGAGCCAACGCCTACCAAAGTGAAGCGATCTAGAAGCGGGGGTAAGATTTTGATCGCTAGCTTTTTTAATTTGACTGGCCACTTGGTATCAATTCCCTTACGGGATCAAAGAAGCATTAATGCCGAATGGTATACTACCAAATGTTTGCCAGAAGTTTTCTCTGTTATAAGCAACAAGCGACCAAACACAGGGCTCCGCGGGCTACTGCTCCACCACGACAATGCACCTGCGCACACCGCACTCAAAACGAGGGACTTCCTGGACAGCACGCCAGTCAAACACCTGGGTCACCCTCCTTACAGCCCTGATCTAGCACCGTGTGACTTCTTTTTATTCCCAAAAATAAAAAATCAGCTCAAAGGGATACAATTTTCGTCGCCGGAAGATGCGCTGGCTGCGTTCGAGCAGGCTGTAAACGAGGTGTCTGCGGCGGACTGGAAAAAGTGTTTTGAAAACTGGTTTAGGCGCATGAATCTTTGTATAGAGGCTGGTGGAAAGTACTTTGAAAAGATTTGATAAAAATATATGTACGTATAGAACAATTTTTTTTAGTTTCGCAAAACTTTCTGAGTGTCCCACGTATATATTTAAATATTTTTGGGACATTTTACACATCTCCATTTAGTCCCAAACTAAACAGAGCTTGTACTAAGGGAGGTAGATAATAGATATAATAGGTACTTAGATACTTTTGTTGTTGTAAATACATACTTATAATACATATAAGAAACACCCAGACCCACACAAACACTCATGTTCATCACACAAATATTTGTGTCCTGTGAAAATTTAACCCACGACCTCGTAATACACACACTACACTTAAACCACTAGACCACAGAGGTCGTCTAACTAATAACTGTACTCCTGCATTTCACCCATAGATATCTGAGGTAAAGAGATTATGTTTTTGAGTACCTTTTTTCGCAAACTGATGACGCCACCTACTCACACAACAAGTGATAGTTTAATAGCGGTTGAACGCTAGCCTTCCATGCAAGAGGGTCTGAGTTCGAACCCGGCCCAAAACTCTGAATTTTAGGATTCATGTGCGGATCAGAAGTTGACTATTGAAAACCGAGATCGCGAGGAAACCTGCACACCTGAGAGTGCTTCATACAGTTTTCAATGGTGTGTGTAGTCCGAAAACCCGCAGCAGGTCAGCGTGGTGGACAAAGGCCTGAATTATTCTAATTCTGAGAACAGTCTCGTGCCCAGGAGTGAGACAGTAATTCAATTCAATTCATTTATTCAGACAAATTACAATACAATTATAAACCATCCATAGGTAGGTACATTCGATTCTAAACAATAATATAATACTTCATGCAATGATATAATGAGACATACAATAATAATTAAAAATATACTATGTCAAAGAACAAAAAAAAAGAAATATCATACAATAAAAATATTATGTCCTGTAGTAATGGAAACACAAACAGGAACAGATTACATGAATTTTTGTCCAGTACTCCATGAAGAAGTAGTCAGTGTCCATTCTTCCAGCAATGAGTTGCAGGAAGCTGTTGGGGCTGTTGGTGAGTAATGGGCTGGATATGTTATGTACTATCAGCAAATTTTCCGGTGAACCAACTATTATTTGTTCTATGGGTGAACCACCACTAAGGCTCGCTTGCGCTCAATGTTCGCTGACAGCCGTAGGTACACACAGCTACACATCAAACTGTACATTTCTAGTACAAGCTGACCTCGCATTGTATAGGCTTTTTGTACAATACGAGATCAGTTTATACTGGAAATATACAGCTTGATGTGTAGCCGTGTGTACGTACATGTAATGTAGCAGGATTCGTTTAACAGACTGTCGACAAAGTGTATCACCGGGAAGGATCGTGACTGTACTTAACTGCTTTACCGACTTTACATAAGCATGTAACAAACATTGTGTTCTCTCACTATTTTCGATTGAATACAGTAGTTCTGATTAGTTGGTTTGGAGTTGTGATCAAAGTACAACGCGCAATCAACGCTATGTAAATGAACCGAACGAGACAGTGGTGCCGATTCTCTTGTCAGCCACACTAAAGCTATGCGCATGCTATCGGTGTCGGTGTAGATGAAAATAACCCCCAGTTTCCGAAAGGCTGGTCAATGCAAAAATTCACAAATCTCAGGTCAAGCGTTGTGATTGGTTGTTAAGGTGAATACAGGGCAGCCCGCGAATTCAAAATTTCTTGTGTTTTTTGCATATCGTAGCATTATTTCGCGTTGTATATCAATCGAAATATGATTCGCGGTAGTAATAACAATATATCTACTGAATAATACTCAATAAAACATATAAACCTAGCTTTATAAACTCTACAAGCTCGAAAATCGATAATTTAATCGTAAATTAATAGTATCGAGCTTGTACAGTTTATAGAGCAAGGTTAATATTTTTTATGAGTATTATTCAGTAGATATATTGTTATTACTGCCGCGAATCATATTTCGACCGATATACAACGCGAAATAGAGCTATAATTAGCAAAAAAACGCAAGAAATTTTTAATTTCGCGGGTTACCCTGTAGCATTCACCTTAACATTTTTGCCGACCAATCACAGGTGCTGACGTGAGACTTGACAACAGATCAAATTGATATACATTCCAGAAACTGGGGGTAAATCTGTAATCAGCTCGTGACCACGACCAAGGCCGAAACGTTAAGGTTAGTCAAAATATTTGTTTTGTTTTAATTTCATTGTGGGCGAAAATTCCCGTAAATATGATTCAAAATCTATACTAATATTATAGCGCGAAGATTTGTTTGTTTGTTTGTTATCGATAAACTCTGAAATTACTGTGCCGATTTTGATCATTCTTTTACCAATAGAAATATACTTTGTCCAGAAGTAACACAGATTACGTGGGCGAAGCCGCGAACAAAATCTAGTGTTCTATAAAAGAACTTTGTAAAAAAACGTCGCCTCAACTTTTGTGCCGCACAATGCTTAATTCCAGGCGCAAGATTGCAAAGTCAACGTTTTTATCAAAAAACAAACCTAACGGATAACTGATTGCTTTATATTCCTCCCTCCTACCTCTCTGCTCACTCCCCTACCGTCCTTGTTTTCGTAAACAAAACTTTTTTTAGCAAAACTTTGTCAACGAAGGTTGATTGTTGTTCTTTAGATACTCTATTGTAACTTTTGTGAGTTAGATAAATATGTTTCATCAGGCGGCGTTGTCTAAAAAGTGATTTATGCCTTACTAAACTAGTAAATAATTTATGGAAAGTTTATAAAATTGACAAAATAAATAGTTTGCAAATAAGTTTTCGGCCTTAGAAGACTATACCGCAAGCGCGCTCCATACAAAACGGGTTTGATCGTGTTTTGGACAATAACTAATCAAACTCGGTGACATTTTGTAGCTAAGTCAATGTACGCACGGCTACACATCAAGCTGTACATTTCCAGTATAAACTGATCTCGCATTTTACGGAAAGCCTATACAATGCGAGGTCGGCTCATACTGGAAATGTACAGCTTGATGTGTAGCCGTGTGTACAAAGGTAAGCGTTCAACGACAAGTTGTATTATAGACGAAGTGCTGCGAACAATCATAATAATGCCAAAAATAACCGTGCTCCTTCTTGTACAACCAGCGCTCACGCACACACATGCACCTCAAACCGTGCTCACCCATCTCAGTACACATGTCGCGGCATCCAAATAATCATAGTAAGCATCGCGAAAGCAAATATCCTTCAGGTGCATGGTTTGTGCGTGAGCGCTGGTTGTACACAAAGGAGCACGTTTTTTTGTTGGCTTCACTATTATTGTTCGCAGCACTTCGTCTATGTTACAACTTGTCGTTGATCGCTTACCTTTCGTGCAGGAGTGTCTGAGTTCGAACCCGGCCCACACCTCTGACTTTTAAAATTCACGTGTGAATAATTGAAGTAAAACTTCTTTACACACGCTTGACTTGGGGAGTAAGCTGGGTGACTTGGGGAGTAAGCTGGTGAATGCGTTACGAAAAGTGTTTTCGCGTTACGAAAAGTCTGATCGGGCGAGGCGAACGGAAGTTGAGAGGGAGATATAAGTTAGTGAAGATAGAAAGAGAGATAGCTACGTTTCGTAAAAAAAAAACGAGTGTGCTTTAGACCACACGACTGAAGTAAAACTTCACAAAAAAAAAAATGTGTGCTCGCACGTCTCTCTTTTGCCCTACAGTAATATATAAAACGTAACTCTCTCTCTTTCTATCTTCACTAACTTATATCTCCCTCTCAACTTCCGTTCGCCTCGTCCGATCAGATTTTTCGTAACGCGAAAAGGCTTTTCGTAACGCATTCACCAGCTTGCTCTCCTATTCACCTAGCTTACTCTCCAAGTCAAGCGTGCGTAAAGACGTTTTACTTCAAAAAGTACAAAGAAAATAAAATGACAAAAGTTCAATATCAGAAATTACAAATACTAAGAGTTAAATAAAGGAAACGGAAAAATAAACTGGTTGTCATTGCTCGGAAGACGGAAGAGTCAATAAGTTGATTCCCATTTCCTTTAGAGGAAATGGCTTGTCATGGCACCCATGAGCGATGGATGAATTTGAGCAAATATTTTTTATGGCTGGATCTGTTAAAACTTTTTCAATTAATTTGTACATACTTCATGCTGGCGTCGTTTCGTTCGTTAAAACTGTTATTTATTTATTCAAATTATTTGTTTTGTGGTAAAAACAGCTGTTTTACACTTTTAGTCGAGCGGCATCGATGACTTTGTAGGGAACAGCGTTTTTTACTTACGATTTCAGGGTTGTTTGCATAATAAATGTGGTTCGTTATGATAGGTGTAAAAAGAGCTCTGTTACACCTTATAGCGGGTGTAAAAAGAGCTAATAATGTTACACGTCATAGCAGGTGTAAAAAGAGCTTGGCTGTGTGCAAGATGGCGGTGGGGACAGTCAAATCGATCGCAGCGCACGCTGTGGCAGAAATGTGAAACATATCAGGGCTGTGTTTCGTATTTTCACGCTAAATTCGCTTTTCGATGTATATGAGCTAAAGAAGGAAATGGATCACAATAATTATTGTGTTGTGAACTGCACAAACAATGAGAAGAATGTTTTATGTAAATTTTACAAGTTTCCTTGGAATTGTAACTGAAGTTTGCCTGATAATACAATTTTTGGCTCATATTAAATAACTTGGCCGTTAATTCTTACTTTTTTAACTTTTCTCACATGTTCTGCTAAAACTAATTTTCTTCCTTTTGTCACAGCTTCATCATCATCATCATCATCATCATTTAAGCCGAAAGACGTCCACTGCTGGACATAGGCCTCCCCCAAGCATCGCCACAACGACCGGTACTGTGCCTTCCGCATCCAGCGGATTCCCGCGACCTTCACCAGGTCGTCGGTCCACCTTGTGCCCATGCCGGGGGGCCTACCCACGCTGCGCCTTCCAGTACGCGGTCGCCACTCCAGAACTTTACTGCCCCATCGGCCATCCGTTCTGCGAGCAATGTGCCCCGCCCACTGCGACTTAGGTTTGGCAATTCTTCGGGCTATGTCGGTTACTTTCGTTCTCCTGCGAATCTCCTCATTTCTGATTCGATCACGCAGGGACACTCCGAGCATAGCCCTCTCCATTGCCCTTTGAGTGACTTTGAGCCTTCTTATCAGGCCCATTGTAATTACTTACGGTACTGAAACGTGGTCGCTCACAGCTTCAAGTTGGAAAGATATATATTATGTAAATTATGTTTTATGCTTTTGAATCCTGTTTTATTTCACAAATATCATGTATCAATATCAGCTTATCTTTATTTATATTTATTGCTATATTATTTATTGCACTTTAATATCCTCAATTTTACACATTTCTCTAAATTTTTAACTTGATTTAGTAGATATTATCAAAACATGGCTTAGTAACGAATTGTTAAAATAATTTACGGGTCTTGAAAATACATTTCTTATTGTGGCCGCTAGGCGGTGCCTGTCGTGCACATAGCCAATAGCTGGTTTAAAAAGACCCTTCACGAAGCCGAAAGCCGTACATTCTACCTATCATTACGACCTGGGAACCGACTAGTTATGGAGATATTGAAGGCCAGTCACAACTTATATGGGGCATTTAGTTGTGGAGGGACTCGGGGCGCACCACGTTCACCCGTCCCGTTCTCCACAGCTACACACACGTAGGCATAGTCATTTGCACGCGTTACATTGCGGACAGCTGTTGTAGCTATTGATAGTACAAAAGCTGTTTATAATACCTAAAAATAAAATTCCCACCAAGGTTGGAAGCAGGACTGACTACCGAGGGAGCACATACTACCTAACTACAGAGTACTTTTGCAACCTTAGAATAATTATGTTTAGAACCGCAGTAGTCACACGCGAAGTGAAGCAAATTCAAGTTGGCCTTAAAAGGCTACGTTCAGTACCTAATGTTTACGAGCATTTATGGTGTGTTGACGAGCGTTTGCGGCACAAATGGATTGTTTTTGTGCTTCAACTTTTCACTCTATATCTTATTGCTTTAAGATTGCGCCAATATCATTTCAGTACAACCTAACTTCAGATTTTTCCCGTAATTTTTAACTACATACATTAAGATTTACTGTCTATCTAAAGCAACACTAACTGCTAAGAGTAATGGCGACAGGCACAGTGTGAATGTTGCGTCGTCAAGGGTTTATTTGCATCTCTCTAACGGTGTAAACATCGCCTTACATGTTGATCAAGATTCGTGTAAGACGGATAAGAATTTAAATTTTCTTTCGCAGTTTGCAGGAGAATAAAGACAGGAGAGTTTCTCTTGCATTATTGTGTCCTAATTTATTGCCGAATTTACGCCCAATTTCAATGAAGACTTGCAATCTGCGCGGGACATATTATAATGCTCAAGTGTGTGCGCAAACACAGCTGCACTCTCTATTCCCTCACTCTCATAATCCGATGGGACAGAAATCCAACACGATCGGAGGGAGATCAGGCGCAGGACCGATTGCTTTACGTGCTTTCCGAGGCACGGAGGTGTAAACACTGGGGCTGCTATTGAGAAGTTTTATTGACATAAAAATCCCAATAACACTTTTTGCCCGACCCGGAATCGAACCCAGGACCTCAGGCTTAGCAGTCGCGCTTGCAACCACTAGACCAACGAGGCAATCAACTATATTTGCATTCAAAGCGTGTTGGAAGTTATATGTAGATTTAGAAATAAAATGTATAGAATAACCAGAGTAACTGACATAGCTTGTAAGATCAGTAAATTGAAGTGGCAGTGGGCTGGACATGTCTGTCGATGGACCGATGGCCGTCGGAGCAGACGAGTCCTTGAGTGGAAACAGCAAATCGACAAACACAGCGTAAAGCGTCCCTCAGCTAGGTGGACCGACGATCTGAAGAAGGTAGCTGGGGAGAACTGGATGCGGAAGGCGGAGGACCGAGTGTTGACCACAATATGGGAGAGGCCTATGTCCAGCAGTGGACTGTGATAGGTTGAGTTGGCCGTAAAATGGCATAACTTTGCCCACAAGCTCTACTATTTCTAAGGAATTAACTTAATTTTTACATGCACTGACACTTTATAACTGAACTAGAAGTAAGCGTTGTCACAGTTTTAAAATCTCCCCGAGTACGGAATACATAGCCATTATAGTTTACACAAAAAACTATACGCAAAGTAGGGCTTGTGGGCAAAGTTATGGTAGTTAACATCTTCCGTGTGTAGCTTAGCTTGTGTGTAGCTTTCGGACGTGCATGACTTACGGCGCCGAGACGTGGACACTGACAGTTGGGCTAGTCCACATATTTAAAGTCGCTCAGCGAGCTATGCTTGGAGTTTCTTTGAAGGATAAAATCCGAAACGTGATTATTCGGAGAAGAACCGGAGTGACCGACAAAGCTTGTAGGATCAGTAAGCTGAAGTGGCAGTGGGCTGGCCATGTCTGTCGAAGGACCGATGGCCGCTGGAGCAGACGAGTCCTTGAGTGGAGACCGCGAATCGGCTAAAGCAGTGTAGGGCGCCCCCCCCCGCCAGGTGGACCGACGACCTGAAAAACGTGGCTGGGGGGGACTGGATGCGGAAGGCAGAGGACCGAGTGTTGTGGCGCAACTTGGGAGAGGCCTATGTCCAGCAGTGGACTGCGATAGGCTGAGTTGTGTGTAGCTTATCCAGATTACTGAATTATACTGAAATTCTTATCCAGTCCTACGTATCCAGGACCAACGCGACAAGAATCTTCAATTTAAACGCACGGAGCTGTGTATACGAGTGTGTACATACATTTGATCACCTGTGTTTGTACTCCAACAAAATATATACTCCTGCTCGCGTTTAACACTCCACCCTTTTATTTCCTTAGTTGTTGTTTAAATGTTTGAAGAAGTTTGGAACTGAAACGATCATGCAGAACCGAGTATCTTCTTTGGAGTTTTCTCAAGTTAGTTGAGTTCTTTCATGTGAATACTTCTCACAGTCAGGTTTAGGGTAAAAAGAACAGAAGATATCACGAGTTAATTTAGAACAAAAATGGTCGATGGCTTGGCTTTAAAAAAGTTTGCCTAATTCCCTCTGTTGTATTCGTGCTCTCTACTAGGTAAAGTTTTATTTTCTATACAACATGGATATGACAATACGACAATAAATTAAAACACGGTTATCACTAGTCTAAAGAAGCATTTTAAACACATAAATAAGTTAATAATTTCTTAGGTTTTCGCGATCACTACACATTATAATAAAAAAGTTAACCAATTTAAATAATATACGCGATATAATCCGGTTAAACTTGTTTTATTACATAAATAAGTAGTTTAAAGAAAATAAAATAATTTTTTTTTTTTTACAAAATAAATAATTATTAAAACATCGAAATAATAAGTAAAACCATTTGTAATCATCTGTAATAATTGAGAAAGAGTTTTTAAAATTATATGGACTCGCACAGGTCATTGATGACATAATGATCTTTGCCTAGAAAAAATGGTCCTTCCTACATTCAAAATTAATGAAACTAAAATAATATTTATGGCCAATTATTTGGATTTGTTTGTTTGTTTTGATTTGCAGCGTAGGGGGCCCCCCTGCCAGGTGGACCGACGACCTAAAGAACGTGGCTGGGGGGGACTGGATGCGGAAGGCAGAGGACCGAGCGTTGTGGCGCAACTGTGGAGAGGCCTATGTCCAGCAGTGGACTGCGATAGGCTGAGTTGATGAGTTGATGATTTGGATTTGTTTATTTTTTTTATCTACACTCGTATCATAAAATTTGAATTATGAACTCGAAAGTAATGTCATAATGACATACTTTACGCACATGCACCTGTAATGTAAATTCCGATTATAATGTTTTCGCCAGACTATATTTTATTATCTGTGTTGAAGCGCGCTAGGGCACGTGCGCGGTTGCGCGCTGGGGCCTACTGGATTTGGTCATCATAACTTGAAAATTTATTGTAATTGTTTAAAAGAAGAAAGAAAGAAAAAGATTTTATTCTTGCGCTCCATTTGACGCACTCACTACAAAACTTATACATAATACTTAATAATAAATACATAATACTTTACAATTTCATGACAAATTAGTATAGTTACAGTTAAATTGACAACTGACAACACTGGACATAAACAATACATGATCTGTGGTTATAACGGTAATGATCGGATTTTTGTTCTACATTATTGTCTGTGATTTACAGTTAGTCAAATCAAAACAAAAACAATAATTACTAATTTAAATTTATTTATTTAAATTATTACGTTATTATTATGGTTTTGTATGTCTAAAGTTGTATTCTGGGCAAAAATATCTGACTACAGCAGTGATACTGAACTGAGGAGAATATGACCCCGCCTGAATTTCTGGATGCAGCAACGTAAATGACGAACAATCTTTTACCAGAAAAATCAAGAAAAACTACGACAATGTTACCAAGATTTTGACTTTGGTATTTTATTTAAAATTGTATGAGTTTAGATATAACAGTGTATGAAACTGACATAACTAGGTATTAAAACACTCGTGTGATACTATTAATAAAAAAGTTAATTAACAAAACCAAAAAACCCGACTGCGTGTAAAAATAACTGAAAAGATGTAAACAAGACTTGTGTAGGTAAGTCCATGTGAAAGTATCAAATCAACACGTAGTCGGAGGCTACGTATGTTTTTGGTCATGAATTACATAAGTAGTTCATAGTTCATAGCCTAAGTAGCCTCCGCCTGCGTGTTGATTTGATACTTTCACATGGACTCACCTACACAAGTCTTGTTTACATCTTTTCAGTTATTTTTACACGCAGTCGGGTTTTTTGGTTTTGTTAATTAACTTTTTTATTTTAAACTTTTTAGTTTTGTTATGTTTTATCGCGCTGATTCATTTTTAACGTAAAATATTTTGTTGTTTTTTAACATTTCTCAATCCAAATTACATTTAAACATATAAGTTGTATATATTTTTGTAAAGCATTTATTAAACCCTTAATTTTGATACCACACTCGATAGGTTTCGAAGGAAAAAAAATTTTTCAAGCCATTTAATATGGCGCCAAAAAGCGGCCATTTTGATTTTTGTAATTTTAATATACCCAGTGTCACTCTCACGGTTAAGACGAATCTAACGACACCTCTCTAGCTAAAATCCATCAAGCCGTTTAGGCTACAGAGCGTGCCAAAGAAATATAAATACATACATACATACATACATACATACACACATACATACATACATACACTCGAAAAACATAACCCTCCTTCTGACGCAGTCGGGTAAAAACCTCGCCTACGGCTCGGTTTTTAAACTCACACTCGTGTTTTAATAACCCCTGTTATGCAACAGTTTCATAAACTACTATTATACGATCAGGGGACGTGATACTCTGTAAGTGGATTTATTTAATGTCGTATTGTCATATCTACCCTGTATGTATACTAAAAGGGGAGCGATATTCATAGTCTGAAATGTTTTTATTGTTTGAAAAATTTGCATCACACAGCGGTATTGATAGTGCGAATGTCATTGTTCGTTTTGCAACATTTTGTAGCTATTCTATTGACGTAGTCAAAAATTCATGCCTTGAACAACATGCTTCAAAATTGTTTGAATAAACAAACACTTAAAAAACTGCCAGATCTTAGTTGTATTTTTTTAACTCTAAAATGGGCTTGCGATTTCTGTTTTTTGTTTTTGTTTTGTTTTTTGTTAGTAGGTATGCTCTCTATTTTCTCTGTCTTTTATTTTCTAACGAGGGACCAAACCTGAAATCGCGAAAAAAAAGTGGTCCCTACATTTTATCGATTTCAGTGAACGCAAATGCAGGGACCATCTGATTTTTTTTTCGCGATTTCATTTTTGGTCCCATAGTAAAAGTTGTTCATAATGATGAGTACAATTACCCCTTTTCGGGAAATAAGCGATTCAAATTTCAACATGTATAAGTATTACAAAAACCTGATCTCCCCTAAGGAAGAAGGAACCACCCAGCCATCAAAATCTACCGACTCCAATACCCATGAAGATAGCGAAATACCTTCCACCTCATTATACACAAAGCATTCGATGTAATTCAGCACCCTCGATTGGGCAGGCATTTGTCAAACGACGCCATAAAAACTCAAATGAACAAAACTTACTCGAAAAAGACAAGGGAAAATGAATAATTTGGACGGGAATAAGCAACAGCGTCAATCCACAAAATTGTTATTATTAAATCAAACGCGTTCTTGATTGCTCAGTGTTTTTAAAAACATAATAATATGTTATCTAAATTGCGGTCAAGAGCAGACGTATACTCTAAGCCTATATACCTCATAAAAAAACTAGACTTCTATGTCCGCGGCCTTGCCCGCGTTTTATACAGATTATTCCCTATCCCGTAGGAATTTCAAAAGGTCCATAAAAGGTCCAGGTCATCATAAAATGAACCTCTGTGCAAAATGTCAGCTTTCTAGGTCCAAGGGTTTGAGCTGGACGTTGATGAGTTGGCTAATGAATGAGTCAGAACTTTTCTTTTTATATGTATAGATGACATTATGAAGATTCTCTCCATCCTTTAAGAATACAAAAAATATAAAATAGTTATACTATAGTCTATAATTTTTATACGATTCTAAAATGCACAATTTTGTAACAAAAGGCGGACTAGGCCGTAAGGCATTCCCTACTAGTCAACTTTGTGTCAAAGAGAAACGCCTGGAAAAGTTCGAATGATGTAAATTAAAAACATTAAAAAAACTGAAAAGTGGAAGAAAGAAAGGGAGGCCTTTGCCCTGCAGTGATACAAAACAGGATCGTAAAAAAAAAAAAATGTGGCATTTTTTTAATGATAGTCGTGTGGGCTTACGTGTGGGTTGATTCGGTGTTGTTTATCACCGTCCTTTTAGCTGTGTCCATTGGAATGGACATAATATTACAAAATGTCAATGGTAGACGTAAAAAATATTGTTCCCAATCTGTTAGGACATAAATCATTTGACATCTGCGATATTTCTGTTGGCAGCAATTATGTAATGGCCATTATAAAAGATATTTTAGGTAACGTTTTCTTCTTGTATTTTTTGTGGTTGTTTTGGCTTTGATGTGCAGGTTATTAAGAAGTTTTTCAAGCGACATATGATATGAAAAACACTACTAGACCTACTACTACCAGTTCTAGTCGAGACGCAATATCTATTTAACTTATACCCTCTTATACCTACATTATTTTTAATCTATATACATGCCCCTTCAATCTCCAAGAACTCGGCATCAAGCAGCGTCTATCGACTTTGATATGATCCCGCATCCTCAAAGGCCATGTTTCTTGGCGTAGTCACTACACCATAGGGCACCTTGTCATGCAGGGCAGAATAGAGGGCTCAAGAGTGCTCGGAAGGCCTCCCATGCGATGGACTGATTTGATGAAGTCTGCCGTGGGACGGCCATTATATGAATGCACCTGACAAACCGAAAGCAGGGAAGGGTGGCAAGGCATCATGAGGTGGGCTAAGCAGCCCCCGGCAACAGTATTATCAGCAAACTTTCTGGTGAACCACCACTAAGGCTAAAATCGCTTGCGCTCAGTGTTTGACGGCAGACGTAGGTACGTGTAATGTAGCAGGATTCGTTCAAGGGACTTTTCTCGACAAAATGTATCACCGGGAAGGATCGTGACTGTACATGATGACCATGACCGCTCTGTCAAGAGCGAAACGACGAAGAAGAAGAAATGCCCCTTATTTCCTAACATGGATGCGATACACATTGATTGATACTTGTAGTATGTCTGGTGGTTTGGTTTTCCAAAGCCTATTTGAATGGCCCTGATTGATAGTAATTTTGTGGGTTGGTCCGTTGAGCTCCCTCAAAAGACGTTGAGCTATAGGACGGCTGATGCATGCCTGCCATCAGTTGGGTCAGGCCTAGTCAAATTGACCTGGCACTTTCTTCAAAAGGCCAGTCCAAGCCGTGGCGATGCAGCCCTGCATTGTTCTCACACAAACTCATACTTTAAAATAAACTTTGATCCCTGAGTTTGTTTCAGCATTCTTTCTCAGATATAGTCACAGAAATGCTGACACCATCTAGCTTTTTAAATAACCTACTTGTAGAAGTGATTTTAATAACCAACTTGTAGAACATATAATTTCATTTCATTTTAACTTTAAAGTCGGAGTGATGAACGCAGCATTCTACAATAATATGGCAATATTTTACTGCTTTCAAAGAAGTTTAAAGCTGCAAACCCACAGCGGGCGGAACTGAAGCGTATCATCGGAGGGTCTCGTCGTGTTGTAATGTACTGAACTGTATTAGACAGTGCACACAGACCCGTCCTACCGGGCGTTCTGACGGCGTGACCGATCCGCCGCAGCTCCGCCGCGCTTGGCGGAAAGAAAACGCGGCGGTGCGCGACAGATACGCTGGCGTTCCGTCCATGTTCGGTCGACGCTCCGCTTCAGTTCCGTCCCGCTCGCTGTGTACCTGCACCTTAAGTAACCTATATATACTTATACAGGTAAAGCTGTTTCCCCGTACCGCCTTAAGAAAAAGGGGTACGGCAACCCATAAAAAAGCAATATTTTCTTAAACAAAACGTAATAAAATATAAATAAATTCGCGTAATGAAACGTATCCAAAGTATACAGCATCGTAAAGTGTTATGCGCGTTTCGTTTTAATGAACACATAACAGCATTTATAGTCAATATCGATTTTACTATGTATCCCGGCGGCCATTAAAAATAATGTATACTCCCTTACCCGCTGTAGAAACTGTTTATGCTAATAGTAGAAATACGTGTGCAGTTTCTTTGCAAACGCGGTGCAATTAAGGTGGGAACACAATATAGTACGGTGCGGGAAACCACCCGCAACGCAAAAGATTTGTTGTCATGTGTTGCTTCTCAATCTTCAACCACATTCTTTCGCTTCAACAACTTTGTCGCGTACCGTAGCGGTTTTGTAGCACGCGTCAGTAACCATTGGTGAATGTGTATTACTCGTAACAGCGCCACGTATCAAATACTTTTGATGGGTTTAGTCGACGCGCGACGGTTCGAACTGTAATGGTGCCGCTAAAATGCATGATATCGCACCAAAAATGAAAATAAAAACTAAAATTGGAAGGGCCATACCTAGTAATGAGCTGTACTGTAAGACACTATTGCGCGCATTATACACACTTCCGAATGAAAAGAAGCGCGTAAAATTCCATGGACAGACCTTTGGGCGTATAGTTGTTATATACAATCTGCTAAATGTATCTATTCAAAACTTTTTTATCTGATTTTTATTATCTGATTTTATATTAATAAATTATGCATGTACCGTAATCATTTTGCAATTTTCATACTCCGTAAGTTATTTATTTACGGCCAAATTTGCGTCAAAATTGGTGTTGAAATACAGAAGTTTCGACGCTTGTAACTTCTATATCAATAATTTTTTACTGTTCTATTTCTATACAAGCTTCGATAACGACGATAAAAATAGATATTATTCTTAATTTTGAACGTTTAACATCAAACCACGCCATATAACCATATTTACTTTTAAATAAAACGGTATCAAATGGTAGATTAATCACCTATAGCCAAAGAAGAACCATATAGCGCAACCACGGAATATATAAATGTTTTCTATATTCCATGAGCGCAACCATAACCGAATAAATTAATTCTTGATGTTGCGTTGCGGTGCCGCATCAAACGATATGTTTACACCTTTATAAGTATTTGCTTTAGTTTTCTTGTTTTGTTTACACACCACAGAGATCGTCTCAAGTAAACTGTTGATACAACTTGTTGTAGATACGATCGCATTTTCTTCTTATTTTTCTTTAAAGGAAAAAGTAGTATTCATGTCACCTCAATGGAATTTGATTTAAATGTATTGGTGAAAGTTTCGTTTGTCTTCTTGCCTTATCAATTGAAAGTTCATCTATGCAGTTATTACCAGGGGCCAAGTGCAAAGTACGTCTTTGTGACTGATGATGTTGATGAAGTGCAAAGGATGCAGGTAAAGTTCAAGATTTTACTCAGCATTATTGGCATCTAAGACCCGTTGATACATCACCATCAATGGGCCGCCGGCGGCAGCGATACATTACACATAAGTCTTTACCAAGATTACTATATTTATTGCGAGATAACTAGGCAATAGCGGATGTTGCCCCTCTTTACTTCTGTCATATCAATGCATTATCAATGATAATCACGCATACAAATGTACTGCAACAAAACAAGAAAGCTTTGTAGCTTCAAATATTAGTATGGTAGCGATATTGTTCATAAATTGCAACATGGGGATAAAAATCAGGTCAGTGTCCTCTATTGTCTTGTTTTCCCACACGAACAATATTTTAATTATATTATCAGCTTGTTGTAATGACTGGGCCTTTACAAAACAGCGAAGCATTTTCTCCTGTGTTTTGTGAAGGAATCATCCTCACAGACCGATTTACAATGAATGGTTCGTGTGAAGCGTCCAGTAGTGCGTAATGGGACGAAGGTGCTTTCTCTTACGACCCACTTTCATATTATTTCAAGGGCTTGTTTTGTATAAACACCATAGTTTGAAAATTTTCAGAGACCTTGATTTTCGGGATGGTCCTTAGAGAAAACCTACCTTTTATGTGTTTGAAATAAATAAGGAAATTGTTCCTTCATGGTTGTGTAATAAACATATAGACATGTTTACAGACCAACATATTTAAATATTTGTGCCCATTACTTCTCGTATATGAAGGTAGACAATACATCCTTGAATAATTTTACTATTATTAGGTAAGTAATTATCATACATTATTTCTTCTATGATCATACTATGCTAAAAAGATTACTTTGAGGCCAATACTTCTCGTAGATGAAGGTAGGCATCCTTCAAGAACTAATACTTAGGTAAGTAATCACATCATACTATGCTAAAAAGATTACTTTGAGGATTTTTCCCGAGTATATTGTGGAGATCAGATAATTTCGTTCTAATTACTAATTTATATGATTTCTTCTCATAAATGAGTAAATAGACCTAAGACATGGCTGAGTTCAGGCGTAAGTAAGTTCCACGTGTAACTTACAAAGTTAAGGCGCTTTGTCAGCAAGTTCGCAAATTCTACGACGAGGCAAGAAAGACATGAAATTATATAGGACGAATAGCACCATCACTTTTTGGTTGTCGGTTGCTTGTCTCAACTTTTAGTGTTTTCATTTAAAGAGTAAACAAAATGCAAGCGGCAGTAACAAGGTTTCTTTTTATAGCCACATTAATTATAAAACAAATTCATATCAGTCATAGTCATAGTCATTTTATTGGTATCAAAAAGATTACACGTCAAATAAATGAATGATTAAAATCACATAAAAAAATTCAACAATATTAACATAAAAACATGTAGGTGCATAATACCAGATAAACAGTGTTCAAATAATTAGTATTAACATCACACAGATGATATAAAATAACGAGAAATAGAAAAAAGTATGTATATAGCAGAAGATAATTAATTATTAAAAAATCATCAAAACTGTAAAACGCTTGCTCGATCAACCAGCGTTTTAAACGTGCTTTTATTATTGTAGATTGCAATAATATTCTAGGTTTTAAGCTTTCTTAGCAATTTTGTCTTCGAACAATATACAGCTCGAAACATTTTAGTAAGTTTTGATATTTTCAATATTCTGTTCACCCACACAGCTTAGTAGCGTGATGATATATAAAACAGAACCCAAAACTGCTATATTCGCAGGCCGTTTCACCTCCCGCTAAGCCGATGGGGCTGTACTACTGAAAATTTACTTAAGCTCGTATAAACGAACGCATCTTGGGACCTTATTCATAGGCAAGACATTTTACACTTTAGTTAGGTAAAAGGAATAATGAAACGTGGAGTTTTATTATCATTATGTTATTCCTTTTATTTATAACAATCAGAGGATCTGGCTTTAATCGCCAAATAAGGCAGTTTTTTTTTTCTCAGTTTCTGATAGGGCATCAAATATCGTGACTTGAATCCATGAAAATGCGTATTTCTTTTGTAAAATAGCTCTAAGTAACGGCATAAGAACAGACAATAATACTAGTATATTATTATCTATTTTATGGTAACGGCTCATATTGCTTTAGCTCAGAAAATCGCCAAAAAATTAATGGATATATTTTTGTTTTTGTTTCAGATATTTTTTCTTTGTATTGGAAATGGCGTTGTTAATATAATCCGACAATATTTAGAGAACAGCTGTTTTTTTTTCGCAATTTCAGGGTTGGTCCCATAGTAAAAGTGGTTCATAATGACCACAATGACCCCTTTTCAAGTTTATGAGTTTTTTTTTGTTTACATATAAAATTTTTGATTGATTGATTGATTGATATGACATTCGCTAATCGAAAAACCTTTGATTAAAAATCATTTTCTAAGGTTCCTTTCCTTTTTGGTAAAAAAATTGGGTCATCCCATTAACACACTACCGTGGCATGTTGTCAGGTCATAAAAGAACCCTTTACGAGGTGACAACATAAGCGGACGTTAGTTATATACGGTAATAACTATTGTATACGCCTTATAAGAACTGTCTGTTTTAACTATTTTTTATAGAAACATCAACACCATAACCACCACCACCACCATAACCACCAAACCATCACCACCATAACTTTTTCCAACTGACTATTAAAACATGAGACTTTCCATCTTCATGTCTCAGTTTGGCGAACCGACTTGCGGTACCATTTAGGCCTAGGTGGTATTGCAGTTCTTATGGGCAAAGGTAACCGCTTAGCATCAGGTGGGCCTTTAGCTCGTTTCGCCATCCTATACTATAAAAAAAAAACGTATGAAGCGGAGCTACTAAGGATTATTACATAAAAGGTGGTAATATCAAATACTAATAAGTAATGAATATTTTTCATTCAAAATTAATTATGTGTGGTTTCCAGAATCCTACTATCCTACTAATATTATAAACGTGAAAGTTTGTGAGGATGTGTGGATGTTTCTTACTCTTTCACGCAAAAACTTCTGCATGGATTTTAATGAAATTTGGCATACAGATAGAACATATCCCGGATAACATATAGGATACTTTTATCACGGGAAGATGAACAGTTCCCGAGGGATGCGCGCTAAACGACATTCACGCGGGCGAAGTCGCTGGTATAGGCTAGTTCATAATATCTTTATTGGGGTCTCCGAAGTATTGCGTTTATTCTAGACGTCGTTGTTGTTCGTTCTACATGTTACACGTTTTTTAAGTACTTGATCTTTTCTAGAACTAAGTAGGATATTCTTAAATAATCTATAGGGTTTTTATACCACAAAGACTATCTTACGCATACGCAATGAACAGAATTCGTTGTATTCAACGAAGTCTGTTCATTGCGTATTGTGTGGAGTTATTTGTTGGTCATATTAGACCAACAAATAACTCCACAGTTTTGAACTACACATACGGGCACAACCGTCGTCTATTTATCCGCAGCGCAGCTCTGAATTAATTAATCCAAGACCAGAATCACCTTCATTGTCTAAAGTGCGTAACTATTCGAGCACGGGACAAGTTTACACATTCGGGAGAAATATGCCGGCGCAACACTGTCTTGTGCTACGATAGTGATGGGAAATAGTTGCGGAGTTATTGAGAATTTTGGGGAGCTTGTAAAATTTTAAGGGTATGTTTTTGTGATGCTCTGTCAATATTTTGTAAGTATTTGGTGAAACTTTAGTGCGGGTCCTGAGTGACTGCGCATAGCATACGCGAATTCCGCGGCGCACGAAACAAATACTTGAAAGTTTGAACTGCAAGCGGGCGCGCACATAACTGTGTATTCGAGTATTTGTTTCGTGCGGCGCGGAATCTGCATGCGCGATGCGTCGTCACTCAGGTCGTGTAGTTACAGTTGTTGGATAGGTTTTACTCATTTGATGTAAAAAAAACATCTTTTTCAAAAAACTCCTGCACCGTTGCGTTTGTTTTAGCTTTTTTCACAGAGATAGTTAGGAAAAGTTTGAAAAATATATTTTGGACAGTGGTTGAGCAATTAGAGCAATTAGCTGCAGCGCTACGGGTCTTGAGTTCAATTCCCAAATGGATCAAATATTTGTACGGCCTACGGATAGTTTCTTCTGGATCTGGGCTTTTGTGCAATTTAATTTGTGCCTGCAAATGTACTTACAAAATGAAGAAATAAATATCCGTTTAAAGGATAATCAATTCAAAGTCGAAGTTAAAAGTTTTTATTTTATACTAGTCTTCGCCCGCGCATAATTAGGTTCATCACATTACGCATCCCTCGGGAACTGTTTATCTTCCCTGGATAAAAAATAGCCTATTTTATGTTAAACCGAGTTATGATCTAAGTATCTGTGTGCCAACTGTTTAGCCGTTCCAGCATGTTTGAAAGACAAACAAACAAATGAGCATCTATACTTTCGCATTTATAATTTCGGTGGAATATACTGGCATACGGATATTATGCGAGTACTTATAAAAAGTCAATTTAAGTTGAGAGATTCCAAATAATAGGTCCTGTGGATAATTTCTCCTCCTCCTTCAGTCGTGTTCCTCTATACTGAGGGTGGTGACCATGGATAACTTTCTTGTGGATGATGTTCTGCCATTTTTTGCAATCACCTGCGGCCAGGACAGCGTCGTGAACGGAGATGGAAAGAGAGATGCAGATCTGATCAGATCAACGTGTAGGGCAGCGGCCTCGTGTTCTTTTCCTCTTTGCCAGTGACAATGAGTTTTTCCAGATTGTCACCTGTCTTTCTGGCAATGTGACCGAAGTACTCTAGAACTTTCTGTGGATAAGTAGGATAATAATAAACGGGTATAAAGATATACGCGGACCAATAAAAAGTGATAACTCTAGTTGCATAGTTCCTAGTTCCTTGTAGCACACCTCGGCCACTAAATACAATATAAATGCTAGCACCACCTACATACTCAAGATTACGTCTGTATACGAACGCGCACACAGTCACGTGTAGGTTAACGATGCTTGCCGCTCGTAATGCCGACTGGGTTCCAAGCGCTTCTTAGTAGTTTTCAGAGATGGCGTGCTTGTATAGCGACTGGCGATTGACATCCATTGCAATCTTGCAGTCCAATTGCCGGCAAACAGCGGGTCGGTGAGGAATCTTAAATTGACGGGGGGTGGTGAGTGGCCGTACTGTAGGATAGTACTATTAGGTATTCTGTGCTAGTAGGTTCCAGAACCAGTTCAATTCATTTCATCATATTCGTCCCAACACTATTCTAGATATTACGAGCAGGTAAACTAGTAGATGTAGTTAACGAGAGTTTGCTTCATGCCGCTCTCGGAGATATTATTAAATGCTATCTAAGATTTGTGGATGCTGTGCCGTCTGATTGTAACGTCTGAAATGAATTTTAGAGCGGAGCATGAGCACTCTGGAATGGTGACAATTATTATTAAACTTAATAGCTATTGCTGCGAAACTTTGTTATTGGAAGATTTAGGATTTGGAATATTTGTTTTTTGCATTTGCATTGTGGTAACATTGTCCGACTGGACTGGACTGGACTGGACAGGGTATCAACGTTAACGGCGAGAACATCTCACATCTCCGTTTTGCCGATGACATCGTTGTAATGGCTGAGTCGCTGGAACAACTGGGCGAAATGCTGCACAGCTTAAACGGAGCCTCTCGACGTGTCGGTCTCGGCATGAATCTGGACAAGACTAAAGTCATGTTCAATATGCATGTCATGCCGAGGCCTATATTCGTCGAAGGGTCGACACTCGAAGTTGTAACGGAATACGTCTACCTAGGGCAGGCAATTCAGCTTGGTAGACACAACTTCGAGAAAGAAGCCAACAGAAGGATCCGTCTGGGCTGGGCAGCGTTTGGCGAACTTCTTCTCGTCGCCTATACCGCAAAGTTTGAAGACAAAAGTCTTCAACCAGTGCGTCCTGCCTGTCATGACTTACGGTGCCGAGACGTGGACACTGACAGTTGGGCTAGTCCACAAGTTTAAAGTCGCTCAGCGAGCTATGGAGCGAGCTATGCTTGGAGTTTCTTTGAAGGATAAAATCCGAAACGAGATTATCCGGAGAAGAACCGGAGTGACCGACATAGCTTGTAGAATCAGTAAGCTGAAGTGTCAGTGGGCTGGCCATGTCTGTCGAAGGACCGATGGCCGCTGGAGCAGACGAGTCCTTGAGTGGAGACCGCGAATCGGCAAACGCAGCGTAGGGCGCCCCCCTGCCAGGTGGACCGGCGACCTAAAGAGCGTGGCCGGGGGGGACTGGATGCGGAAGGCAGAGGACCGAGCGTTGTGGCGCAACTTGGGAGAGGCCTATGTCCAGCAGTGGACTGCGATAGGCGGAGTTGATGATGATGATTGATGAACATTGTCCGAGTAATAATTATAAACTTTAGAATATGCTTAGGCTTAGGGTGTTACCATACCAATCGATCAATCGTCGATCAATGGTAGAATCAATCAGTCGACGGCTATCGGCAGTTTCTACTACCTACACCAAACTGATGTGCTCGATCGGTCGAGTTATATTGATTCATAATCGATTGAGAATTGATCGAGCATCGATCCACGGTCGATCGATGACAGAATAAGTTACAAACAGAATAGTACACCGTATAGGGTTTTCCTCCACATCAACCGATTGACGTCGATCCATTATTGATTGTTGTCGAATGTTCTACCACTACTGTCGTATGTAGCTACTGTCTTTTTTCGTTTGGTGTATGTACAATAAAGAATACAACAAATTAATGTTTCTAAATTATCAATCAGACAATTTTACCAATATTTGTCTGTGTGATAATTTAGAAACTTTACAATAAGCTGTTTTCTTTAAAATTTTCGCCTTTTCGGGCTTTAAAAGCCAAGGGATAGCATAAGAGGCATCATCATTTTGTGGCCAAAAACCCGTCGGCCAACCATGATGATGTCTATTGTCGCACTATTGTCAATGTACGAGTAATAAAACTGAAAGAAAAATTTAATTCTTACCCAAGGGTAGGAGACCTGGTGTCCTGAAATACAGGCTTACGCCTAGTTTAGGCACCAGTCTCCCGCAGTATACTGTAAATTGTATTGTGGTGAGAAATAAATCGTATCTTAATACTAATTATACAAGAAATGTTATTTTAAGTGAACTATTGTGGCGAGAAAATAAACATTTATCTTATCTTATCTTATCTTATCTTATCTTATCTTATCTTATCTTCTCTTCTCTTATCTTATCTTATGTAATGATATCAGTTTTCTTTAGGTAGTTTGAAAGCGTCAACAGGCCGAAACAGATGAGACCCTCAAACAGCTAACTAGCACGCCTACTATAATGACAAGTTACATTCTGTCAAAAAAGTAACGGGAATAAGTTTAGTAACGCTTACTTTAAGCGTTAGCGGCAAATATAACCGCGTTGCGGTGCCGCGCCGCACCGCCGAAATGGGCGGCGTCCTACATATATTTTTTTATTTGTTTTCTATGTGTGCCGGCCCTTAGGGCGTAGACTAACGCTTCTATAGTAGTGTAGGTAAATAATTCTGTTTGCTTGTATGGAGTATCGTATGCATGACAAAAGTAACACCGCAAAACCGGATCTAAATAAAACTGATAACACCACAAAAAACCCCATATCTCCACCCTCACAATGAGGCCGCGTGGTGTGGAAGGACGTCGTTCAATTTGTTGCTCACAATCCGTTTCCGATTGCTCTGTCATGCCGCTGATTGATGGTGTTTGTGTAAAACGTCTTAGATTAGCGGGGGAATCGCACTTGGTAGGAAAAACGCAACAGAATATAGCCCGTACGTGTGAAAAACGCAATAAAATATTTTCCCGTACGTGTTTAATATTGTCAGATGCCCGAAGGTCATCTAAGGTTAGCTGATATAACACATATATTTCATAGTAAGAGAGATACGGCATCAATGCATAATTTTTCGTGTTTAGATGTCATTAGTCTTTTTAAAATTAACTAGATTACATTGTTTACGGGCCTTTTGAAGATTTTGTCGCGAAAAGAATAAAACGCCCATTCATATCTGCGAATATGATGCAGTGCACCACATTAGAAGTCAGCACCTTGGAGGCGACACAATCTCAGCTGATGAGATCAAATCCTCAACCCTGAGGCAATAGTCGATTTTATGGTTGACATGCAACTTGGGCAGGTGCTTAAGTCTACTACTAGAGGCGTTACAATAGAACTTTTAGGTTACAGTGACATAAGGGGCTTGGAAAGGCCTTACCACTTTTTTTAAATAATAGTAATAGCAAATTTTATTAAAACAGCTTCTAGTTTTGCCATCTGCGGCCAAATCACAACACAACAAATACTGCACAAACACACACGGCTCTCTCTACAACATTCAGTCCAGTCTCATGTCATGTCATGGATGCGGACATCCATTCCACCTTATCTACCTTCTTCTTGAGGCCAAATATCAGTAAATATATTACGGAAGCTACCTGCGCTAACACAAATTCTAACTCAATGGCACAGACATAGTAAAAATATAGACGAAGTGCTGCGAACAACCTAATGAAGCCAAAAAAAACTATGCTTCTTTGTGTACAACCAGCGCTCATGTACAGACATGCACCTCAAACCGTGCTCAACCCTCTCAGGACACGTGTCGCGGTATCGACCAAGAAGCATCGCGATACCAAATATCCTTCAGGTGCATGGTGTGTACGTGAGCGCTCGTTGTACACGAAGGCACAGCGGTGATACTGTGTACGTGTGAGTTTGCTCGCCGGTGACCTTAAGCGAGCGCGTGATTGCAATAGGCCTTGGCTGAGGCAGCCGAGAGACTGCCCGTTCGCCACGCCGCGCACCGCGCACGGCTCCCACGCTCGCCTCGACCCGCACACATAGCCGCGAGCAATTTTACGAGCACACATGCTTAAGTGTCGCTTGTCGTTAATATATATTCTATGACGAAGGAGCATTTTTTTTTTGGCTTCTCTATGATTGTTCGCAGCACTTCGTCTATATTTTTTACTATGTCTGTGCTCAACGGTACAAAATCTACATTCACAGTGAAATATCGGTGCTTAAAACCATTATTTACGTAGCGTTGATTGCGACATGCGTCGATCGCACCCGAACAGCGACACAATTGACTAATCAGCGATCAATACGGTAATCAGCTCTGCGGCTGGATTTGTGGGACATGTAAAATATTATGTCAGTTCAGTACCTATCCCCATGGGAAGGTGGTCTGGTGGCCTAATTGAATGGAATTGGTATGAAATAGTAGTAAAGGCATTAACTATTGTATTGTAGTTGTATTGTTGAGTTGTTGTTGTTGTATTGTAGACTGCCTGGTAGGTCTAGTGGTCGCTCAGTCGTGTTAAAAGCGGGACTAGGGATTAAAAATTAGGACGTATAAAAATGCATAACAATGGTTAAAAACCCACAGTCTGCTCCTCTCGTGCGCTTCTTCTTTCGCTGACCGATTCTTGTTAGCTGTTTTGAAAAAGCGGAAGTTTTGGAATCCTGCTCAAGATAGCCAGCAGGACGCATCCTAAGACGGGTGAAACACGGGAAATTTCACCAAAAGCGGGACAACTGTCAACGCTGCTTCCATGCAGGAGAGTCTGAGTTTGAACCCAGCCCGCACCTTCGACTTTCCGATTTCATATGCGGATCAGAATTTAACTATCGCTTGCTTTAATGGTGAAAAAAAAACGTAGTAAGGAACCCTGCATACCTGAGCGCGTTCCGTATAGTTCTCTATAGTGTGTGTAGTCCGCCAACCCGCAGTATGCCAGCGTGGTAGAACCATAGTGTTCTATTGGAGGAACACTAAAAGAATAAGATAAGGGTGTAGAAAAATCTCGTGAGACTTTACAAGTTTATCTCTAAGGTTTGCCAATGCATCGGATACTGGGTGCCCCATTGGCAAAAAAAAATCAAATACGGCAACACTACGAAATAGGATTATTCGCGTTTCTTATATAAGTACCTCTCATCATCCTCCGAGCATTTTCTCAATTATTTTGGGGACGGCTTCCAGTCTAGCCAGATGTGGCTGAACATCAGTATTTTACACGGAGCGACTGCCATCAGACCCCCGCAACCCAGTTACTGGGTAATACTGACATTCGAAGGTTAGACCAGTTGTCAGACTTTCAGGCTTCTGACTACCCGTAACGACTGCCATAGATGTTCGTATGGCAACTGGGACCGACAGCTTAACGTGCTCTCCGAGGCACGGAGGGGTCTCGATGTGTAACGAAACGGTCACCCATCCACAGACTGACTGCGGCAAGTGCAGCTTAACCTTGCAGATCGTACAATGCTGCGCGGATTGTCCGCGCAATCATTGGTTCGCTAAGAGCCCATTATATAAGTACCTCTACATATAAGTAACAAAAATCATTATTTGTTTTGTTGCCAGAAATAATATTATCTTGGCAACTTTTACCAAAGAAGAAAATAAATAAAAAGAAGAAGTCATGGTTTACTCTTTTCGTGTGACCGTTAACTATAGAAATCGATGTATTCTAGTCTCTAAGGTTTTGTATCAATAAAGTTATTATTATTATATATCTGCAATGCGGTTTTTTGGATTAATGCTTTGAAATCAAACGTTCTGGAAATAGATAGTTTCAAACTAAAATAGGCCAATAATAAATCGTTTTAAACTAAAGCAACGTTTTTTCACAATTTATTGGGGGCTCTAAAACGAAATAGCTAGTTTTATTTTAAATCAGTTTTGTAGATATAATGTAAATACAAAAATAATAATTTACATCTCTCATATTCGGTAAGTAGGTCCTTTTTACCCCCAAATGGGGCTTGTAGGTAACCAATTAGGCTCTAGGGTAATAATGTAGCTAGAAAAGCCCTAGGGCGGTAAGTAATTAAAAAAAAAACTCTTCACTCTTTCAAAAAGTTCGCGTACATCTAACCATCATACTGGCAATAGACATCATGCATTCAGCCCAATGACAAAAGAGGTCGACATACCCAAAAAACACCTGTCCCTAAAATTTGAAAATTGTTCTCATTTCACTATAAATTTTAACTAATAAAATGTTTTATTCTTGTAATGCCGGTTTTTTTCTACTTACCTCACAATCGAGATGTAAAGCAGAGTAGTTAGCTCGGGTGTAAGCATCAATTGCACCCTCGAACTATAGGCGCCCTCACTGCGCCTAAATATCTCGGGCTGCAATTGATGCCTTACAGCCCTTAGCTACTAATCTACTATTATTCTCCATCGCTTATGCTTATCGGTTACGTATTAGCGTTTTCATCACCTATTTGGGGTGCATTAAAATAGCCTCCACGAGTGACGATATTTAATTGATTGTCCGGCGCACCCTGGGCAGTCAGCCCTGCTACCAACCTGCTGCCTGGCTAATATTTTCCCCACGACATGAGCTATTATCATTATGTAGCTTATGTCGACACGATAGAAGAAAAAGATCACCTATTCACCAGAACTGACAACTACTTTTAACCCATTTTTCCAAGTTCAGGTCGGTTTTCCAAGTATGTATGTATTTTAATACTTACCTTTACTATTTTGTTTAAAATCTTGTTGTTTTTTTGTCAAACAGAATTAACGCAAAACCCCAATTAGAATATTTTGAATAATATCTGTATTTTTTTTCTAAATCATAAAATTACATGGTTTAAGGCATCAGTAAGTTCCCGGGTTGGTTGCTGGATAGCTGCAGGCTGCTATTTCTTAGGTCTTCCTGGACCTCAAGGACCTACTCGGGCTCCACTGATATACCTCCTTATTTATCTTTAGTCTACAAAATAAATGTAAAAAATATTAGCTTAAATGTACATTTTAAGCAACCAACCAACCACCGCCAGACACTAGTTGTCTGGCATTTTTGCTGAACTGAGCCTATTTGGTTCAGCCGTGGGGCACACAATTATACTTTTAGAAGTTGTATTATAGAGGATAAAATTGAATGTTATTGTTATTGTGTGTCTCTGGCTGTAGTAAATAAAAAAAAAACTTTCTTTCTTTCCTTACATGGTATAACTACCGTAACAATCGATTCAATTCGAACAAACTTAGGTTTATTTTGTTACATGTTGTAATGATCCAAATATACAATATACTACAAAGCTACTACGAATTTATTACCTTTCGCGCCATTGTAGCGGTTCCGCCACGTTTATTTCACCTAGTGCGTCTACAACAATCGCTTGCGTTTTGTCTTGCTCACTTGGATATAAATCGCTGGCAACACAAACGATAATAACAACAAATAAATATTTGGCGCGTTTATTGAAACTAGTATACTTCTTAGCTTTAATCGATACGGGTACGGGTGCCGGTGAAATTACAATCACATGAGACTTTCCATCTTCATGAATCAGTTTGGCGAACCGACTTGCGGTAGGTACTATTTAGGCAACAGCCTAGGTGGTATTGCAGTTGCATGGGCAAAGGTAATAGCTTAACACCAGGTAGGTAAAGGCCTCGTTTCGCCATCTAATACTATAAAAAAAAACCGAGGCTTTCTCATTTACTTTTCCTCGGATATAATACGTTTGACAGAGTCTTAGGATCTGTACAAAGCTGATATTTTACTGTTATTGCTGAAAATTGGTCGGTCGGTCAATGGTAACACTTGAATTACGAAAACCACGAAACCAAAATAAAGAAGCTGTCAAAGTCAAACTGTTACCACTAGTTTGTGGTCGATTGTACCTATTAGGTTCAGTTCAGTTTTTTTGAAGTTATCTATAGACCAAAACCCTCCCCTAATTTTTTTACAAATGACAACAAATTATTTTGCCAACAAATTAGGCAACAGACAAGGTAAAAGCAATTATCAGTAAATAAATGATTATGCCATTAAATTTCGAGCAAAATAAGTTCATAAGTTCATATAAACTATTTAAAACGAAGTAAAAATCACACTTCATAATCGATCTATTTATTGAACGAATATACAATTACCTTAATTATAATAACGACGTACGATTACCATTTAAAATGAACAGTACAACTCGTAAATAATGCCCGAATAAAATGTCCACCACGCTATTTAAAACGCGGAAACTGCCCCACGTCACGCGATCGGGGCAATCAGAATTTGAATATCACAGATTACCTCATAATGTAGTGTTGGAATTACTGTTTTGATTGAGTTGGAGAATAAATGGGTCATTTTTATAAATAGGAAGTAAATAATTATCAAAACCAAAAAACTCAACTGCGTTAATCTGCACCTAACAGGTTTGCTCGCTCCATCGTCGACCACATCTTGACAAAGATGTCTTGATTGCGGTCCAGAGCAAATCTATATCTCATAAAAAAATCAATATGTGACAAACCTCGCCTTTTCACAAATAAAATAACACTATGCCGAAATTATAGTGGTTTAAAGAAAAAAATAAGTACTTCAATCTATTTTTAGCGAGATTCCGTCCACCTTTTTTTATTCGTCCGTGACTCGTACATAGAATTTATAAAATACGACGTGTCTAAAGTGATAAAGACGTTTGTTTTTTTCTATGTTATATAGGATAAAGAAAACTTGCTGACCGCCAATCGGCGGCCGCGTCCATTCTCGACAAAACCCCAATAAATCCACTCTCCTCTAATGCAGAAGGAAAATATCCTCAATATCTTAGCGGATCATAATAAAATTTATCGCGTTTCCTTGGTATCAACAGGTGGCGCCACCTGCCTCGCATGTATTACACGCGTGTCGGCAACTCGATGAATATCTCTGACACTTAATGACATATATGATACCTATTGATCGAGTGTCTGACTATCATGTTAAGGAAGATTATATTTACGCAGGGATTCTAAATCTACAACCGAAAACTGTTCATTTTTGTTTGAAAAAACGAACCATAATGACCCTCATAGGCAGCTCTTAGCCAGTGAAACAGTTATTATGAGGGAAGGTTATCAAAAGTTAAATAATAACCTCTAACTTCTGCACACACAATTTATTTATTTTAAAGTCGTGGGTATGTAGAAGACCCGTCTCCAATATTTCCCTTCGTTTTCTAAGGCGGATGCGCAGGTACTATCCTGGTTCAGCCGCCGTGGTAGTGAAGACCGAGATGGTGATGGGCAGCTGGAACTCGCCAGACAGGATGGCACCTCCGGTACTAGGTGGGCAGTACGGGCCAGACGTGGATGTGCACCCGGAACGCAGCATTATGAGGTTCATTATGAGGTTTTACCTTCTTCAGGTAGTCGGTCCACCTGGCGGGATGGCGTCCTACGCTACGTTTGCTGATTCGCGGTCTCCACTCAAAGACTCGTCTGCTCCAGAGACCGTCGCTCTTTCGACAGACATAGCTAGCCCACTGCCACTTCAGCTTACTGCTCCTACATGCTATGTCGGTCACTCGGCTCGGCTATGTGGCTGTGGCAGACTGGATGCGGAAGGCTGAGGACCGAGTGTTGTGGTGCAACTTGGGAGAGGCCTATGTCCAGCAGTGGACTGCGATAGGCTGAGTTTATGATGAATTTTTAAACAGCAAACATGGTCACTCAACACTTATATTATTGTATGTTACGGGATGTTTGTATGTAACTCGGATTGTATGTAACAGCGCCGAAATATCGGGAACTCATGAAAAAAGATTTAAATGGCAAATATTCCGTGAACTCAGATCAAAAGAATAGGATAGACGAAGCGCGTAGAACTAGCAAATGAAGCCAGAAAAATAAAGGAATACAAAATGGCAAAGGAGTACCTACTATTCCGCCCACAGTGTTCGCGAGCCGCTGTCGTTATTCTTTTAGTTTGAGTACTAGACGTACGTACGTATCTTCTCGTCCAAAATACCGCAGTGTCTCAAGACGAAAGTTTTTGACCAGTGTGCGATGCCAGTAATTACATACGGCACTGAAACGTGGTCGCTCACAATAGGCCTGATAAGAAGGCTCAAAGTGACTCAAAGGGCAATGGAGAGAGGGCTATGCTCAGAGTGTCCCTGCTTGATCGAATCAGAAATGAGGAGATTCGCAGGAGAATGAAAGTAACCGACATAGCCCGAAGAATTGCCAAACTTAAGTGGCAGTGGGCGGGGCACATTGTTCGCAGAACAGATGGCTGATGGGGCAGTAAAGTTCTGGAGTGGCGACCGTGTACTGGATGGCGCAGCGTGGGTAGGGGCCTACGAGATGGACCGACGACCTGGTGAAGGTTGTGGGTATCCGATCCGCTGCATGCGGAAAGTGCAGGACCGGTCGTTGTGGCGATGCTTGGGGGAGGCCTATGTCCAACAGTGGACGTCTATCGGCTGAAATGATGATGATGACTGAGCGTAAGTCTGCTCCAGATTGCGGCTCGCGTACTCTGTGGACGGAATAGTAGGTACTCCTTTGCCATTTTTCAATTATTAGTAACTATTATGTTACCCACGTGAAGAAAAAAAAGTGACCTATTTTTTACGCCGATCCAAACAGAACTATAGGCTATAAATAGGTAGGTATAGTACCTACTTTTAATCAGGAATAACAAACTTGCAAACTATACTAGATGTCTATAGAAATGTGTATACTTCCAATTTATATTCTGATAAGTAGCTACATAACGAAGAGGAAACTTGTTAACTAATCCGAAACTTATTCAATACAGTTGGAACGAGTAAAACTGAAAACTTAAGTCGTCCTCAAATGTTCCAATCGAATTAACAAGTTAGTTGCAGAATTAAATTCAAACTGTTACGTATTAGAATATAGTTAGTTGATATTTTAACGAATTTTAGGAATTGTTTGAAAAGATAAAAGTTTGGATTAAAATAATTAAGTTCTAGTCAATGATATTGAAAAGTATAGATATGTCATATCCTAACAAAACAAACGAAAAAATGTGCCGTAAGCAGCCGCAGCACGATACACATAAACTAGTACAAAATAAGTAAGTTGGTTACTTCCAGCTACTTTCGCGTCATAATTGGAAAACTTTCTGTACACACACGACGATATTTTAGTTTTTTTTTGTCACCGGTCACGCTCGATGCCTTACTTGACGCGGATTAATAGAAAATTTTCCTATTTAGGACGTTTTCGAGTCTTCAAATTGCTAGTGCAAGTAACATATGTATGTGTATCTATGTGCTTTGTGTCAAATAAATGTTTCTTTCTTTCTTTCTTTCTTTCTTTCATATCTGCACTTTTAAATATCATTGGTTTTAGTAAAGTGTCTCCTTGATTGACCCCCGACAATATGGCTCCCTCGTAACTTTGAATTTCTAGTCACCGTAACTAAAATTATTAATTGCACTAGACTTATCTTAAACTTAGACTTTTCATAATAACTTCTTAGGTTTTCGCGATCACTACACATTATAATAAAACAAAGTTTAACCGGATTAAATCGCAAAAGGGCAAACAAAGCGTAGTATAGCCACTAGAATTAAAGAACATATAGCTGACGTCAAGAACAGACGCTCCACAAAGTCTGCAGTGTGTGAACATGCCCTAGACAAACCCAACCATTTTCTTCGATTTGATAAACCACAAGTTCTGGCGAAGGAAAACCGATATGTACCTAGAATGCTCCGTGAGGCTATTGAAATTAAAAAACATCCTAATTTTAATAGAGAAGATGGTTGGCAGCTGCCACCTGTTTGGAACCCAGTCCTAAAAATAATCAAGTCCCAAACAGCACGCAACACTGTAAAAGATAATGATATTGTGAGTGATTATTGCGTGCATCGAAACGATTTTAATTAATAAATTTTGTACGGTAGATTAAAATATTTTTTTGGAAATATCTGTAAAGACGATTGTCATCTTAGTCTACCTGCGACCACGAAATGCTGCAAAGCTTTCGAAACGTCAGGGAAACCAATTTAAATAATATACGCGATTTAATCCGGTTAAATTTTGTTTTATTATAATAATTAGACTTTTCATCTTTATCTCTCAGTTTGGCGAACCGGCTTGCGGTACCATTTAGGCAACAGCCTAGGTTTATATTGCAGTTGTTATGGGTAAAGGTAACTGCTTAACATCAGGTAGGCCTTTAGTTCGTTTCGTCACTCAATAATTTAAAAAAATCAGCAACTTAAGTTAGCAATATTTTAGAAATGTTGGTTAGACATAAAAATTTAATTAATTAAAAATCTTTATTATTCAGAGTGTGGTTCAACCAACTTATCTATCTTACTTATATATTAGTAGCTGTTGATAGCAAAGTATGTTGTAGAATATTTCCAAGCTATAAGAAACAGTTTCTAATAAAACAGCTTGTGTTTCTTACCTCAGTCATGATAACAACATTGCCAGACCAAAACAGAAAACTTTTCCCGGCCTTTCAAAGCATTCTACGTTCCAATAAACCCTGAATTAAAACGTAACAGTTGGCAGTCCATCAATCTTCCTGGACGCGACCAGAGTTACCAGTTACCCAGTTACGAAGTCGAGAATTAATTGCAAGGAGAAAAGTTTATGTAAGGTACGTTTATAAACGATGAGATTCGCTTTAAGGATTACAATAAATAAGATTAATTTGTCAGGCTTTTAAAAGTTACTTTTATTATTTATTTATTTATATAGGTAGTTAGGTAGTTCATACAATATATGTCTTTGACCCACAAAACCTCGTTAACGGTATGACTGTGAGATCGAGTCTCCGTACAATAATCGAAAAATACCTCATACTAACAATGTTTATTATATCAAGCACTTATCTAAGTAATTTGTTTTTATTTACGCTTAAAAATGCGTTTATTACTTTCGTGCCTTATCCAAGACTATTCAATAGTTAGGGCGAACCAACGACCATACAGCCCATAGACGCCACATAACAGGTGACCGATGTCTGCAACAAATCTGTGAACTTTCATTAATGTAGGTCGCCACTATTTGCCACTTGAGATCTTAAAATCAGTTTCAACCACTTACATGAGCCGTCAAAACTGCCGCGTTAGTGATTAGCCAATAGCCGCCTTGGTAGGGCCAATCGGATTGCAGTACCCGCCTCAGCTAGTGGCAGAATTTATTGTACGCATTATATTCAACATTAGGCGTCTATTGGGTTGTTTGGTAGTTGGGGCGAACGTTTTCTTAATGCACGAATTGGAATTTGCAAATCCCTTTACTTTTCAATTTGAGCTCATGCTCTGCGTGTGTGTGCGTTCGTAAAGCGCCTATGTTTACAGTCCAATGTGGGTATTCTGTATTTACCTATGTGTAGGTAGACCTTAACCCTTGTAATGCTGAAGCGTGTCTTTTAACAGCTCAGATAAACGTTGATTGCCAGTCATTTGAGTGTTAAGTTGAGATTGACGTAAAATTGCGAAGTTATTGCGGGGTGTCATGTTGGTGATTAAATTTTAATACGAGTGTGTGGGAATTTGTAGGCCTTTTGAGCGGTATGTAACTGTCTTGGTACTTATCAAGTGAATACTAAAACTCATTTATAGTTATTACTTAATTTTATGTCAACGGTAAGGGTCATAATAAGGCAAGACTAAGGCTTATAAAATATTCAGAGACGAATCTAAGCGTAAACTCACGCTTCCAAGTGTAAAAATGCAGTGCTATTTTAAGTAAGTCATAGTCATATCTCTCAAGCCATTATGTCTAGGTATAGGCGACGAGAAGATTCAGCGAACTCACCTTTGTACGTGTAATTTCTATTTATTAAGTTAATACCACGAAATAGATAGACTAGAATGGTTGTAATGTTGCAAGCTGAAGAAACACCTTCACAGGATGGGTCTCAGTGATACCACAGTTTGCAGGTTTTGTCGCGAAAAGGATGAGATGCCCATCCATATCCTATGCAAATGTGATGCAGTGCCCCACATGAGAAGCCAGCAGCTTGGAGGCCACGTCATCTCAACGCAGGAGATCAGGTCCTCCTCCCCCAAAGTCATAGTCGACTTCAAGATTGACTTGCATCTTGGGGAAATGCTGGAAGAGGCGTCACAAAAGATGTTATCAGGTCGCAGTGGCTTAGGGGGCGTTCAAGACCCCTACCTTTTTCCTCAAATAATAATAATAAATAAATAAATATCTTCAGGACATTTTTACACAGCACCATCTAGTCCCAAACTAAGCAGAGCTTGTGATATGGGTACTAGACAATGGATATAATATAATAATGGTTATAATCACAATTTTACTTGCGATTCATGCGTGGCAACTTTTAAACAAACTACGCCTTACGTATTGAAGTCATTATTTTTTTTAAATTCACTTTAATCAAATGTACTTTACAGCGTTTGTTTCTGCAGTTATAAACAGCACAATAAGATATTTTGCGGGTTTTTGTTACAGTACGTGGGACACTCAGAAAGTTTTGCGAAACTAAAAAAAATTGTTCTATACGTACATATATTTTTATCAAATCTTTTCAAAGTACTTTCCACCAGCCTCTATACAAAGATTCATGCGCCTAAACCAGTTTTCAAAACACTTTTTCCAGTCCGCCGCAGACACCTCGTTTACAGCCTGCTCGAACGCAGCCAGCGCATCTTCCGGCGACGAAAATTGTATCCCTTTGAGCTGATTTTTTATTTTTGGGAATAAAAAGAAGTCACACGGTGCTAGATCAGGGCTGTAAGGAGGGTGACCCAGGAGTTTGACTGGCGTGCTGTCCAGGAAGTCCCTCGTTTTGAGTGCGGTGTGCGCAGGTGCATTGTCGTGGTGGAGCAGTAGCCCGCGGAGCCCTGTATTTGGTCGCTTGTTGCTTATAACAGAGAAAACTTCTGGCAAACATTTGGTAGTATACCATTCGGCATTAATGCTTCTTTGATCCCGTAAGGGAATTGATACCAAGTGGCCAGTCAAATTAAAAAAGCTAGCGATCAAAATCTTACCCCCGCTTCTAGATCGCTTCACTTTGGTAGGCGTTGGCTCATTTTGAAACACCCAAACAGTCGACTGGCGCTTGGTTTCTGGGTCGTATTGATAAATCCAGGACTCATCACCTGTAACGATGTCGTAAACACGCCGAGACGAGCCTGCTTCAAATTTGTTAAGCATATCACGGCACCATTCCACCCGGGCCTGCTTCTGAGCATCGGTGAGGTTGTGCGGCACCCAGCGTGATACTATCCTCCTCACGCGAAGATGGCTGTGTAGAATCTCGTGAACGCTTCCCGATCCAATCTTCAATATGTGTTGAATCTCCTGATATGTAATTCGCCTATTGTCTTGGATTAAATTTTTCACTGCTAGCACGTTTTCTTCGGTAACAGCCGTCAAAGGGCGACCGCTTCTTTCGTCATCCCCCAAAGTTGGTCGACCGCGCTTGAATTCGTTATACCAACGATACACGGTTGCCTTGGAAGAGCCTTCATCCATGAATGCCATTTGAAGTCTATCGTACGTTTCATCCGGTTTCAGGCGACACTTGAAATCGTATAAAATCATAGCTCTAAAATGTTCCCGGCGCAGATCCATATTTCAGTGAGACACAATACTTTGAATTAACTCGCAAAAAATGTGGAGGGAAATTTTGAAATTGGAACTTACTTATTTTTACTTATAAATAATCATATTTTCGAAAAACATTATAACTGGCCAGTCTCCCATATATAAAAACTTTTTTTCGCAATACTTTCTGAGGGGCCTGGTATTTACAGAAACAAGTCATAAGGCGTACTGAGAAAAGCTTTGAAATGCGCTGCACTATGGTGTAGAGTGTTGGTACGCGCGCCCTGCCCACTTTTCCATTTTATCTATTTCTGTGGTTAATACTGAATTTTTCTGGTGTACAATAAAGAATAAGAATGTTTTCCAAATGCTGGTCACCTATACCGCAACGTTTGAAGACGAAGGTCTTTAACCAGTGCGTCCTGCCTGACATGACTTATGGTGCCGAGACGTGGACACTAACAGTTGGTCTAGTCCACAAATTCACAGTCGCTCGGCAAGCTATGCAGCGAGCTGAAATCGCTTTGAAGGATAAAATCCGTAACGAGATTTTCCGGAGAAGAATCAGAGTAACCGACATAACTTGTAGGATCAGTAAGCTGTAGTGGCAGTGGGCTGGTTATGCCTGTTGAAGGACCGATGGCCGCTGGAGCAGACGAGTCCTTGAGTGGAGACTGCGAATTAGAAAACGTAGCGTAGGGCGTCCCTCCGCCAGGTGGACCGACGACCTGAAGAGCGTAGTTGGGGGGGAACTGGATGCGGAAGATGGAGGACCGACTGTTGTGGCGCAACTTAGGAGTGGCCTATGTCTTATGCTGTGTCGATGAATTACCTAGGTAGATAACATTAGATATTGGATATAGACAGTAGTATAGATTGTGAAAGATTTTGTCCGGAGAAGTATTGCTGTGTTCCGGTTTAAAAGGTATGAGTTCGAGTAAAATTATAGGCCAATGAGTTGTTCAACCTGTGTCCCGATATAAATTAGTATTTATTGTGTTTAATAATGTGTCAGTAATCAAGCAAAACAAATACAACAACAACCGAACAAATTCGAAGCATAATCGTCTTTTAATTTAATTTTTATTTAATTTTTGTTACAGATGTCCATGGACGGCAGTAATTGCTTGCCATCAGGTGACCTGCTGACCTTCTCGTTCTGAGAAGAGACCCGTGCAGCAGTGGGACAGTAATGAAAGTAATGAACTGGTGATGAGTTGACCTGCTTGCTCGTTTGCCCCCCTCTATTACAAAAAAAAACCTGTGGATGGCTGCTGCATTGGCCTATTTGCTAACCGATTGCGTAAAATAATATGTAAAATGATGATTATCTATGTATAAATAACCAATAATGACTTCAAAACTCACTATTTACGAGACTCATTATAATAATAAGCGGCAAGGCTTAACTTAGCAATATCAACAAATTGTTGTTGATATTGCTAAGTTAAGCGTAGCAATTTTGGTACGTTATAATTTTTATGATCATAAATAAAATTTTCATAATGTTTATAAAGATTGCTTTATTTCCAACATAAACACAGTCATACATTAGTGAAATATCCATGATGAATTTTTAATAATTTTTCAAAAGATTTCTATCAATTTTCGTCAAAAGAATATTGTAGGTATATCATATTGATTCGATGTTAAACGGATTAAAAATATCTTCGAAAATAATTTAATTTGTTAAGGAGCTATAATAAGGTTTTGCCAAACTTAAGTGGCAGTGAGCGGGGCACATTGCTCGTAGAACAGATGGTCGATGGGGCAGTAAAGTTCTGGAGTGGCGCAGCGTGGGTAGGCCCCACACAAGGTGGACCGGCGACCTGGTGAAGGTCGCGGGAATCCGCTGGATGCGGAAAGCGCAGGACCGGTCGTTGTGGCGATGCTTGGGGGAGGCCTTTGTTTAGCAGTGGACGTCTTTCAGCTGAAATGATGATGATGATGTTGATAATAAGGTTTTTCTATTATTTTAACGCAGTACCTAACGCATGCGGAGTGAAATCTAAAGACATAAATTCGGAGTCGTAGGTTCGAATCCTGCTCGTGAACGATTTTTTGTTTCCAAACCTAGTTACCTTTAAAATAAGGTAACTAGGTTTTCTGGCTATTCATTAAAATTAAGTCATTTCTTCTTCTTAGACGAAGTACCAAAAGTTACCGAAAACTTCAGAAAAGTGAATTGTAGTCACCAAAAACTTGGAAGCGAGTCTAAAATAGCAAGTGTTAACTTTCTGCATCTACCCTCGCAGGGATGGAGAAGAATGCTTAAAAAGCCTCTCGGAAAACTTCAACTGCCATTACTAACTTTGGTGTAGAACTACTAGATCGGGTACAACGTAATATTTTCTTGCATTATTTTATCGTAGGTGCATATTATCATCATCATCATTTCAGCCGAAAGACCTTCGCTGCTGGACATAGGCCACCCCTAAAAGGCTATGCCATAAACGCCACGCTTGGCAGGCGGGTTGGCGATCGCAGTTATACTCAGAGAACGCTGCTGCCATCCTCTGGTGAATCCCTTAGTCGCCTTTTACGACACCCATGAGAAGATATAGGGTGGTGCAATTCTTTATGTCAACACACGGAAAATTTATATATACCTACAAATTTCACATACCCTAGATGTAAAAAAAGCTATGTGTAAGTCATACAAACATTTGTTCTGAGCGGGAATCGAACCCGCCAATGGTTCAGTCACAAAATAATTATGACACAATTTTTTTTTCTGGCAATTGTGCTATTTCATCATTACAGTCGAAAGACGTCTATTACTGGACATAGGCCTCCCCCAATTAAGGGGGGGATATGCTATAATCGCCACGCTTGGCAGGCGGGTTGGCGATCGCAGTTGGTTGGTTAAATAATAATAAATATTTTTGGGACATTTTACACATCACCATCTAGTCCCAAACTAAGCAGAGCTTGTGGTATGGGTACTAGATAATGGATATAATACTTATATATATTTTTTTTTGTAAATACATACTTATAATACATAAGAAACAACCAGACCAACACAAACACTCATGTTCATCACACAAATATTTGTGTCCTGTGGGAATCGAACCCACTACTCACAATACTCAGAGAACGCTGCTGCCCATCCTCTGGTGAATCCCATTGTGCTATTTGCCGAGGCCAATATTCGTCAAAGGGTTGGCACTCGAAGTTCAACTCAACCCCAACTCAGTCAACTAGCCCCAAAGCTGATTGGCACAGCGTCCGCACTTAGCCGGCTGTTGCCGAACCTGAGTGGACCGAGTGTGAGCCGCCGACGGCTCTATACGGGGGTGGTGCGCTCGATGGCACTCTATGGGGCGCCAGTGTGGGCGGAGTCCCTGAATGCCCAAAATAAGGCTCTGCTGCGAAGGCCGCAGAGAGTCATGGCAGTCAGGGTCATACGCGGATACCGCACAATATCTGCGGAGGCGGCGTGCGCACTTGCAGGCACCCCCCCGTGGGACTTAGAGGCTCAGGTGCTCGCCAAGATCTATTGGCAGGGAGTGGACCATCAGGTGGAAAGTGGCAGACGCCCGCCACCTGAAGTCGTAAAGACGTGGCGCAGGGAGGCACAGGCTGCCATAATGGTGCAATGGAAGGAGAGGCTGGAAACGCCCAGTGCCGGTCTTTGGACTGTGGGGGCTATCCAGCCGATCCTTGAGGAATGGGTACGGAGGCGACATGGAACATTGTCCTTCCGTCTGGTGCAGGTTTTGTCGGGGCATGGTTGCTTCGGCAAATACCTGCATAAAGTGGCGAGACGGGAGGCAACTCCCATGTGCCACCAGTGCGACTGTAGTGAGGACACGGCCCTTCATACCCTTGCATACTGTCCTGCTTGGGTGGTGCGGCGCCGTGCTCTCACTACAGTAATCGGGGGAGACCTCTCGCTGCCAGCGGTGGTCAAGGCCATGGCTGACAGTGTGGAGGCGTGGGAAGCGGTCGCATCCTTCTGTGAGGAGGTTATCTCACAGAAGGAAGCGGCGGAGTGGGTCAGAGAAGAAGACTCCTTCGCTGATCCAATCCGCCGCAAGAGGACGGGTCGGCGCAGGCGGCTTTACGCCGAACTGATACCGCCCTAACAGAGGCCAGCGGACGATAGACTGGGGAGTCAGTCGTCCGCATTGCACGGCCTTTGAGTTGTGGTGATGTCCCAAGTGTGCCCGGACATCGCCTCAAGAGCGTCATTATAGGAAGAGGGACCCGAAAAAGGGCTACGCTGGATGGGTCGCGAATGCCATGCATTGCAGTTCTCGCGGCTCATCCACCAAGGCGTGAGTAGGTACACGGCGGAGTTTTTAGTGGGTGCGAGCCCCACATAACCACGCTACCTCCCCGGGTGGCGTGACATGCGATAGGCATTTTCTCCGCCTCAAAAAAAAAAAAAAAAAAGGTAACTCAGCTTGGTAGGCACAACTTCGAGAAAGAAGCCGACAGAAGGATCCGTTTGGGATGGGCAGCATTTGGCAAACTTCGCCGAGTCTTCTCGTCGCCTATACCGCAAAGTTTGAAGACAAAGGTCTTCAACCAGTGCGTCCTGCCTGTCATGACCTACGGCGCCGAGACGTGGACACTGACAGTTGGGCTAGTCCACAAACGACTTATGAAGCGAGCTATGCTTGGAGTTTCTTTGAAGGATAAAATCCGTAACGAGATTATTCGGAAAAGAACCGGAGTGACCGACTTAGCTTGTAGGATCAGTAAGCTGAAGTGGCAGTGGGCTGGCTATGTCTGTCGAAGGACCGATAGCCGCTGGAGCAGACGAGTCCTTGAGTGGAGACCGCGAATCGGCAAACGCAGCGTAGGGCGCCCCCCCGCCAGGTGGACCGACGACCTGAAAAACGTATCTGGGGGGGACTGGATGTGGAAGGCAGAGGACCGAGTGTTGTGGCGCAACTTGGGAGAGGCCTTTGTCCAGCAGTGGACTGTGATAGGCTGGGTTGAAGAATTGTGCTATTATTCCTATGAGTGGAGCTTACTGCGGGCTGTTATATACCTAATAGTGGCTTCAAATAATTTTTGTACAAATCCTGTAGAAAGAAAGAAAGAAAATTTTTATTTGGCACAGGACAATGACAGCACAACCAAAATAAATATTAAATTCAGATATCTGCTGTCACTTTACTCCAAATTGCTTTAAAAGTCTCACTGATGAAAATCATTACAAAAATCTGGTGATCTATTTATTCCTAAATTACAACCTAAAGTACCATTACCATGATACAACGACTTGAGATTTTTTCAAGGAAAATTACTGGGTTCGTTTCCCGCGCTGTGTTTTGAAAATCTTTGAATGCAGTTTTTCTTAAATTTCTCTAAAATCGACGACGTGGTTCCTGGGAAATGTAGCAGCCAAGTAGCGCCCCCATCAGTAAAAAGGTTATCACTCGCTGAATACATCATTTATCGAAAATTCGTTCTTAGTTATTGAAGTACAGGTACTGTAGTTTAATTAAAAACTGTTAAATCTGTAAATGATACTTCGCTGTAGTTGTAGACAGAAAATGTGCGAAAAACGGCCACTTTTGGCATTTTTTCTATCTGCAACAAAAGCGAACTATATTTTACAGAGTTAATAGTTTCTGAAAAAACTACAGTACCTTTACTTCAGTCATTAAAAACGAATTTTCGATCAATGATGTATTCAGCAAGTTATGTTTTTTTTACTGATGGGGGCGCCACTTGGCTACTACCACAGAAATAGATAGAATGGAAAAGTGGGCAGGGCGCGCGTGCCAACACTCTGCACCATAGTGCAGGGCATTTCAAAGCCTTTCTCAGTACGCCTTATGACTTGGTTCTGTAAATACTGTAACAAAATCCCGCAAAAATGCCTTATTGTGCTGTTTCTTACTGCAGAAACAAAAGCTGTACAGCATTTTTGATTGAAGTTATTTTTTTAAAATTAATGACGTCAATATGTAAGGCGCAGTTTGTTCCAAATCGCAAGTAAAAATTGGTATTACAACCATTCTACTCTATCTATTTCTGCGACTTCTACATTCCACTTAAAACAAAATTATCTAGCTCTCATAGATTAAGATTTCTCCCCATTATTGCTAGTATATATTCTACGCCACTAATTCATTCTAATGAATTACCCTGTATATTTATTATTTATGCACAAAAATGTAAAGAGGCGAATAACTTACGTCACGTTTTCGAATACCAAAAACCATGGTATAATAAGATGTTTCACCAGGTACTCCCTTCCTGTGACAGCTAGGTCACGTGATTGCCTCCGTACTACGTCATCGGCCGTGGAGCCAATAGCGGGCTGTTAAGGTGGGCACTGACAATGTATCCATTAGGAAGTCGTTTTAATGACTACTTCCAAAAAGCTCGACTTGTTCTAAAAATAACATGCGTTTTCAACATTCACGGACAGATTTTGGAATACGGCCACGCCATTCGTACGGTTGGAAGCATCGTCAGTGGCCACCTTTATAGTGACACTTGTCAGTTTGATGTGCTGCCACTTTGTGTAAAAAAATACCCGAGCAAAATGCATTTTTTATTTACTTGCTTCTATAAAGAATCACTTTTGAACTAGTCATTTTATACAGTTTCTTGGTAGGCAGATGTAAGCTGAACATGGGCAAATGGGGCTACGTAGACAAAACGGATACAGCTTGTACCTGTGGCGTTGATCCTTAATCAATGCCACATCTGTTATCTTGCCCTCTTTGCCCTTAAACCTGCACATTGAGCAATCTGAACAATGCTACAGACAATGCAATTAAGGTGACCAATTTCTGGGCCAGCAGGATATGAATATTGTACCATCGACACGAAGAAGAAGAAGAATAACTAATTAGATAAATAACACGAGATAACAAATAGGCTAGTTAGGAATTCATTTTATATTCATTATGAACAATATATTGAAGATATCAATCAATGGCAACGCTGATCGTGACGTAGCTTGGAGGCATCGCGCTGTCATAGCGGGAAGAGAATACCTGGTGAAACATCTTATTACACCATGCCAAAAACAATGAATAGCAAATAAATCTAATTCTCTTGCACCTTCCAGCACTTCCTACTTCTTTCAGAGTGCAGTAATAAAGTTTTTTCCCCATTTTCAGTCTCTTTATGTCGCTCGGTGTCAAGCGGCATTTTAAATAGTCCAGCTAATTTTATGCTTTCTTCTGAGATATTTTTAAAATGCAAACTCCTTTATAACAATGGCCGTTGTTAGTTTACACGGGGCGCTCATTAACCGTCATGGCGCATTATTCTTTGCTGAACAGTTCTTGTATTACGGTAGTTAATTTTTTTCGCTTCAAGTAAAGTAAGTATGTATTTACAAAAAAAATGTATCTAAGTATTATAATATCCATTGTCTAGTATCCATAGTACAAGCTAGAGATGTGATTAAAAGTTATAAAATTTTAATTGTTAAATATTAAAAGTTATAGGAAAATAACGTGTTAAATTAAAAGTTAAAATTATAACTTTTAATCACATCTCTAGCTTGTACTATGGATACTAGACAATGGATATTATAATACTTAGATACATTTTTTTTGTAAATACATACTTATAATACATAAGAAACACCACACACACACACACACACACACACATCCACACAGAATATGAATAGATGTGATGTAATTTCTCGGTAACAGATGGCCTAATTTAGGACCCCAGACAACGAATAAAACTTTAAGATAAAGAGAATTTTAAGACAGTTTTTAAATAAAAATGAATATTCTTTACAACCTAGATAAACTAACCAGCTGATGAATAAGCCCGTTAAAACCATCAGAAGCGCCACAAATTTACTTGAAGCGAAAAAAATTAACTACCGTAATACAAGAACTGTTCAGCAAAGAATAATGCGCCATGACGGTTAATGAGCGCCCCGTGTAAACTAACAACGGCCATTGTTATAAAGGAGTTTGCATTTTAAAAATATCTCAGAAGAAAGCATAAAATTAGCTGGACTATTTAAAATGCCGCGCGACACCGAGCGACATAAAGAGACTGAAAATGGGGAAAAAACTTTATTACTGCACTCTGAAAGAAGTAGGAAGTGCTGGAAGGTGCAAGAGAATTAGATTTATTTGCTATTCATTGTTTTTGGCATGGTGTAATAAGATGTTTCACCAGGTATTCTCTTCCCGCTATGACAGCGCGATGCCTCCAAGCTACGTCACGATCAGCGTTGCCATTGATTGATATCTTCAATATATTGTTCATAGCGAATATAAAATGAATTCCTAACTAGCCTATTTGTTATCTCGTGTTATTTATCTAATTAGTTATTCTTCTTCTTCTTCGTGTCGATGGTACAATATTCATATCCTGCTGGCCTAGAAATTGGTCACCTTAATTGCATTGTCTGTAGCATTGTTCAGATCGCTCAATGTGCAGGTTTAAGGGCAAAGAGGGCAAGATAACAGATGTGGCATTGATTAAGGATCAACGCCACAGGTACAAGCTGTATCCGTTTTGTCTACGTAGCCCCATTTGCCCATGTTCAGCTTACATCTGCCTACCAAGAAACTGTATAAAATGACTAGTTCAAAAGTGATTCTTTATAGAAGCAAGTAAATAAAAAATGCATTTTGCTCGGGTATTTTTTTACACAAAGTGGCAGCACATCAAACTGACAAGTGTCACTATAAAGGTGGCCACTGACGATGCTTCCAACCGTACGAATGGCGTGGCCGTATTCCAAAATCTGTCCGTGAATGTTGAAAACGCATGTTATTTTTAGAACAAGTCGAGCTTTTTGGAAGTAGTCATTAAAACGACTTCCTAATGGATACATTGTCAGTGCCCACCTTAACAGCCCGCTATTGGCTCCACGGCCGATGACGTAGTACGGAGGCAATCACGTGACCTAGCTGTCACAGGAAGGGAGTACCTGGTGAAACATCTTATTATACCATGGTTTTTGGTATTCGAAAACGTGACGTAAGTTATTCGCCTCTTTACATTTTTGTGCATAAATAATAAATATACAGGGTAATTCATTAGAATGAATTAGTGGCGTAGAATATATACTAGCAATAATGGGGAGAAATCTTAATCTATGAGAGCTAGATAATTTTGTTTTAAGTGGAATGTAGAAGTCGCAGAAATAGATAGAGTAGAATGGTTGTAATCACAATTTTTACTTGCGATTTGGAACAAACTGCGCCTTACATATTGACGTCATTAATTTTAAAAAAATAACTTTAATCAAAAATGCTTTACAGCTTTTGTTTCTGCAGTAAGAAACAGCACAATAAGGCATTTTTGCGGGTTTTTGTTACAGTATTTACAGAACCAAGTCATAAGGCGTACTGAGAAAGGCTTTGAAATGCCCTGCACTATGGTGCAGAGTGTTGGCACGCGCGCCCTGCCCACTTTTCCATTCTATCTATTTCTGTGGTAGTAGCCAAGTGGCGCCCCCATCAGTAAAAAAAACATAACTTGCTGAATACATCATTGATCGAAAATTCGTTTTTAATAACTGAAGTAAAGGTACTGTAGTTTTTTCAGAAACTATTAACTCTGTAAAATATAGTTCGCTTTTGTTGCAGATAGAGAAAATAACGTGTTAAATTAAAAGTTAAAATTATAACTTTTAAGGTGGGTAAATAATTCACGTGTTCGTTTAGTTCAAAGAGTAAAGTGCAGATTATATTACTTTTGAAGCAGTGAATGAAATATTATTGTTATAACTTATAGTTTGTAAACATTAGTCAAACATTAAAAGTTATTTTTTAGTTTGAATTAATAATAAAACCTGTTTCTACTACTATAAGACTCACAATAGTTTGTAAACATCAATAAAGATTAAAAGTTATTTTTTAGTTTAAATTAATAATAAAACCTATTTCTACTACTATAAGACTCACAATTCTATGTATTATTGTTAGTCATAAGGTAGTGTACCTACTTGTTTACGTTAAATCCGAGGAGTATACAGTACGGTCATTGTTATGAGTGTTATGATATGACTAAGAAGTTATAACTTTTAATGAACATCTCAGTATTTATTAATGAAGTTAAGAGTTAAACAATTATTGAGTTAAATTAAAGGTTATAACTTTTAATCACCTCCTCTAGTACAAGCTCTGCTTAGTTTGGGACTAGATAGTGATGTGTAAAATGTCCCAAAAATATTTATTTATTTAAAAAAAAAAAAAAAAAAATTTATTTTATTATTAAAGTATAAAAACAAAAGAAAGAAGTAACTTATAGACTTCATTTTATTGAGTATAAAGATTTGCCCCCCTAGCCAAGTTGTCAATCTACAATCGTCAACGCTAATAGAAAACAATCAAAATGTATTCTATAGCGTTGACGATTGTAGATTGTCAACTTGGCTAGGGGGGCAGATAAAAATTTAAAGATAAAGATTTTTATATGCAAGATACATGGATTTTACAAAAAAAAAATTTGGTTTTTGGCAGGTACACCATGTCTCACCGTATGATCGTCATGCTAAATTTGATTAATTAAGTACAATTAATTTAATCTACAATTGTCAAAACTAATAAACATCAAATTATTATTATACGTCTTACGCAATCTATAAGCAGGGTATCAGTATACCTTTTGGCTATAGTGTAAACAAAGTTATTGTTTAACACGTTCAATATTCAGACAGCAGACACAATAGTTAAACAATCTTCCTGTATGTACCATACATGGATTATCGGACAGGGTTTTAGCTACCAATACTTACGTGTATCTATCAAAATAACTAGATGAAAAAGTGTTCTTGTATAAAAAAATATTATCATTATTATTAATTTGAAATGTGCCTGTGTATTTGCAAGCCTCGAGGTCGGACTTCAAATGAACATGTCAAAGACCAAGTTGATGACGAACAGTTCGTATCGCAGAATCACAGTGGGGGGTGTGGAGGTTGAGTACGTCGATGAGTACCTCTACCTAGGTCAAATAGTCTCTTTCCAGGCAAGACAAAATAAGGAAGTTGCAAGACGCACCAAAAATGCCTGGAAGAGCTATTGGGCCATGAAAGAACTCATGAAGGGTAATCTTCCTCTGTCCGTTAAGAAGAGACTCATGGACGTATGCATTCTTCCCATCCTCACATATGGTTCTCAAACATGGTCTTTGACAATTCAACAGAGAACCACGCTCGAGGTTTGCCAGAGAGCAATGGAACAGAGTATTCTGGGAATTAACCTTGTTGACCGGATTAGGAATACAATCATCCGTTCCAGGACAAAAATAACTGATGTCACTCAGAAAGCTGTCTTGCTGAAGTGGAACTGGGCTGGACACATCTGCCGCATGCCAGACGACCAATGGGCCAAACGTACGACCCAATGGGCCCCCACAAATGGCAAACGCCAACGCGGCAGGCCCAGACGGAGATGGCGGGATGAACTGGACAACTTTCAAAAAGACTGGTCCTTATTAGCCACAGACAGAGAGAGGTGGAAGGAGAGTAGGGAGACCTTTGCCCTGCAGTGGGACTGTACAGGCTCTTAATAATCTTAACTATTATAAAATTGTAAACGTCTGTTTGTTTGTTTGTTTGTTCCAGCATCACGCTAAAACTACTGGACCGATTTTGATGTTTTTTTTTTTGTTTGAAAGCGGATGATCTGACTTAAAAACTGGTATGGCTTTTGAGAAAGAAAGAAAGAAAGAAAAAAATTAATTCGTGGGTTGCGTACTCACCCGACTGATCGAAGCTTCTATGCATTTGCACGAGCGGATAGTAATGTACGATGGAGTGGAGTGGAGTGGAGTGGACAGGGGATGGGACTGGGGGTGGGACTGGGGACGGGACAGGGGACGGGACTGTGGACGGGACAGTGGACGGGACAGGGGACGGAACATGGGACGGGAAATGGGACGGGACATGAGACTGGACATGGGACAGGACAGTGGGACGGCACATGGGACTGGACATAGGATGGGACATGGGACAGGACATGGGACATGGGACGGGACGATAGTGAGTGATATAGTGAGATAGTGTGACAGTGGGACAGTGGGCCGTGGGACAGTGGGATAGTGGGACAGTAGGACAGTGGCAGTGGGACGGTGGGACGGTGGGACAGTGGGGCAGTGGGGCAGTGGGGCAGCGGGGCAGTGGGGCAGTGGGGCAGCGGGGCATTGGGCCAGTGGGGCAGTGGGATAGTGGGGCAGTGGGGTAGTGGGGCAGCGGGGCATCTGGGCAACGGGGCATTGGGGCAGCGGGGCAGCGGGGTAGCGGGGCAACGGGGCAGTAGTGGAGTGGGGCAGCGGGGCAGGCAGTGGGGCAGTAGGATAGTGGGGCAGCGGGGCAGTGGGGCAGCGGGGCAGCTGGGCAGCGGGGCAGTGGGGCAGCGGGGCAGCGGGGCAGCGGGGCAGTGGGGCAGCGGGGCAGTGGGGCAATGGGGAAGAGAGACAGTGGGGCAGCGGGGCAGGCTGTGGGGCAGTGGGATAGTGGGGCAGCGGGGCAGTGGGGTGGCGGGGCAGCGGTGCAGTGGGATAGTGGGGCAGCGGGGCAGTGGAGCAGCGAGGCAGTGGGGTAGCGGGGCAGCGGGGCAGTGGGTGGCAGCGGGGCAGCCGGGCAGTGGGGTAGCGTGGCAGTGGGGCAGCGGGGCAGTGGGGCAGCGGGGCAGTGGGGCAGTGGGGCAGCGGGGCAGCGGGGCAGTGGGGCAGCTGGGCAGCGGGACAGTGGGGCAGTGGGGAAGCGGGTCAGTGGGGCAGTGGGGTAGCGGGGCAGTGGTATTGTGGGGCATCGGGGCAGTGGTGCATCGGGGCAGTGGGGTAGCGGGCCAGTGGGGAAGTGGGGAAGCGGGGCTGTGGGTCAGTGGGGTAGCGGGGCAGTGGTATAGTGGGGCATCGGGGCAGTGGGGCATCGTGGCAGTGGGGTAGCTGGGCAGTGGGGTGGCGGGGCAGCGGGGCAGTGGGTGGCAGCAGGGCAGGCAGTGGGATAGTGGGGCAGCAGGGCAGTGGGGAAACGGGGCAGCGGGGCAGTGGGGCAGCGGGGCAGAGGGGCAGCGGGGCAGCGGGGCAGTGGGGCAGCGGGGCAGTGCGGTAGCGGGGCAGCGGGGCAGTGGGGTAGTGGGGCAGTGGGGTAGCGGGGCAGTGGGGCAGTGGGGCAGCGGGGCAGCTGGGCAGTGCGGTAGCGGGGCAGTGGTATAGTGTGGCAGTGGGGCAGTGGGGCAGCGGGGCAGTGGGTTAGCGGGGCAGAAGGGCAGTGGGGCACCGGGGCAGTGGGGCAGCGGGACAGTGAACTGGACTGGACTGGACTGACGTGGGTTAGCAGAATTTAACGCGAGCGGAGCCGCGGGTAAAAGCTAGTAATTAATAACTGTGTATTTAGCTACGCAAAACGCAAACAATAAGAGAAACTCATTCTAAAGTTGAAGTTCTTGTCAAAATTAATTTCTTTGAATTCATCCGCGGACCAAGTACCTACCTACTGGGTAATCTCCAAAGATCAAAACAACCACCCCTTTAACTTGAACCATTCAATTCCAAACAGTTACTTCGTTCAATTAATTCTTAATCTCTGAATTTGAACCCGGAAACGACTTAAGATCATAATGGAACATATTTTAATTATTCAATTTGTCAAACGCCACGTTCAATTCAACGGGTGCTGTTTCAATCAAATGGCCAGCATTTGTCTCAACTTTGAACCAATTGTGTTGAAAGATGATAATAAATTGCCTTTATTTGTAAAAGACATCGTGGTTCGTTGTAAAAACAAAATTGATGGCTCTCAATAAAAATGTTTTGATGGATTTCTTGGTGATCACTGTGGTCATTATTTTTGATGGAGGGCCGTTTCTTGTGATAAAAGTCTTCGTGTAAATTATTATGATATCACTTAGCTTGGTCGTTTTCCTTTTTAGGAAAGAATTTCAACAAATCGTTACTGTGCTGTCTTTCTTTCAGAGCCTTTTTCCCAATTATGTTGGGGTCGGCTTCCAGTCTAACCAGATGCGGCTGAACATCAGTATTTTACACGGAGTAACTGCCGTCAGACCAGAACGAAACGGTCACCTATCCAAAAAGTGACCACAGCTATCGCAGTTTGAACTTGCAGGTCTTGCAATTCTATGTTATTATTTAGCTACGAGCCCCTCAAATCATTACTGTGCTGTCTAATCATAATTCTTAGTTTGGAATAATTAACGATCTTATTCTCGTCAGTAACATAATAGTACAGACATAGTAGTATCGACAGTATTGTCAAGAACTGAAATAAAGCAATTGACGGCCGAGTAATATTGGAAGTACGAGGCAAAGCCGATTACTTCCGAAGAGATTTTAAAAGGCGCCATCCGAGTACTTTTTAACTAAACGAGGCCGTTAATTGATATTTCGGCCGAGACCTGTATAGTACTTTTCTCTCATTTGCGAGGAAACAATACACATATTAATTCAACAGTATCTAATTTTCACTCGCGCCAATTTGTCCGCGCGCGGTTCTTGTTCTATTTTCAAAATTTGGAAAAAAAATGCGCATTCAGCCTTCTTCTTCTTCTGTCGTGTCGACATGAGCTACATAATGATAATAGCTCATGTCGTGGTGTAAAGATTAGCCAGTCAGCAGGTTGGTAGCGGGGCTGACTGCCCAGGGTGCGCCGGACGATCAATTAAATATCGTCACTCGTGGAGGCTCTTTTAATGCACTCTTTTAATTCAGCCTTTAAAATAGTAAATATTTTGTATCTAAAAACACCTAATTTATGTAAATGTGTACTTATAAACCTCGCTAGAATAATTTAAAAAATTAAAACTGTCCAGCAATTTCTATTATTGTCGTGTTGGATATTGCTGGAAATTCATTCATTGCATACGGAAAAGAGCCGATTGATGTTTTTTTTTTTAAATAATGAACCTATTTCCGAGCAAGTGGGAGAAAAAACACTCAGAAGAAATAATTTATTTAGGTATACTCAAAATCAAAACCGTAAAACAAGATTGAATCAGAATTAACCTACCACAAAGTCACTTCGCAAGCAAGACCTACAACGGAAAACAATTTAATTAGCAGACCCGCATCTTAATTACCTAAAATAATGCAAGCACTTACAAGCTGGCATAGCGTTGTACAACTTGCAGGACCAGCGGCAAAGTACAGCGGTTACCCTTCGTTTCGCCGGTTGAGCGTGAAATCTGCAAGCTCACTAGGCAAACTTGTTCGGTGATACATGGATTTGGAGTGACTAGAAGAGGCTGAGATTTGAGAGTAGTTAATTTAAAATTCAGGACGTCGTTTGATTGAATGTTTTGAGGCTTTTTTTTAAGAAACTTGCAGCAATAAGAAAACTGTCATAGCATACCGTCAATTAATTGTACTTTTGTTATTCATGTTGATTTCAAGCATTCACAATAATACCAGGGTCAATAGACTCAAAGATTCCGGGATTTTTTAGTATTAGTAACTTTTACTATGGGACCAAACATGAAATCGTATAAAAAAAATATGATGGTCCCTACATTTTATCGATTTAAGTGAACACAAATGTAGGGACCAACTGATTTTATTTCCGCGATTTCAAAGTCGGTCCCATAGTAAAAGTTGTTCATAATGATGAGTACAACGACTCCTTTTCGGGAAAGAAACGACTAAAATTTCAACATACATAGAGATCAATCCACAAAAAAATATCACGCTATTGAATCGAAACAATCAAACCGGAGCAGTGAAACTGTCAAATAATAGAAAAGATTTAAGCGTTACTTCATCGAAATCGAAATCTATAACACAAAATATGAAGTCACAATATTTCGTTTTAATTCCGATCGCTCGACGAGTAAATAAATCTCCTGAAGATGCTCCGTTGAGGGGTGAAACACGTGTTGAGTATCGGTTTGGTTTGCATATTGTATAATAACTAATCGCACCTTCTGCATGTGCATTTATTTGTGGACGGGAGGGCTGTGCTGCATATTGCATTCAAGCTTGACAACCTAGTTTTTGGTGAAATTAACACCAAAAATTTTAAACTCTAAACTCATATTTTTCAAATAGTAGAAAGGCAAGTCAGGTGGACTGACGACCTGAAGAAGGTGGCTAGGGCACATTGGATGCGAAAGGCAGAGCAACTTGAAGAAAGGCCTATGTGCAACAGTGGACTGCGATAAGCTGAGTAGATGAAAAAGTTACCTTCTGTGGTTTCTCCATTCCATGAATTCCACTTCGCTTCTCTAGGATATTCAATTCAATTCAATTCAATCGTTTATTGCGAATATAGGTAAGGTAGGTGTTACATGAATCTTTGTGCAGCTATATTCTGCCATTTAGCATGCAACAGGAAATACACAATTCTACGCCAAGCTATTAATTGAAGCGTCTAAAGCAATAAAGCATAATACATACGTCCAGAATAATACAATATCTTAATGTCAAAGTGAATATGAAAGCATGTCAAATGTAATTAATTGAAAGTGCTTTATCGTGATGTCAAAACCTATTATACAATGTCAACGTAGATTTAATTTTTAATTAAGATATTCAACCACGCTATAATATGCCTTGATAAAAAGAAACTGATTCAATTTAAATTTAAATGTATCTACGTTCGAACAATTTAATATATCTGTAGGAAGATGATTATAAATGCGAGGCGCCATACAAAATATGCTTTTACTAAATTGTGCATTAAGCTACTTAATTAAGACATCTTTCTTATCCCATCCTTCCATTCTACATCTTTGTTTTCCCGCGTCAGTCTCATACTTTACGTGAATGTTACGAGTTGGTAGTTTAGTTCTAGCATGCGCCGCGCCACCGTAAGACAGTTCAAACTTGTTTGGGGAAATAATTTCTACGTGTTTGTTTTGTGTCCTTTGAAACCTGCTCCGTAGTGCCATGAAGTGGCTTGTAGATAGTTTCTGTAATACTCTTGTAATAATTCTCTTTGGTTCTCAGAAATTGAGGGTCTCTTGTCTGCTCGTATTTGTTGTTCCGGGAATATAATGATTGTCTGTTTTGTAGTTGCCGCGTCATTAAATTGTTTACAATTACAGTCAAACCTGGGTGAGTGAGAACTGGATAAACGAGAAAACTCTACAAGTGAGAGTAATTGCCAGGTTCCGTCATTTTAGGCCTCGAAAACCTCTACAAGCGAGAGACAGAAACCTCTATATGAGAGAGTCGGTTTTCACGTCTTGACCTTTATAACTGAGACTGCCATGCCCTATACCTCTATAAGTGAGAGTTGAGCGTATTTATTATCTGTTATGACACATTCTAAGTTTCGCGGAACTAACGCAAATATGGTTCGCAATCTAACAAAAAAAAAACAACAAATCGAGCGTCTTTGTGTCCCACCCATTAGGCCATTGTTTTTGCACCACATTCTTTTAGAATGGCCAAATGTGCATCTGCACCGACCTTTTTGTCAAACTTATTACAGTTGATAGGTATCAATTGCAAAGAAAGTGCCTACAGCTATTTAGTTACCTCTGTAAGTGAGAAAAACCGCTCCAGCACCTCTATAAGTGAGAAACTTGGTTAAGTGAAAAACCTCCATGAGCGACAAAAAGATTCCGGTCCCTTGAACTCTCGCTCATCCAGGTTTGACTGTATATATGTGGGTTCCGTGTGGTGCCGGACATAAAGAAGTACACCACCCTTATCTCTTCTCATGGGTGACTAAGTGATTTACCAGAGGATGGGTAGCAGCGTTCTCTGAATGAATGAATCTTCTTCTATCGCAGTAGTTCCCAAACTTATTTTGTCTACGCGAAAGTCGGTCGTTCAGTCGGTCGGTCGGTCGGGAGTCCTCCTAGCTAGATGAAATTACAAATCTTTATACAACGCCCCCATTTTTTTCTGGGTCTCTTACCGCCCCCCTTTAGGCCTGCAGTGGCCACAGGGGGGCGTTATCGCCCACTTTGGGAATGGCTGTCTATCGTGTCGACCTGAGCTACATAATGATAACAGCTCATGCCGTGGGAAAAAGATTAGCCAGTCAGCAAGTTGGTAGCGGAGCTGACTGCCCAATGAATAATGAATAAATAATCCCTAATGAATGAATGAAAATTTATTTGTTTAAAACATACATAAACATAATCATTGTTTAAAACATGAGTATACAATACAATGTGAAAGCACATGCATGTAAGGTGTTAAAATAGTAGTTATAGCAGCTACAATGTTTTGCCACTGGGGGCGTAAAAATACTTTTGATTCTAGGTTACATTGACACTTACTAAAATATGCAATTATTCTTGTTCTACATTAAATGAAATCAATTAACTCTGAGTACCTATTTGCAAGTACAATCTGAGTACCTATTTAACCAGCCAACTGCGATCGCCAACCCGCTTGCAAAGCGTGGCGATTATGGCATATCCCCCCCTTTTTGGGGAGGCCTATGTCCGGCAGTGGACGTCTTTTGGCTGAAATGATGATGAATGATGATATGTGGATAATTTCCACTTTCAGGTAGGGATCAGCGTATGAAATTTTGTTTGTTGGGAACGTTACATAGAAAAGAAAACCGGCCAAGTGCGAGTCGGACTCGCGCACCATATCACCGGTCAAGGCCCGTGTCGGTAGCGTGTCGTGTTCTGCGCGCGCCATTCTGGAAGAGGGTGCGGCCCAGGGTTGCTAGATCGAGTTTCTGAATTTTCCTAATATTTATTTTTTCCCCAAAATAATATTGTTACGAGCTGGGGGTTCGTAGGTGGATAGAAAGCCAATTAACTGCGTAGAGAATACTTTATTACAGAACAATTACACTGAATCGCTAATTAACACACAAAGTTACTAGTTAAGTAGCTCCGAGTATCGCTTCGATGTTATCGCTTGTATCGCTTGATCCAAACTGAACTCCAACTGAACTCCACTGGCGCTTGTTTTTAGTTGGCGGAGAGTCCCATGTGGGACTCCATTCGCCGAAGGTTTTTTCCTAATCCTAAATACTTACAAACTAAAGACGCGGTTTCAATACCGCAAGCGGGCGTCCCACAAGGGGGGGCTCGAACCTTGCTGGGGCATTGCAGGGGGACCCCGCCGTTCTTATGTCCCCCTAGCAGCCGTTGCTGCATCGAATTTTAAGTCCACTGGCGCTGAGCTGCGCCGTTTATATAGGCCGCTAGTCGTGGTACTAGAAAGTCCTCGAACGTCATCTATCCTTGTCATAAGATAACTCTTTCTCACTTGCACATTCTCGAAATAGAAAGTTCGAGAACCTCGTCAAATCTCATCTATCCTCTATCTCACTCACTCACTTCTAGAATGGAATGTTCTCGAAGCTTGTCGAATCTCGTCTTTCCTTGTCTTATATTAGCGCTATCTTGCTCATTCTCCCCCAGAAGGTTGTTCGGCTATCCTTGTCTAAGATTTAGCTCTATCTCGCTCACTCTTCAACAATTTTACATGTGGGTGTCAAATGGCCATAAGGGGTCCTGAAAACGCCTGAAAACTGGTTTTCAGGAAATGTCAGCATCGGATTTGTTGACTCCTGAAACGGCCTGAAAACGTGTTTCAGGCGCCTGAAAACGACGGCAAAATAGTCAAAATTTCGATTCTTTGGTATGTGAGCCTTCTCTGATACGGACTGAAAATGCATTTCAGCCTGCTGAAAACGTCTCTAAGTCCAGGAAAATCGAGGTTGAAGTATTTCAGTCCACTCTGCTTAATCCTGCGTCGTAACAATATGTTTTACAACTTTTTCCCGATTTAATTTTAGCTTTTAAGCTAAAATTAAATTGGGAGTTTTAATCGAGTTAAAGAAGGTTTGAGGAAAGTTTGTGAAGGAAAGTTAGATAAATAAATTGACCGCTCCTAATTTCCTAACAAGAATTAGTTCACAGGAAAACAAATCACAAAGTAATTACGCACCTAGCTACTTGGCTTTTCTCAATGTATCGGTGATCTTTTCACTTAAAATCTCACTCAAAAATAACAACAAAATCGAATTTAAATTTCAATTTACCTTATAAAATGTTTAGATTGTGAGGGGCGAGATAAATTGGTGTAAAAGCAGATAATGCAAGTTAGCATCGGCGGCTATTTGTGGCATCAAGATAGCTTTTATCGTGAGCATGACCACTGCGGGCCTTAAAACAAGTGGAGATAGATGTTGGAGAAAATTTAATACTATTATTTCGGTCACTGTTGAACTTTAGCGCGTAAATAGACTGTGCTTTAACAAAAGATTGAAATATGACATTTAATTTTGGATAGTTACACTATCACGCTAATATTATAATTGCAGAAGTTTGTGAGTGTGTTTGTATTTGTTACTTCTTCACACTGTATCGACTCAACAGATTCTTTTTTTTTTTTTCTCTTTATTTATGGAATTTTTATACGTTATGTATATGCCAATTCCATCGTAACCTAAAAATAAAGAATTAAAAAATCTAATTCTAACTTACTGCTTAATGGTGACTAAAAACATAAATAAGGATTTCGATGCTTCAGTTGTAGGTTTTGATAGCAATTCATGAAACATACCTACACTTATTCTGCTCATGTTTAGAGTCCTCATCAAAGACTCTCTGTATGTCTGATACCGGACACATTCCATCAACAAGTGATGCACGTCTTCCACTACACCACACAAACAGATTCATATAAAACTTTCAAACAGATAGACCATGTTCTGGATTAATATATAGGCTAATTTCTATCTGAGGAAGATAAACAGTTCCGGAAGGATGTGCGATAAACGATATCCACAGTCCTCTGGATTTTAAATAAAAATTATTCATTTTCTTACTTGTCTTATTTAGTAAACAATCTTGGCATATTTTTTAATGCAATTCGTCAATAATAATTATTAAAAGACATTATGTTAATAATTTCACACGGTAAATAAGATTTTTTAACCTAATTACATGTGCAAAACTAGTAATTATATTTTATCAATAGGTATTTGAATTAAGTGACATGTCAAGGTTGTTTACTAAATAAGACAAGAGAGAAAAACAGACCATATATCAAATGTTCAAATTTATTTTAGAGCATTGTTTTGTTCATTATTTTTTATAAATTCAAAAGCGAACCCTCTGGTTCTTAATTTTCCTTTTCTCTTGAAAGCGAAACCATCAAATTGAACTACAATTCCATACGCTTCAACACTTTTCGTGGCCGCTTACTGAAAAATGAGCACAAATATTTGCTTATATCTTTCCCATTTTGCTGCCAACGTAAAAGTGACACGCGACGGGATTTCAACGGAGATATTAAAAAAGCACCGAAAAATTTCTCTTGTCCGCGATTCTAGTGCAAACCTTTTGTGGTAACTGAAGGACAATAAGGTCACCAAACAATACTTGGTCGTTAATCATATAATATTTGACGTCAAGTCAACTTTTACAAGAATATTAATGGCGCCTAATACGGCGGCCATGTTGGATTTTTCGTCCGCAACCGTCTTTGTACCCTTTCCTGTTTGTTTCCTTTTTTCTTTGAAGGTCTGAATACTGTAATTTAATAATTGTTATTTTACTATCATGTTTTCGTGAAATAACGTTATTGTTAATTTGTAATTAATTTTCGTGTTGATTTCGAATTAAGAAAACACGGTAAGTACCTTGTATTAAAAGAATAAGTACACTGTCTAAAAGAATACGAACACTGTCTAAAAGAATAAGTACGTGGGACACTCAGAAAGTTTTGCGAAACTAAAAAAAATTGTTCTATACGTACATATATTTTTATCAAATCTTTTCAAAGTACTTTCCACCAGCCTCTATACAAAGATTCATGCGCCTAAACCAGTTTTCAAAACACTTTTTCCAGTCCGCCGCAGACACCTCGTTTACAGCGTGCTCGAACGCAGCCAGCGCATCTTCCGGCGACGAAAATTGTATCCCTTTGAGCAGATTTTTTATTTTTGGGAATAAAAAGAAGTCACACGGTGCTAGATCAGGGCTGTAAGGAGGGTGACCCAGGAGTTTGACTGGCGTGCTGTCCAGGAAGTCCCTCGTTTTGAGTGCGGTGTGCGCAGGTGCATTGTCGTGGTGGAGCAGTAGCCCGCGGAGCCCTGTGTTTGGTCGCTTGTTGCTTATAACAGAGAAAACTTCTGGCAAACATTTGGTAGTATACCATTCGGCATTAATGCTTCTTTGATCCCGTAAGGGAATTGATACCAAGTGGCCAGTCAAATTAAAAAAGCTAGCGATCAAAATCTTACCCCCGCTTCTAGATCGCTTCACTTTGGTAGGCGTTGGCTCATTTTGAAACACCCAAACAGTCGACTGGCTCTTGGTTTCTGGGTCGTATTGATAAATCCAGGACTCATCACCTGTAACGATGTCGTAAACACGCCGAGACGAGCCTGCTTCAAATTTGTTAAGCATATCACGGCACCATTCCACCCGGGCCTGCTTCTGAGCATCGGTGAGGTTGTGCGGCACCCAGCGTGATACTATCCTCCTCACGCGAAGATGGCTGTGTAGAATCTCGTGAACGCTTCCCGATCCAATCTTCAATATGTGTTGAATCTCCTGATATGTAATTCGCCTATTGTCTTGGATTAAATTTTTCACTGCTAGCACGTTTTCTTCGGTAACAGCCGTCAAAGGGCGACCGCTTCTTTCGTCATCCCCCAAAGTTGGTCGACCGCGCTTGAATTCGTTATACCAACGATACACGGTTGCCTTGGAAGGGCCTTCATCCATGAATGCCATTTGAAGTCTATCGTACGATTCATCCGGTTTCAGGCGACACTTGAAATCGTATAAAATCATAGCTCTAAAATGTTCCCGGCGCAGATCCATATTTCAGTGAGACACAATACTTTGAATTAACTCGCAAAAAATGTGGAGGGAAATTTTGAAATTGGAACTTACTTATTTTTACTTATAAATAATCATATTTTCGAAAAACATTATAACTGGCCAGTCTCCCATATATAAAAACTTTTTTTCGCAATACTTTCTGATGGGCCTGGTACACCTACACTGTATAAAAGAATCAGTACACTGTCTTTCCTCAATAATCAATCATTCAATCTAATAATCTACTACTAATCTATTGCAGTTTTGTCCAAAGGCGTCTTACAAACAGCGTTTTAAAACACTGATACTAGTGGGACATAGGAATTAAGGTCACTTTGTTGGGTAAGCAAATTAGTGCCGAGTTCAGCCCAGAGAAGTAAAGCTGCCTAGTTTAATGTTTATCTCTTCACGCCATCAATTTGTAAGCCATGTCCAGTCTCGTTTATCTTGTTAAGAAACCTGGCCAACCAATCATTCACCATCATCATCAACTCAGCCTATCGCAGTCCACTGCGGACATAGGCCTCTCCCAAGTTGCGCCACAACACTCGGTCTTCTGCCTTCCGCATCCAGTCCCCCCCAGCCACGTTCTTCAGGTCGTCGGTCCACCTAGCGGGGGGGTGCCAACCAATCATTGCTGAATTGTAATTAGAGTTTGCGTGATCTTTAGTCTTCTCTTTCGCCTTTTTTGTCCATATTCTTCAGCTTTATCAGTTCAATCTAGCTTCAAACCATTTTCTGAGGGCCAAAAATCAAATATGTGTGTCTCCCTGACCTATATCCACAGACCAGTAGGCCTCTAGATGCCGATTAGCCGGATACCCCCGGTCACCACGCATATGCAGTAGCACTGCATATCATACGCCCCTCCGCCAATCGGGACGTCAGTCCGTCACCGAGCGGACCAATCATACGGAATCATACCACCGAACTTTTGAGTCGACCAATCATAACGCACCATCCGCCCCCCGGTCCCCGTCAAAATTTTACGACTGTGTTTCTCATGCAAAACTTTGTTTATGCGGTGTCTTTTTGAGGCTTACTTGTCTGTGCCTGTATCATATATTTTTCACGAGCACGTGCTCGGAAACCCATCTAAAACCTACACCGAGTATCACACATGTCCCCTGTTAATCGTTTCCGTCCACTATAAATAAATTACACTTCCCTTTGCGAAATTTTCACCACACACAGTCCCCTGTGGCCCCTTTAATTAACTTTTAAATTAAAAACATAGTGAATAAAATATATCGTGTGATGGTACTGAGTTTACTAATTAATTTCACGCGGTGTCTCTGCGGGGGTCAGCAGAGATTAATAGTGCAGTATAAAGTAATGATAATTATGTAGGATTTTTTGATGTATCGGTCAGTAGAACGCAATGTTTTAATTATACTAGTGTATTTTAAGTATAGGGATTTTTAAACAAGCTTGTTTAGTCATATTGCAGGATAAAGAGTATCTGTTCAGACACAAGGATTATTTCTGCTTCTTGGTTTCTTCAATGAAAACGCTGATTCTCGAATTAGAACAATTTAAATTTGATATTTTAAAAAGGACGACGTTCTCGACTGATTGGACAATAAACAAGTGAATTTGATATTTTGAAACATTATTTACAACCAATATAAGTGAAATTCGGGAAAGTTTAAAAAAATATATTTACAACCACCGTCATAAAGCGCCTGACAGAATAATTATATTATTCAACTTTTGCTACAGTACGTTGCTATGCTAAGGACCCAAGGCGCTAGCGGCGAAAAGAGTGACAAGACCTCAGAGCAACAGAATACTAGACAGAGGACAAGCCACCGCGTAAAACCAAATATAAAGCCAAAATACCGTAAGGATACAAGTGTGCGTGTTTAATAATATGTGTACGTGCTTTTTATTGTAATTTATTGATCAATGCGTTTCTTGCGATGTGTTGTGTGCGTAAGTTTTACTTGCGACACTGCAAACTAGTCGGCTTGCCCGATCTCCTTATATTCCGTTATCTGTGGACAAGACTATGCACCACTCAATCAATATTCCTGGAATATCAAAATGAACGCTATTGGCATTACTAGTGTGTTACACAATGTACTGGTCTTGAGGGCTCGAGTGCTTCTAAGTTTTTGCTGGGCATTTGTGCGCCTTCGTCGGCCGCACCACCTCTTATCATCATATCAGCATCAAGTCAGGAACTTGTTTTCAAGCCAGAGCAGCCAGAGTGCAGTCGACCGCACGGCTGTGGTATTGGTTTGACCTTGACAGCGTCTTTATTTCGTAAGCAGTAAGGACGGTTTTCATAATTCAAGTTTTACTTTTATGCGGTCGACTGTACCTGTAACTATAACGAATGTTGTCAAATGTCAACTCAGGGAAATCCTTAAGTTAGTTAAATTACTTTTGACGACTAGTGCGGTATTCAACTTTTACGATTCCCGCAGGAAGTCACATAATGGCCTACCCTTTTCCACACAAGGACTATGAAATTAACCTACCGTACTATCGCGCTACTTCAGTTGGAACTGTAGTGATTTTAATAATATTTTTTTTTATGTTATTGGATGTCGAAACGAGCCAAAGATAACAACTATAACAAACAACAATACCCATAACAACGATGTTTGCCCATAACAACTGCAATACCATCTAAGCTATTGTCTAACCACTCGAGTGACCGTGGGTACTGGTAGCACCCAAACGTGTTTTGCCTCAAAGCGGCCTTGGGTACTAGTAGTACCCAAGCGAAATGAATGTGAAGTACCTCATGAATATGCCTTATATTTTTCTTACAAAAAGTTATTTCTTTTTGGCAATATTACGATCTAGTTCCTAATGAATAATCCAACATTTTAAGGTACGGCAATACTACAACCATTCACTCAAAGATTTAATATAAATATGTTTTATTCGGTCTGTTGTACCTACGTCTCGACTTGGCGGAAACGAATTTACCTCATTCTCGTATTTTTTGGATACAATGTAGTTTTGTTTAATTTCTACATAAAGAATAATCACACCATGCATTTTAAGCCATAAAACATTTAGGTTGACAATTCACTTTATTGTTAAAATTATTTTCATAAATAAGACAAAAAATGGTCAATGTTTATGTTTACAACCGATTATTTAAGTGAAGAGATGATAAATTACAAAAAACTTTCACGGGTTCAGATGGCCTATTATTCATAAGCATTATAAAAAACTTCAATTGTAAGCAAACTTCTTAGAAAGAAAGTCATAAATAAAGTTTTTTGTAACATGAGTGGGCTGCGCGTTTTTACTCGGCTGATAACGTAATGCCGTGGTCACTCAACGGTTAAAAGACAGATGCGCCCGGTCACTCCAGCAGCTAAATGGTATTGCAAATCTAGACTGAGTCATGGTTCTGGACTGGAAAGGGCTAGGCATTAATATAAACGGCGAGTATATCACTCACTTTCGGTTTGCCGACGACATAGTAGTCATGGTTGAGACTATGGAGGACCTCGGTACTATTGCTTGCTTGCTTGTGTTGCTCTATGACCTCAGTAGAGCTTCCGATAGAGTGGGTCTTAAAATGAATAGATATGGACAAGACAAAGGTTATGTCGAATTCCCATATAGTACCCATTCCCGTAAACATCGGAGAATCTACACTCGAAGTTGTTGACGATTATGTATACCAAGGACAAATTGTCCAGCTAGGTAAGTCCAACTTCGAGAAAGAGGTCAATCCTCGAATCCGACTTGGTTGGGCAGCGTTCGGGAAGCTACGCAATATCTTCTCGTCCAAAATACCGCAGTGTCTCAAGACGAAAGTATTTGACCAGTGTGTTGCCAGTAATTACTTACGGCAGTGAAACGTGGTCGCTCACAATGGGCCTGATAAGAAGGCACAGTCACTCAAAGGGCAATGGAGAGGGCTATGCTCGGAGTGTCCCCGTTATCGAATCAGACATGAGGAGATTCGCAAGAGAACGAAAGTAAGCGACATATCCCGAAGAATTGCCAAACTTAAGTGGCAGTGGACGGGGCACATTGCTTGCAGAATGGATGGTCGATGGGGCAGTATTGTTCTGGAGTAGCGACTGCATACTGGAAGGCGCAACGTGGGTAGGCCCGCAAGGTGGACCGATGACCTGGTGAAGGTTGCGGGAATCCGCTGGATGTGGAAAGCGCAAGACCGGTCATTGTGGTGATGCTTGGGGGAGACCTATGTCCAGCAGTGGACGCCTTTCGGCTGAATGAATGAATATTAACCCTATTAATTGGTGGCATAAAAATACATGGTGATATTTTTTCCGTTCGTGCTGCTTCGATTCCCGGCTTATCTATAGAAGATACTTTTGAAAAGTCCTTGAATGCAGTTACAGTATCACTTGTCTTTAAGAATTAAATGCTGTCTTCTTTATGCAAAATTGTCTCTTCAATATTTAAAGTAAGTACATTCAATTTAAATTAATGCATTGCAATGGGACACCTTGTATACCTAATATCACTCCACTTCCCGCAAAATCCACCATTAAACAAGAATTTTGCGTAAATCCTGCTAATTCTAAGCCCCATCAATTATCGTTATAATCAAAGTGCGTCACGATATAAGCAATTATAAGACACAAGATGTTCTCACTTGCGCTGATTAATGATGACATTAGTGGAACATCACACGCCAGATATAATACGTGTGTTAAGATTTGATGTAGGTAGATAATAGTTCCATAATTATAAGTGTAACTTGTGTTTATTATGTGTGTGTAAGTTAAGCTATACTTGCCGTGATCAGTACGTGGATGGGTGACTGTTTCGTTACACATCGAGACCGACCCACACTGGAGAGCATGTTAAGCTGTCGGTCCCGTTTTTCATTCTAATATTTATGGCAGTTATTACAGGTAATCAGAACCTCTGAATTCTGATAACTGGTTTTACCTTGGAATACAGCTCGGGTCGGCACCATACGGAGAGCTGGTAGATGTCCTTCGGTCAAGAAGAATCCCTCAGTGCCTAAAAACACATCTATTTAACCAGTGTCTTGCCAACTATGACTCATAGCGCCGAGACATGGACGCTTACAAGAGAGACTGTCCACCGAGTGCGAGTGGCACAAAGGGCCATGGAGCGTGCTATGCTTGGCATAAATCCTCTCGAACGAGTCCGAAAAACCGAGATCCATCGTCGGACGAAAGTATACGACGCCGGTGATAGGGCGATTTAGCTGAATTGGAGTTGGGCAGGACATCTGGCTCGGCGTAAGGGCCAATGGAGTAAAGGTAGGCACTGACGATACATCCATTCGAATGCCGTTTTATTGTCTACATCCAAAAAAACTTGACTTGTTCTAAAAATAGCATACGTTTTCAACATTCACGGACAGATTTTGGAATGCCGCCACGCCATTCGGAATGTTGAATGCATCGTCAGGTGGCCAAGGTCAGGTCAAAGAAACCCGGGCCGTGCGAAAGCGTGTTAGGTGATGATATCGCCAAAGCCCCAGAAAACATCTGGCAAAAACGAAAGGACGCCTATACCATAGAATAGATCTTTTCTATGCATATACATTATACAACACACATATATATTTGTAACACCTACTGTAACCATATTTAAAAGCAAATAAATATTTGAATTGAATTTGAATTGAATTGAATTGAATTAAAGGGGTGATACCGGGCTAGGATGATGATGATGATGACGATGATGACCTTAGAATGTCGGTATTGCCTAGTAACTGGGTCACGGGGGTCTGAAGACCTATTATCGTAATTAAAAACTTTCAAAATATAGTTCCAAACTAATCTCAATGCTTTAAATCTGAACCTCCGCACAGTAGGTGTTTCTAATTGCCATTTATTGGTGACATTGGTTGCCTTGTAAACCGTAAAGTTTACTGATAGTACGTGTCCGACAGTCCGCCATTGTTGAATGTAGTTAAAACACGTGTTTATTCAGTATTGACATGAACGGGTCCCTACGTATGAATATCGATTCTGATAACGTAGCTCACAGGAACAACAGGGTTTTTGTCACACACTGTAGATTAAGCTCTATATAAGCTCGATAAAAACAACGCACTGCAATTAACAACCCACACAATGTTTGAATAACAAATGAAAAGATTAACAGAAACAAAAAGTATTTATTTGCGCCAAGGAGGCGATGCACTGAAACACCGAAATTAACAATAGTGGTCTATAACAGGTACAAAAACAACGAGAAATGAACGGACTAACAAAAAGCTTTAGGTTACAATTCTACTAAAATATATTTAATTATTACTTTACGGAGACTGGCTTAGGCATCAATGAACAGTACAAACTAATGTAAGCAATAACAATAATAAACCCAAAAACGCTATTGATAACGTTGACAAAATTAGTCCACTCTTCACTGAATCCTTTACTATCATCAGAATCCCACCGAGGAAACACTACGTAAGCTCCATAACTCTCATACACAAAATCATTGACAGATTTTACATAATGTTGTGGCTGTGATTTTAATTTACATACTGCAGCCAAAAAGAACGTGAACAGAATGATCAAAACAGTTAAAACTAAAGAGCCTCGGTAGTACAATAATATGGTTGGCGGGAAGGCATTTTCTCGTGGTATGTTTGCCGCTAACTCTGTCAAGAAATAATAATGGCAGAGCAAACTGAAGCAGGAGACACTCAGACGCATGTTACGCCTCACATCCAAAAACAAAGAGATGATACTGAGTACGGTTAGAATTACAGCTGGGTAGATTATAATTGCCGCTAATCCAGCCGCTTCGCGCACCAAAACAAATGTCATCTTGAACTGCCTCCCAGGAATGTAATTTTTCTCTTGCTTATAATCCAATACGTGCCATTCCCCACCAAACATTGACGCCATGAAAATAATATGTGAGCTGAAGTTAATTTTGTTATTCACCGCCATCGAATTCGAGGACATGAATTCAAGGCTACATTCCTGTTTGTCATAAGGCCAGTTTGTTAGTCTGACGTCGCACCACGCGTTATGTGTCATCCAGAATTTGCAGACGATATCTCCAGTGCTCTTCAAGAGGCAGCGAAAGAAATCAAATCCATTAAAATATTCCACATGATCTGCGTTGTTAACCAGTGAAAATCTGGGGATCCAAATATTGGTATTAGTTATCTCAGTCTCGTTGATGTTGAAGTAGTTTTCTGGATCCCACTTCAATCTGTCATCCTGCCACGAGATAAACATCCAGTTTTGTATTGAAAACACTTCCTCGTTGCTGTCGAAGTTGAAGTATGTTATGGTGAACCTGAAGTTGAAGGTAACTGAAGTGTTTTCACTTGGGGGATCAGATAAATTGTTACAATGTAAAAAAATCATGATCTCTTTTTCCCAGGCTATGTATTCTGGCAGATTGTTGGTGACGCAGTCCTCGCAGACGGTTACGTGAAGGAAGCATGGTAGAAGTATAATATAAGTGAGCAGGCTCATGGCTGCCTGAATACTACGTTCAGTATTACTTGTTGGCATGGAAATTAATATTATCTAGAAACGCCCACTTTAATCGGAATTGCGTTAGTATAATAGTCATGTAATGTATACCTACCTAATCAGCATGCGTAGATTCGGGTTTGCCCAAAATTGTGCACGCATTTTCAAGTGTAACCAATCTGAACAATATTGATAATTGGCACGCAAGGGTACCTAACCGGGCGGTTTTTTTTGGGTTCCTTAGCCCAATAGGAAAATCAGAACCCTTCTGTTTATTTTCACCTACTGACGCTAGCATTTGATAAAACCTAAAATTACTATAACCTTATTATTTAGTTATACAAGTAATGTACACTTTTTATTGAAATTATTTTCTCTAGTTAAACCAATACCAATAGGAAAACACAGGTGTACGCATCTCTCCAAGGCTTTTGACCTAAACTGAATCAAATAACAAATAATAATATAAAGCATACCTACCTAGTTGCCTACATATTTTTATTACATAAAAAATCTTATATTTTTACCGTAAAAATAAATTACCTGAACTATCGCGCGTTGGAACCATCCGTACTCAGACCTTCTCTTCCACCCGGTCCAGTCCCGCTGCGGCCGTCTACCACTAGTCTTAGTAGACTAGTGGTAGACACACTAGCGCTCGCATATTAGTGTATGCGAGCGCTATGCACTAGTGTGCGAGCGGGATAGATAGTGAGATATGATCAAAGACATTTCCATCAGCATAATAACTCTATGGATATGATTGCATACAATGATATTTAAAAGTATAGATATGTCATACCCTAACAAAACCAATGAAAAATATGTGCCGTACGCAGCGGCAGCTTAATACACATAAACTAGTGCAAAGTAAGTAAGTTAGTTACTTTAAGTTACTTTCGTGTCACAATTAGTACACTTTCTGTACACACATGACGGCATTTTTGTATTTTTTTGTCACACGTCACGCTCGGCGCCCTAGATACTATATGCTCGGCACCTTGCTTGACGGAGACTAGTAGCAAACCGTTGAGACGACAACTACCGGAATAGTTTCAAGGCCATGAGGTAAATTAGAATCGTATCGATAAACCGTCAGACGTCTGTGGTCTAGTATTTCGAGTGTCGGACTGCTGATCACGAGGTTGTGGGGTTCGATTCCCACAGAACACAAATATTTGTGCGATGAACATAAGTGTTTGTGTTGGTCTGGATGTATCTTAAGTATTATAAGTATGTATTTACGAAAAAAAAAGTAAATAAGTATTACATCCATGGTCTAGTACCTAGGCCACAGTATAAGCTCTGCTTGGTTTGGGACTAGATGGTGTTGTTTAAAATTGTGCGAAATATTAAAAAAAAAAAGATATCGTGCCTTTTCCATCCAGCCATTCCATTATTCAAATCTATTTAAATAAAAATAAAAACTTTTGCATATTTTTAATGTTTTATAAAAAATGGCATTAGTGAACCGTACAAACTCATATATGTTATCAGAATAATGAACACAAAAACACAATTGATAACGTTGGCAAATTTAGTCCACTCTTCACTGAATTCTTTACCATCTTCAGAATCCCACCGAGGAAATACTAAGTAAACTCCATAACTCTTATACACAAAATCATTAACAGATTTTATATAATTTTGTGGCTCTGATTTCAACTTACATATTGCAGATACAAAGAACGTGAACACAAAGATCAAAAGAGTTACAATTACTGAACCACGGTAGTACAACACTATGGTTGGCAGGAAGGCATTTTCTTTTGGCATGTTCGCCGCTAACTCTTTCAAGAAATAATGATGCCAGAGCAAACTGAAGCATAAGACACCCAGACGCACATTAAGTCTTGCATCCAAAAACAAAGAGGTGATACTTAGGACTGATAGAATTACAGCTGGATAAATGATAATTGCCGCTAATCCAGCCGCTTCCCGCACCAAAACAAAGGTCATCTTCACCTGGATACCAGAAGTATGATTCTCCTCTTGCTTATAATTTGATATGAACCATTCAGCACCATAATTTGATCCCTTAATGAAAATATCACGTGCTGAGTTGAAGCTTATATCAAAATCTACCGATTTTAAAGTCCTCGATGAGAGTTCAAGGGTACATTCCTGCTTGTCATAAGGCCAGTTAGTTAGATCGGCGCTGCACCATGCGTTGTGGTCCATCTTAGAAACGCAGTAGATGTATCCGGTGCTCTTCAGGTTACATTCAACGTACCCAAATTCACTATAAAATTCGTACTCATCCGCACTGTTGCACAGTTTAAAGCTTGGAGTCCACATAACGATATTATTTATTTCTATCTCGTTGATGCTGAAGTATTTTTCTGGATCCCACTTCAACCTGTCATCCTGCCACGACATGAACATCCAGTCTTGTACTGAAAACACTTCCTTAATGCTGTCGAAGTTGAAGTATATCATGACGAACTTAACGGTAAATGTGGTGTTTTCACTTGGAGGGTCGAATAAGTCGTTGTTACGTTCTAGGTCTTGTTTGAGCTGTATTTCCCAGGCTCTGTATTCTGGCTCATTGTTGATGACACAGTCCTCACCAATGACTACGTTAAGGAAGCCTAGTAGAAGTATAACATATGAGAGCAGGCTCATGATTACCTGAATACTGCGTTTTGTATAACTTGTTAGCATTAAATGTAATATTATCTGCAAACGCCCACTTTAATTGCATTGATAGTCATGTAATGAGCGCGCGTAGTTTGCAATATTTTTGCACTAATTTTAAAATGTATGTCACAACAAAGAAAGAAAGAAAGAAAACACATTTATTTGACACAACTGAGACACGTACAAAAGAAAGGAAACATATATACATGAACAAGAAATAGATTTATAGACGAAGAAGTAATACATGAGTAACAAAGCTAGGCAAAAATAGTAAAGTAGAGGTGTAATTGAGTCATACGCCATGTGTGTCTCAAAATTGTGACAAATGGGTGTCCAGCTCAGCATATTGCCAGGTTATTAAACTTGACACTGGTATTCTGCTGGATCCCTGTTGTGACGTAGATGTTGAGCAAACCACACATTTGTAAAAATCGTGGAAAGGTCAAAACCGTCTGTGACTGTGTGTGTATTAAGAGTGTGATTATGAATAGAAATAAATAAATTAACAACAATAGTAGGTAGTAACAGAGAAAACTAATCGTGACATTTTAGTTGTAGGTAGCTGCACTCTTCGGTCACTGTAATAGTTTTTTATGGGTTCCTTAGCTTAATGAAAAAAATTACAATCACATGAGACTTTCCATCTTCATGTCTCAGTTTGGCGAGCCGACTTTCGGTACCATTTAGGCAACAGCCTAGGTGGTATTGAAGTTGTTATGGGCAAAGGTAACCGCTTAACATCAGGTGGGCCTTTAGCTCTTTTCGCCATCCGATACTATAAAAAAAAATCTAGAACCCTTGTATTTTCATAAGTGGTTTCACGAACTGTCGCTAGCATTCGATAAAAAGGGTCGTTTATCTTTAGTCGGACATCTAAAAAAGCCTAGATAGATAGATAGAAGATAGAATATTCTTTATTGTACACCATTAAGTTTATTAAACTTAGGACTAACACGTAAAATAAGGGTACATTGGCGGTCTTATCGCTAATAGCGATATCTTCCAGACAACCTTTGGATGGACAACAAGGAAGACGTGAAAAATAGATGGGGGCAGTATGTGCCTACCTATTTTATTTAAGCTTAAAATTACGTTGACGACTGGAAGTTTTGGCAATAATAATTTCTGCATTTATGGGGGTTCCCCGGAACCAAATTAATAATTTCAGTCAATCTCAACGATCTGCCTCATTTTTCTCAATATTGTATGTCACCGACACAGACATAGTAAAAAATATAGACGAAGTGCTGCGAACAATCAAAGTGAAGCCAACAAAACTGTGCTCCTCCATGTACAAACCAGGGCCCCAATTCACGTAATATCATGACGCACTAAGTATTTTAATGTCTTTGTGACGCACCGATCAAGTTGCAGTGACGCCGCAGTTCGTTTCTAACAGCGCTCGCCGTAGATAAGAGAATACGAAAAGCATTGTTTTGGTCGAAACTGCACTTCTTTAGTTAGGGGAATTGGCCTACAGCACTCACGCACACACATTCACATCAAACCGTGGTCACCACTCTCAGTTCACATGCCGCGGCATCGTCCAGTAAGCATCGTCAAAACAAAAAATCCTTCAGGTGCATGGTGTGTACAGTCTAACAAAGCAATTAGTATACAGGGTCGCCAGATATAGATGAAGATTTCTCAGGAAGTTATTATAAAACAGTTTGATTATGGTTTTGTATAGATACAGATTAACTTTGTCCGTTATCAAAATGATAGTTCACTCGAAAACATCCATAATCTTCAGAGAAAACTTCATTTATATTTCTCTACCCTGTATACCAATTGCTTTGTTAGACTGTACGTGAGCGCCTGGTTTGTACCAGCGTGAGCACGGTTTTGTTGGCTTCACTATGATTGTTCGCAGTACTTCGTCTATATTTTTTTACTATGTCTGTGGACACCGACAATATATTATAAATGCGTACGTACTATTATGACGTGTTCGATGGTATGGATGTATGTTTGTTTGTTTGTCTGTCCTTCAATCACGCTTAAACGAATAAACAGATTTAGATGCAATTTGGCCCACAGGTAGAACATATCCTGGTCACACAGACAGATACTTTTTATTGACATATCACGGGAGCAAAGTCGCGGTGCGTCAGCAAGTGAGTAACAATATAACAGAAACGCCCAACTTTAATTCGTATTGCGTTGATAGTATAGGTCATGTAATACAATCAGTGTGCGTAATCCGTGTTGTGCTAAGATATGGTATTATTCATACTTTTAGGCAGTTTTAATAAAAAATTGGCATATCAGTCATAACTTTACATATTCTTTGAATGATAAACCTGACCTAGAAAAGGAACGCAGAAGGTTGACAATCAGAGCGTATATGCTGGCCCGCAGGTTTGCCCGCTACTCTAAAGAGGTAAATATCACTTTATTTAAATCCTTCTGTCAGGCTTTTTACACCATCAGCCTGTGGACAGCGTATACTCAAAAGGCTGTCAACGATCTGCGCGTCCAATACTACACTACAATAATAACGCATTCAGGACGCTGCTGAGGCTACCACCGTTTTGCAGCGCATCCGCCATGTTCATGGAGGCAAGCACAGATGGCTTTGCAGCAATTTTGCGCAAAAGAGCTGCTTCGTTGCTGCACTGAGTGCGTGCGAGCAGCAACAGCATCTCGAGTGTGATAGCGGGCAGGTATGACTGTCCGTTTTTTAAAAAGTGGATTAGACTTGTGCGTCTTAGTTAAGCTTATATAATAGGAATACTAACATAGTTAATAAGTAATATTGTTACTAACACATTGAGTCATTGTTACTTGTGAAAAAAAAAATAGCAATATCTTATCCAGTTGTAGGGAAACCAACCATGTCATACAATCGGCTGGACAGCTGGTGGCCAATTTTTACTGTAAAGGCCACCGCACACCAGGGACGGTAGGGCAGGGGATTTTGCTACCGGCCAGCGTAGACTGATAATATGAGCAGCCTGTTAGATACCATGGCATGAATCTCATGATGCATCTCAGGCAGATCAGTCTCCACAGCATCTTCCCAACGACCCAACAGTCTTAACTTAAAAATCATTATTAATCTTGAATTAGTTTACTTCGATGTATTTGTCTCAGTCATTAACCTACATTATTCTCACACAATCAACAATCAACTCGGCCTATAGCAGTCCACTGCTGGACATAGGCCTCTCACAAGTTGCGCCACAACGCTCGGTCCTCTGCCTTCCGCATCCAGTCCCCCCCAGCCACGTTCTTTAGGTCGTCGGTCCACCTGGCAGGGGGGCGCCCTACGCTGCGTTTGCCGATACGCGGTCTCCACTCAAGGACTCGTCTGCTCCAACGGCCATCGGTCCTTCGACAGACATAGCCAGCCCACTGCCACTTTAGCTTACTGATCCTACAAGCTATGTCGGTCACTCCAGTTCTTCTCCGGATAATCTGACAGTTGGGCTAGTCCACAAATTTAAAGTGGCTCAGCGAGCTATGGAGCGAGCTATGCTTGGAGTTTCTTTGAAGGATAAAATCCGTAACGAGATTATTCTCACACAATTCTTTCCAATTGATCATGTAACAAATCATTGTACTATTCATTTGAAAAGAGTATATCCATGGAGTTTCTTGCCAGCTCTTCTGCATAGAACTAACTTTTTGGAACCGTGTAACTAGATTCATTTGTCTGACTTTGACTTTGTCTGTGTGTACTGTAACCATTTTTTTTTAATTTTTGTGTTTAAACCTTTTAATAACGTTGTCCGTCTACCATTTTGTGCTAGACTTTTAAAGAGTCAATCAGAATGGCTTCGGTTAATTATTTTATAATTTTTAACGCATTTACGCATGCGAAGCGAATTCTAAAGATTTAAATTGTGGAAAGAACACAGTGTTCACGGTAGCTTAGTGGCTAAAGCACTGGCGTACTGAACCAGGAGTCGCAGGTTCGAATCCTGCTCGTGAGCGATTTTTTCTTTCAACAATTTAAAGCGTGCTATCTTCAATCCTCATACCTTATATAGTAACTTCCGTGAATTAAATTCATAATCGGTTATTGTTTACGTCTTAACTCACGTCACAGATAGTACAATACTATCTCACGTGATTCTATCGGGTGTGCCCGACTAGTACATCATCACGAACGCAGCGCTATACGGCACGCTGTGGCCTCCGCAGTTCGGTCCGTGACACTGCCGCGCAACCAGCTCATGATTAAGGGCTCCGGTTGAGCTCGAAACTAGTCGGGCACACCCGATAGAATCACGTGAGTAAAGCCGTAAATAATAACCGATCATCATACCTACAATTTCGAAGCCTTGTTAGCTTTTGGTATGGACTTATAATAGTACATTATGATACAAGTGAGCTAAGTTGACTATTACACTCGAGGCTGGAATGCAGCCCGAGCCGAAGGCGAGGGCGTAATGGAGCCGAGAGTATAATAGTCAATGTTCACGCGTGTCATACGACGTTTTTCAACACACTTGCGAGGAAAAAAACATACACACATTTTAGATATTTATTGAATTTGTGAAAAATGCCATACGGATTATTATAATCGCACAGACTACTTAGAGATACTCGGTGACATACAGCTATGCGCGCGCAGGTGGTCGAAGGAAACCGCCAAACAGCCTGTTATTAAAAATAAAATAAATAGATTTTTTTATTTATAACACAAATTAATGTTAATTTGTTGACAAAAATAAATAATTTGATTAAATGAAATGTTTATTTATCATATTTTAATTAAAACAGTTAATTTATTCCCAAAAGTGTTTAATTTTGTTCAGGCATATAAACTCTTTGCTGCTATTTAAAAATAAACTGTAAAGTAAAAAGCACTAGTGCTATAATATAATGTAAAAAGCACGCGTGCGTTATAAGCTACATTATGAACCTAAAAGCGGTGCAATAAAAAAAAAAAAAAAAAAATCGATTCCCGGGTCGGGCATTAGGATTTTTCTTAAGGAAATTCTCAGTAGCCCGGAGTCTGGATTTGATCCCGGTTATAGGCAATAAATAGGCTTGCCCCCTATTACATGGGACTTACAACATAACTGGCAAATTGTGGGTGTACTATATACTTCTGCCTACCCCTTTGGGGAAATACAGGCGGGATGTTATGTTATAAATAAAATTACTTCTTTAAAGACTTCAACAATTATCATCCATGTTAACAATAATATCATAAAACAAGACCAAAACTCAACCCTAATTATGCTGAAGGCCCAAAAGGCACCACAAAAAGTTGCCCCAAATGAACCGCACAGGGTTGACGAGACGGGACTTTAAATTAAATTACTGTCTCTGAGGTAGGGGTGCGTGCCATGGGATAATATGTTAGCCACGAGTGCCACGACCTATTTTTAATTTAAAAAGTTCATTAGGATGATCAATGTACGGATGTAGGTTCCATGGATATGTCGGAATATTATGTATTGTATTTTTGTCTTTTAAAACCGACTTAAAAAAAAAGAGGAGGTTCTCAATTCGATTATTTTTTTATGTTTGTTACCTCAGTACTCCGTCATTTATCAACCGATTTGGATTTATTTTATTTTATTTGAGACTTCCAGATTGGTCGTGTTTTTATCAAAATATAGTTCTGATAATGGGATCCAAGTGGAATTGAAAAAGTCCTTAAATATTATAGGCATGCATAGCGATTTCGGTATTTTTATCAACAAATCAAGCATTTAGTTATCATTTAGAGTAGGGAAATCTTCAATGGATGACAGCAAGTTATCGGGGATTGCAGCAATCGCTTGTCTTTTAAAAAATAGAAAAATAAAATAAACATTAAAAAAAAGTAAAAACCGACTAGAAAAAGAATAAAATAATTTGTGTTAAACAGTTTAGGAAGTCGGTGCCAATTTTTCTTAATTATAGCATGGGATGGTAAAACGAGTATAAAGCCCACCTGATGTTAAGCGATAATCTTTGTCCATAACCACTGCAATATCACCTAGGTTGTTGCCTAAATGGTAGGTATTGCAAATCAGGTTGGCCAAACTGAAACCTTGTTAAGTCTCATGTGATTGTAATTTATACGGCACCCTTCGCACTGGAACACAGCAATGCAAGCATCACTGTTTGGCATAAATATATGGGTTACCACACCGCTTTTTGTGTTTCAACTTTGAGCGGAACTTTGAATGAAATTATCAGTCTGAGTCTAATGAAGCGCATAAATAAAAAAAACATCTGAAATCATCATCATAAGAAATATCTGTAAAGACACTTGCAATCTTACTGCCAAAATTAATATCCAATCTATCCACGATTTGCCCTACTAGAGATAGGAATTTGACATAAGCTCCATACAAAATATGTCAAATTTCTATCTCCAGTAGGGTAAATCGTGGTTAGATTGGATATTAATTTTGGCCGTTAGTCTAGCGACTAGGACAGCTGCAAACACGGTCAATGCCAAAGGCTGGTAAAACCCGAACACCCTTTGTGCGCCCACCCACTCCGGTTGCCGATGGGGCAATGAGTGATAGTGGTGAGTCTTACTGCTCGCAAATATCGCTCCACTCCCAAACGTCGTCAATGTCAAAGCGAACTCGCACGTGCAAGCGGTCGCGACCAACGGGAAGTGACGAGTCGCTCAAAGCCACGAAGAAGTCTGCACCGAGCAGGCATTCGAGTGAGAGTGGGGAAGGGGATGGAAATCTCACAAGCACTCGGGTTAAGCAGAGCCAGAATCTTCCCAGGCCTGAAGAACTGGCCAAAAAAATGCAGGCGCAGCCGACAGCCGATCTTAGCGCTTGCATAATGGAGAATCTGCTAATGGTGGAAAAGGTTGCGGACGAATCCCGCAACCTTAAAAAGTGCTTCGTTCAAAGCCTCAAAGAAGCAGCTCTAACGGTACAAGCCGCAGTGGTGGAGATGACGCAACGTTCAGCCGTTGCGGTCAACGTTGTGAGGTTGGAAGCTGAGAATGCGGAACTGCGGTCCCAGATTATCAGCCTTACAACGCAGATGAAGAAGCTAACGCAGGACATGAACTTCTTGCGTCAGCAGGGTGACCTCGCGGCGGGTTTAAGCAGTGACGTCACACCATCGACTACGCAACATACGGCAGTCATATCAGCGGAATTGGCGCCAGAAGACATCTTGCGGGAATTTGAGCGTTCACTCATGCTCAAAATCGGCGGAATGATGGATGCCAAATTGGCTGGTATCGAGGGCAGGTTGCTCCCTGAACAGCGTCTCCGCCCAGCACTTGCTGCGGATGTAAGAGGGGTCAACACTGCGACGATCATCCAGACGCAGCCCAGTGAACCTCAACAACCCCAAGAAAAGAAAAAGAAGAGAGGGAAGAAGAACAACCGTGGTTTTGATCCGGTAGCAGATTTGCCTGCCGTACCCACACATGCTTCGGAGACTGCAGCTTCTACTGCCACACAGTCGCAGTGGTCGACTGTTATCGGAAAGAAGGCAAAGAAGACGCTGGACAAGTCGACACAGGGGCAAAAGGAAAAGCAGCCATTTAAGCTGCCTAGAGCTCCTACGATGGCAGCAATCACTGTATCGTTGCCTGAAGGATCTACCGCTACCTTAGCGGGCGCGATGGCTGCAGCCAAACAGCATATAGCCCTAGATGATCTTGGACTTATCGGCCACCTAAAGTCGAAAAAGGCTGCCAACGGTGGGTTAGTGTTACAAGTGTCCGGTGCCGACAGCAGCACGAAGGCTGACCAACTTGCTAATCGCATGCGGGAAGTTCTTGCTGATATGGACGTGCGTATTGCACGTCCAATTAAAACCAGCGAGGTTAGGGTCATGGATTTAGATGATTCCATTACCCCTTCTGAGGTGGCAGTTGCGATTGCAGAGGTGGGTGGATGCTCTGTGGACGAAGTGAAGTTGGGAGAAATATACCGATCACAAAATTCGCTGGGAACCGCCTGGGTCCGTTGCCCATTGGTGACTGTTAAAAAGTTGATGTCGGTTAAAAGCATATGCGTGGGGTGGATGTCGGTCCGGGTTGAAGTGCTGGCCTCCCGGCCTATGATGTGCTTCAGATGCTTAGAGCTGGGCCACGCTCGTAGCCAGTGCCCTAGCACGACTGACCGGAGTAACCGGTGTTATGCCTGTGGCGAGCCTGGTCACAAGAGGAAAGAGTGCTCGGCCCTGGTCCTTCGATGTCCTTTATGTGCGGATCTTGGCCGTCCTACCAACCACAAGCTTGGGAGCAAAAATTGTGCTCCTAAGAAGCGAAAACATAAGGGGAAACAGGCCCCTCTTTCTCCTGCCACCGTGGCTGGTAACAGGTCAGCGTCGGGAAGTGGCCCACTAGAGGCGATGGAAACGTTACATTCCCAGCCCTAAAAGTCCTACAAGGCAACTTAAACCACTGCCGCAATGCGCAGAACCTGTTGCTGCAGTCTGTTGCGGAGCGGTCAGTTGCCCTAGCGGTGATGGCGGAGCCCTACCGTGTCCCGGACCATCCTCGATGGTTCGGGGACGCTGAGGGCTCTGTCGCAATTTACTGGGCTGGTGGGCCTCCCTGCTCCCTTTTGGAAAGGGGGCCAGGATTCGTCGCCATTGAATGGGGTTCTCTTTCAGTGGTAGGATGCTATGTCTCTCCCAACGTGTCTCTCGCCAACTACGAGCGATACCTGGACGGGGTGGCAAATTGTATACGTCTCAAATGTTCACCTCGTCCGGTGCTTGTCTTGGGTGACTTTAACGCTCATTCTCGACTGTGGGGGAGCACCCAGGACAGGCCAAGGGGAGAGACTTTGAAAACGTGGGCGGCATCACTTGACCTCCGACTTTTAAACCGGGGGTCTGTTTCTACATGCGTTCGGTGGCAGGGGGAGTCAATTGTGGACTTGACATGGGCGACTCCTTCTGTCGCCAACATGGTGTCAGGATGGAGGGTGGCGGAGGAGATAGTCACTCTATCCGACCACCGCCACATTGTCTTTGACGTGGCCCTCCACCCCCCTACTGGTTCAAGCCATCCGGGCTCTGGCCCGCCGCCACGGCGTTGGGCCCTCAAAAAGCTCGACAAAGATTTGCTTGTCGCGGCTGCCTACATTGCGGCGTGGTCAGAGGGAAGGGATATTGAAGGGATCTTGCCCGACCCCGAGGAGGAGGCAACCTGGTTTCGGGCAACGATGACGCTGATTTGTGACGCTGCAATGCCCCGGACCAGGTGCACCACGCGTCGAGCGGTTTACTGGTGGTCGGAAGACATTGCGCAATTGCGCGTAGTCTGTCTGAGGTCCCGCCGCCGGTACACTCGAACTCGGCGCAGACGTCGAGCTACAGCCGAAGAGCTATCCGAAACCTACGAAGCTTACAGGGCGGCTAGGGAAGCGTTCCACATCGCCATCTCGGTTGCAAAGTCTCGGTCCTGGAACGAGCTGCTCGAGGAGCTTAATAGGAATCCGTGGGGGCGTCCCTATAAAATTGTCATGGGCAAGCTTCGCCCGTGGGTCCCCCCGTTAACGGAAACCCTAGACCCGGACTTGTTGGGAAGAGTTGTTAATACACTTTTCCCTGCAGTCCAGGACAGTTCTTCGCTACCTCTGACTCTGCCGGATTGGTCCGATGAGTTAGGGGTGACGGAAGGGGAGTTAGACCGAGCCATTAGTCGCCTGAAAGCTCGTAACACCGCGCCAGGGCCTGACGGTGTTCCTGGTCGGGCGTGGGTGTTGCCTTTGGATGCTCTAGGGGACCGCATGAGGCGACTTTTCAACAGCTGCCTCCGTTCTAGTGTGTTCCCCGACGGTTGGAAGGAAGCCAATTTGGTCCTCTTGAAGAAGGAAGGTAGGGCCGCGGAGTCTCCCTCTGCATATCGTCCCATATGCCTGCTTGACGAGGCATCTAAGCTATTGAAAGAATAGTTGCTGCTCGCCTCGTCAAGCACTTGTCGCGGGTGGGTCCCGACCTCGCCGATAGCCAATTTGGTTTCCGGCAGCGACGTTCGACAGTAGACGCGATACTTCGTGTCCGCTCGCTTTCGGAGCAGGCAGTATCTCGAGGTGGGGTGGCGTTGGCGATAAGTTTGGACATTGTCAACGCTTTTAACTCCCTGCCTTGGGATGCGATTAGGGGGGCTCTTGTATATCATCAGGTGCCTCCCTACCTGCAGGGCATTGTCGGGGCCTACCTTCGCGATAGGCACATACGTTATGTGGGTAGGGACGGTAGAGTCCATCGGAGGGAAATTACGTGCGGCGTTCCACAGGGGTCAGTTATGGGCCCACTCTTGTGGAACCTAGCATACGACGCGGTCCTACGTATCGATCTTCCCGCTGGCGTGAGCGTCGTTTGCTACGCAGATGATACATTGGTCATTGCCAGCGGGGACACCTTTGAGGGGACCATCTTGCTTGCTGAGCTCGGGGTGGCAATAGTCGTGGCCAAAATCCGCGAGCTGGGTCTTGAGATAGCGTCTCACAAGACCGAGGCGCTATGGTTTCACAAACTGCGAGGCAGACAACCGCCCAGCTCGTCGGTTTGCGTCGGTGACGCGCAAGTCCAGGTGGGCCGGTGTATGAAATACCTCGGCCTAACCTTAGACAGTCGATGGGGCTTTGAAGAACACTTCGGACGCCTTATTCCCCGGATCGAGAGGGCAATGGGTGCCTTGCACGGATTACTGCCCAATCTCGGGGGACCACGGGAAGAAGTTCGTCGCCTCTATGCGGGGGTCGTACGGTCGATGGCTCTTTATGGGGCGCCTGTGTGGTCAAATAGACTGTCAGGCGTCCGGCGCTACAGAGCTAAGTTCAATAGCCTGCAGCGTAAAGTGGCCATTCGTATCGTACGAGGATATAGAACGATATCCTTCGAGGCGGCAACTCTCTTGGCGCGCTTTCCTCCTCTAGACATACTGGCGGATATGGACGCGAGGGTCTATGACCGGATCTGCGCTGACCGCCAGAGTGGCGAGAGCGCGCCCAGTAGGGCGTTCGAAAGGTTGAGGCGGCAGGAGCGACGACACGCACTCGAGCGGTGGCGTGAGCGGCTTTTAGAGCCGCAGTATGCGCACAAGCACGTGGTCGAAGCCATCCTGCCGTGCTTCGAGGCCTGGCTGAGTAGAAGTGAGCGCGTCACCTACCGCCTTACTCGTATTCACCGGACACGGTTGTTTCGGTGAATACCTGAATAGGATCGGACGCGAGGCTACGGCAAATTGCCACCATTGTGGAGGTGACCAGGATACCGCCCAACACACGCTCGCGCATTGCCCTGCGTGGAACTCTGAGCGGCGGATCCTGGTTGACAAAATCGGGCAAGATCTCTCTCTGCCAGCAGTAGTGTCGGCTATGCTGGCAGAGACGACAAATTGGAGGGAAGTAGCCTCTTTCTGTGAGACCGTCATGGTTCAGAAAGAGGCTGCTGAGCGGGATCGAGAGAGGGCTGATCCTGCTCGGAGAAGGCGGCGCCGGAGAGGCAACCGCTCCAGCACCTAGCCCTTCCGGGCTATCGTCGTAACCCCCGCCCGATCGATTCGACTGAAGTGCGGGGGGCTTTCGAGGTCACGGGCATTCAGAGTTGGGGCTCTGATTGTCCAATAAGTGACTTCTGGGATGGCGGCGGCACGTTGTGGTCACGTGCCGCCATGTGCACCAGGAAGGACACAAGGAGACAAATAGTCTCCTTTAAGACGTGCCTTACAGGCGTAGCATAAGGAGGACTCCGGAGGTATATTAATTTCCCGGAGTCTCCCCTTATTATGCTGTAGGCGGCCACTGAGGGGGTTTTAGTGGGTAAGAATCCCACACACCCCGGCCTCCGTACCCCATGAGGCCGGTAGCCTTTTGAAGGTTTCCTCCTCGCAGCAAAAAAAAAAAAAAAAAAAAAAGGACAGCTGCAAAACTTTTGAAATGTCAGGAAAACTAATTTAAATAATATATGCGATATAATCCGGTTAAACTTTGTTTTGTGTAGTGATCGCAATATTTCCTCAAAAGTTAAAATCTAATAAATAAGCACATAACATATCTAGTGGAAGTGAAATCTTCGTAAAACCACCATCAATTTACGTGGGTACACCTCGAGCTGATTTCTGTTGTTCGCAAAAAATTTGTTTACGACCGTCTGTTTTACGGCACATGTCATTCTAACTCGTTATTATAACGGAAGTCTGGAGTTTGATGATGAGTTTTAGGAAATTTTAATTATCAAAGCTGTTAATAACTTCAGATTGGGAGCTTAATTATTCATACGTATTACCTGGTGTTTTTGTGGGGCTTGCAAAAACACGACACGTGTAAAGTTTCTATCACATGTAGTACTTTTTTTTTCATGCGGAAATCCTCATGGACGCAATCCGCCCAAGGAAGGCGGAGGCAGTGTCGGACTCTTAGGCCCGTATTACAGAAGCTTCTTCAAGTACAGTTTAAACTCCAATCACCTGATCATTACTTAAGGATATAATCATTACTTGGGTATCGGCCTTATTCCAGAACGGTAATTATAAACTTTAATTCAACAACATAACACACGAATTTGACCTGAAATTGAATAGAAATCTCTACTCAAGTGTAGTCTGGACCAAACTACAGTGATTACAGATCAAAACTCTGCTCAAATACCAAAACAGGTGACAGTATAAAATAAAGCTAAACTTAGCTGAACTATGATCAATAAATCTCTGCTTGAGGAACGTTCTAAAATCAAAGCTGAACTCAAAACTAGTTTTAAACAGAGATCAATGCTTGAGTATTGTCCTGTGATACGGGCCTTAGGCTTATTTATTTATTGATACACACAGTAATATAAAATATATATTCAGATACAAATCTAAGCGTGAACTCCACGCTGAGATTTGTCTCTGAATAAAAGCCTAAGAGTCCGACACTGGCTCCGCCTTCCCCAGCTCCCCAGCTTCCCATGCTTCCAACTGTCAAATAGTACGCATTTTGACAGTTGGAAGAATGAGTTCACGCTTAGATTCGTCTCTGAATATAAGCCTTACCGACTAATACCACCACGTTGTTCCTCTAACGAACCTTGGCCCGGGACGTGGGAAACTTTGTATTTACTCAACCATCCCCGGCAGGTCCCGGCTCGTCACTAGTAGGCGAGCCCCTTTCTCCCCGTACAGCATCAACATCGGCCGCACCATCTTGACTGGCGCACGCGGCACACAACACGCCACCGTCACGGACCTTGACTGGGCTACCCCGAGTCTGCCGTCTGCAGGCCCACTCCTATGGTAGCTGGAGAGGTCGTCGTCTCTCGAACCCTCTCCGCCGCCTCCTTAGCGAGCATCACCTCGCAGAAGGATCACATGAAGTACTCCTTTCACGTTCTTTGTTTTAAGAAAAACTGTAGCCAGCTCGGTTGAAGTAATCTCGATCAAAATAATTCTGAATCTGATTTTATGTAGGAGTTTTTAATTTTTGACTATTTGTGGAATTTTTGCAATAGGCTTGGACAGGACATAGAACTGCAATTGCCAAACTCCAAGTAGTTGATTTGTGGGTATACAGCAGTATACCTTTGCTTAGGTTACTGCAGTGGTGGACTAAGCCTTTAGGTCAGAGGGTCAAGGCTGTTCACTTAGCCCACCTGCTTCTTATTTTTACTACAGAGATTTTTTTCCACAAATTTTTGGGGATCACACTTACAGTGGACACCAACTATCCAGTAACATATTTTAGTTCTAGGTGTATTATTGGACACCAACTATCCAGTTTTTTTTTTAGTTCTAGCTGTATTATTTGACACTAACTATCCCGTAATATCTTTTAGTTCTAACTGTATTATTGGACACCAACTATCCAGTAATATCTTTTAGTTCTAAGCTGTAATCAAACAATTTTACTCAGCTTGCCGAGCGTGCGTAATATAACTTTGCTACCCAGCCGGGCTACCACTATGTTATTCCATTAAAAGTTTCACGTAAAAATGCGTACCTAATTTACGCAACTTTGTTCACGCGTTAAACAGAACACAGTGTTAACGGTTTTATACATTTTTAAAGGTTTTAATGTAAAGGGAATTAGAGGTGATCTGGAGTTAATTGTTGGTTCGAGATCAGAAAAAATGCTAGGCTATGCTAAAATCATGTAATGCGAGGGTGCTAAAACGTACAAAATACCACCATTACAGAATTAAAAAAAAAACTTAAACAAAAATCCTAATAAAGATTTTACATTTTGTGTACAAGTAACTGTACCCTGAAAATACAAAGTGATTTAACTATTGGACAGTGTCCATCCATACCATCCTAGTAAAACGAACAAAAGCTAGCACCTAATATTTCCAGCAAAACAAATCATATACTCCATAGCACACTGTTTTAACGAAACAGCACTGAAACGAACTGACAGCCACATTTCCACGCTACGTTTGTTCCAACTGTTAGGAATAGGATCCATTTCACAGAGAAGTAGTGAACGGAGTGATATGGCGAAGGAAGTCACACAAACACTGTATAATTTTTGAACGATTTTTAATCATGTAAAATTCACCGACAAGCCACTCATTGGCAGTTTGGCAGTAGTAAGGAATTGTGGCTGGCAATCCCTAAGGTCAAACAAACCTTAACTCCATAGTGCAATATTTTACCGAAACCGCACTGAAAACTGAAATCCACATTTCCATGTTTGTTTCGACAGTTAGGAATAGGTTTCGTTCCACAGAGAAGTAGCAAACGGAGTGATATGGGAAAGGAACTCGCACAAACACTGCATTTCACTAACAACCTGTTATATTCATATTTATTTATTTGTGAAGTAAATTTACAAGTCGGTAGTTTCATATATCATCACATATTATCATACCTATAATCTTATACAGTATCTTATCATGGTAAAGTCGCCGGCAAGACACACACTGGCAATTTGGCAGTAGTAAAAAATTGTGGCTAGCAATCCATAAGGGTCTGGAGTTGCGAGAGCTGTCAATCTACTTTAAAACCCGCGAAACAAAAAGAAAGCTGAGAGTAGTCTGAGGAGCACAACAACTAAATATACATACAATAAAAAATACATTTTTTTTTTTTTTTAATCAAACAATACTATAAAAAGTAAATAATTTTTATATACTATACGCAGGTGACGAGTGGCAGTACAGGACAGACGTGCGAACGGAACGCTCCAGTTCATTGACGCTTATCTGCGCGTTCCATTGATTAATTATTCTGCGATCTCTAGGTATAGATGCTAGTCAAAGTGGTGATGAATGTACTGAATGAATGAATAGTGTATGTGGGGCTCGGTTTGAATGGGTGGGCAAATGGGCAATGTTCCTGCGTCTTTTTGTAGTCAATATCTCGTCATTAACGGCTGCTTTTTGTAATCGTTCTTTTTTAATCTACGTGGGACACTCAGAAAGTTTTGCGAAACTAAAAAAAAATGTTCTATACGTACATATATTTTTATCAAATCTTTTCAAAGTACTTTCCACCAGCCTCTATACAAAGATTCATGCGCCTAAACCAGTTTTCAAAACACTTTTTCCAGTCCGCCGCAGACACCTCGTTTACAGCCTGCTCGAACGCAGCCAGCGCATCTTCCGGCGACGAAAATTGTATCCCTTTGAGCTGATTTTTTATTTTTGGGAATAAAAAGAAGTCACACGGTGCTAGATCAGGGCTGTAAGGAGGGTGACCCAGGAGTTTGACTGGCGTGCTGTCCAGGAAGTCCCTCGTTTTGAGTGCGGTGTGCGCAGGTGCATTGTCGTGGTGGAGCAGTAGCCCGCGGAGCCCTGTGTTTGGTCGCTTGTTGCTTATAACAGAGAAAACTTCTGGCAAACATTTGGTAGTATACCATTCGGCATTAATGCTTCTTTGATCCCGTAAGGGAATTGATACCAAGTGGCCAGTCAAATTAAAAAAGCTAGCGATCAAAATCTTACCCCCGCTTCTAGATCGCTTCACTTTGGTAGGCGTTGGCTCATTTTGAAACACCCAAACAGTCGACTGGCGCTTGGTTTCTGGGTCGTATTGATAAATCCAGGACTCATCACCTGTAACGATGTCGTAAACACGCCGAGACGAGCCTGCTTCAAATTTGTTAAGCATATCACGGCACCATTCCACCCGGGCCTGCTTCTGAGCATCGTTGAGGTTGTGCGGCACCCAGCGTGATACTATCCTCCTCACGCGAAGATGGCTGTGTAGAATCTCGTGAACGCTTCCCGATCCAATCTTCAATATGTGTTGAATCTCCTGATATGTAATTCGCCTATTGTCTTGGATTAAATTTTTCACTGCTAGCACGTTTTCTTCGGTAACAGCCGTCAAAGGGCGACCGCTTCTTTCGTCATCCCCCAAAGTTGGTCGACCGCGCTTAAATTCGTTATACCAACGATACACGGTTGCCTTGGAAGGGCCTTCATCCATGAATGCCATTTGAAGTCTATCGTACGATTCATCCGGTTTCAGGCGACACTTGAAATCGTATAAAATCATAGCTCTAAAATGTTCCCGGCGCAGATCCATATTTCAGTGAGACACAATACTTTGAATTAACTCGCAAAAAATGTGGAGGGAAATTTTGAAATTGGAACTTACTTATTTTTACTTATAAATAATCATATTTTCGAAAAACATTATAACTGGCCAGTCTCCCATATATAAAAAACTTTTTTTCGCAATACTTTCTGAGGGGCCTGGTATTTATCCTTCCATGATTATATGTATTATTTTCTTTTCTTTTTAGTCATATCATTTCAGTCAATACCTGCTGTTTTGGCTTTTCACTTAAAATTATTAATATTTTATGATTCGGCTTACCAAAAAGACTTATCGCGCTTCCCTCGGGAACTGTTTATTTCCCCGGGGTAAAAAGTTGCCTATATTTACGGATTATGGTCTATATGTGTGCCAAATTTCATTCAAATCCGTTCAGCCATTTCAGTGTGATTGGGTAACAAACATCCAAACATTTTCACAAACATTCACATTTATTATATTAATAGGACTTAATTATTCCATAGACTGCTGCTACTATCTACTATTAGCTAGCTTATTAAACAGTCAATTAACACTGTCAGCTTTGTAGCTAAGGAAATAAAAAAAACTCTATTTATTGATCCTTTTAAATCCACTATAATTTCAATAACAGTTTGAACCAAAACAACACTTTGCAAATACAAATTCAAATTCATTTATTTTGTGCACCCAATCAAACCTAGATGTTTATACTCAGCAACCAACCATTCTTAAGAAAACTACACTGAGTAACTTTATTCGTCGCGCCTAATTCAAAAATTACAAAACAGGTACAACTATTACACGAGTTATGGTTCCGGAACCACACTGTCATCTGTCATTCGTTCACTTGACAGCTGTCTCGCGAACACACCTAAATTTTATGGTTGCGTCAACTGAATTTGGAACATGCTGCTTATATGAGATCGCGTATCTATTCATTGACGTCGTTGGTATACGTACATTTATTTTTCTTTTATATCTTTTTGCATTTATTTTGCAACACCATTAGCTGTATAAAAACTAGTTATTGCATATTCAAGGTATTATTAATAAGTAAAGGCTTTCACGAAAGTAAACAGGCAAATAATAGGGACCGCGAACGGTTAAAAAATATAAATTTACACAAGAAATGAAGTGCGCGCAAGAAAGCAATTTCCCTGCGAGATCTCTGTAATGGCCACTTTCAAGTATGCAAGAATTTTATTATTTTCGATGCGGTAGTTTTTAATTCAGACTATAGAACAGTTGAAAAATAAAAAATTAAATATTGTGAGGTGCAAGTCGGACTTGTTTTGTACCACTACAAATGCCTGTGATTTTTTTTTTATTTTTTTTTATTTTTATAAAAAGGCTTAGGTACCTACTAGGCACTACAATCAGATCAAGTTTAACGCTTGTATGTACTATCGTTTCTAAGATGGACCAGCAACAAAAAACATTGAAAAAATACATAGATTTCGAGGTTTCTCGTAATTATAAAAACTTTCTTTATGATTTAGACTTTTTTCAAACGTATTTTCCATGATAGAAGACACCACTAATTTTAACTGGCTCCTTAATACGATTTAAAAAGATAAGTACAGCCCTGCGACAGATAGACGGATGGACGGAAAAACGGAGTAAGTAAAGAAATTGTATATTTTTTAAACTAACGACCCATTTTTCTTCGGAAAAGGAGTTCAGTTTTATTGGTAAAAACGACCTTTAAAATGTATTTATTTATTTAATTATTTATACAAAACTGGATGGTCTTAACCCTATAAGCTCTCTCTATCAGACAACCTTACGGTGATGCAGAGACAAAAAAACAAGGTCGATGCACCAGTAAAGTGGTAAAATGAGGTTAGGACTACGGACTTATAATTATCATACAATAAAAATAAATAAATACATCAAAAGATACACGAACATATAATAAAATATACATATTATACATACATATGTAACTATAAATATATAATATCGAGATAAATCAAGGTCGAGCTGAATCTGTTAAATTGTTGTCACGGAAATAATTCCGTTAGCCATCCTGAAAATTATGTAATAAAAATTTCTACTAAAACAAGTTTAACCGGATTATATCGCGTATATTATTTAATTGGTTTTCCTGACGTTTCGAAAGCTTTGCAGCGTTCGTGGTCGCAGGAAGACTAAGATGACAAGCGTCTTTACAGATATTTCTAAAAAAAATTATTTTAATCTACCGTACAAATTAAATAGTAAGGACCTAATAAAAAATTGTCGGATGTATCTTTTTTATCCTATATTATTTACCTTATCCTAAATTTTCTAACTTTAACTTTTTTGTGGTTGCCGCCCAGGATTCTATGTAGAAAATTGCGCCGCCCCCGCTTCCTGTGCTTGCTTTAATTTCAGACTACTTTTAAAACTATATTTTATGCTCCTAGTATCTGATAGCATAGAAGACTATTTTAAAAGTAAAAGATATGGTTATTGTTTTCTTTTATTTGATTCAGATTTGGAGATGACTGTGTAACTAAAAACAGTTTAACACAGTTTCTGAAGCAATTTTTCTAGTATTTCTATCACAACGATATTGAGTTTTCGATTTCCATTTCGTTGGCTTTATTCTAGAATTGAACCAAAACTTTAATTTGCCAACATCAATTTGAGAACAGTCTATCCGAACATGAAGAAGGATGTTTACTAAAGTCGAGCATTGTCGTGTACAGTACAATAATGCCTTCAGGGTGCTGCTGGGGTTGCCTCGATACTGCAGCGCATCAGGGATGTTCGCGGTTGCTCGCACAGACTGCTTCTATGCAGTCATGCGGAAGCGATGTGCATCCCTGGTCCGTAGGGTTCGGGCCAGCAACAACAGCATCCTAATGAAACTAGCTAGCAGGCTAGACTGTGTGTTTCTGAACCAATGCTGCAAGGTTTCAGCTGGACCTGTGACCTTGCGGTAGTGTTCTCAGGAACGGTAACAAAAATGTACATACTAACATAGTTTCTAAGCAATCTGTAACTAACACTATGAGTCTATGTTACTCGAATAAATAAATTTAAATAAATAAATAAATAAATTGCAGCAAAACTTGGGTGTTGCGTTTCGATATTAAGTTTTTGATTTAAATTTCTGTTGATTTTGTACCAGAAGTCAATCACGCTAGTGGGCAGGCCTAGTGCGGGTTGGCAGACTTGAGACTACACACACCATCGAGAACTGTATGGAGCACTCTCAGGTGTGCAGGTTTCCTCACGATGATTTTCCTTCACCGTTAAAGCACGTGATAATTTGATTTTCCTAGCCTGTGCCCGCAACTTCGCCCGCGTGAATGTAGTTTATCGCGCATCCCTCGGGAACTGTTCATCTTCCCGGGATAAAAATTAACATGTATGTTAATCCGGATTATGGTCTATTTGTATGCCAAATTTCATTAAAATCGGTTCAGCCGTTCTTAAGTTATAAATGGCGTAACTAACCAGACTTTGTTTTATAAATTTAGATTAAGATTTTTTATTACCACCATAATTATTTATCTCTAACCTACGACGTAGTAGGAACATACTAAAGGCGGCCAGTTATTTTCTTCAGTTTTTAGCAGTCTCTGCCTTTTAGCCTTTGAAGTGTACTAGATATTTAAATGTTGGCTATTAGCGACTGTAAGTGGCTGACTCGACATTTCGAGAAATGTAAATTTTTAGGTCAGTTGTATATTTTAGACGGGGTCAGGTTTAATTTTCCAGTAATGGTCTTGGTTTTACTGAGTCTTCTTATATAAGTTCTTGGTATTCCTAGCTAAAGTCTTGATTACACAGTGCGAGCTGCTAACCTGACAGTAGACAGCTAATAGAATCACTAACTCGCGTGCCAGTAGCTTGACTCGCCTCAGCCGGTCACACAATGACCAAAAGTCAACCAAATTCAATGATGAATGAATTATGATGAAAATTGAAGCGGTTAAGGCGACCGTTGTACTGCACCAGAAGTCGCAGGTTTGAATCCTGTTCTGTACACGTAGTTACGATACAGAAATAGTTCTAGTGCAGATCAATAATATGTAATGTCCGTTTTTCTCTCTTTAGTAAACAATTTTGGCATGTCTTTTTATTCAAACAACTACTGAGAAAATATAATTACTAGTTCTGCACATGTAATTAGGTTTAAAAAAGTTATTAATTGAGATAACATATATCCTATATGTAGCTTCAGACTATGGGCTATTTACCATATAAAGTTGTACCATAGTTTTTGCGTGATTGGGGAACAAACATGTTTAGCTAACACATACAGTTTTGAAATTTCTACTGTTTTATTATAAGTTAAGATAGATTGAGGAATTCCATTAAAAATGTATGCCAAGATTGTTTACTAAATATGAGAAGTACGAAAAAAAAGAGTGTAGTTTCTTAATCTTGGTACTATTATTTTAGAAAAAACCTTATTAAAAAGTAGAAATAGATTACGAATCGAGTTGACACTTTGCAGTAATAATAATGCTCACTTATTACAAAACGGCGAACGCTCTCAACGGAATTGACTAATTAATGGAAAGGAAACAGAACGGGCGTAGAGTTAAAGAGAGAATTACGAGAGAGAATTAGTGGAAGAAATCGACCGTGAACAATCTGTTAAACTTAGATGTATTTACGCTTGTTAACTAAGAGTCTAGGCAGAGTTATTGGCATATAGCGCATTTATGGCAATATTACATAATAATTCTACTAATCTCAGACAAAAGAGTAGTAGAGCTCCTTTGAGAAAGAGCTCTGCCGGGAAAGTACTACCACCGTACCTACTTCTCCGCCAAATAGTGATGCTTGCATTGCTGTGTTTGGGTCTGAAGGGTACGCGGGTGCTGGTGAAATTATAATCACATGAGACTTTCCATCTTCATGTCTCAGTTTGGCGAACCGACTTGCGGTACCATTTAGGCAACAGCCTAGGTGGTATTGAAGTTGTTATGGGCAAAGGTAACCGTTTAACATCAGGTGGGCCTTTAGCTCGTTTCGCCATCCTATAGTATAAAAAAATAAAATAAGATAGACGGAGCGCGTAGCTCGTAGAACGAGCAAATTAAGCCAGAAAAAGGAATACAATATGGCAAAGGAGTACCTACTATTCCGTCCACAGTGTTCGCGGCCGCATTCTGGTGCGTATCTACGTCGTAATATTACCTCAGTCATCATCATCATTTCAGCCGAAAGACGTCCACTGCTGGACATAGGCCTCCCCCAAGCATCGCCACAACGACCGGTCCTGCGCTTTCCACGTCTAGCGGATTCCCGTGACCTTCACCAGATCGTCGGTCCACCTTGTGGGGGGCCTACGCCCGGCTCGAAGTCTGCTGACAAGATTGCTCGGCCGGAGTGGCTCACCGTAGACAATTTCTGCCGTGGATGCTTGTAGGTCGCTCTTCCATGCGCTGCGTATGCCCAGCAGCACCCAGGGGAGAACCTCAGTCCAGTTGGAACTGGAGTGACACGCGATGGCTGCTTTCATCTGGCGGTGCAGCCTCTCTACGAGACCATTTGCTGCGGGATGGTAAGAAGTGGTGGTGTGGTGAGTTGCACCCACCAGCTCGGCGACCTCCCTGAAGGTGTGCGACTCGAACTGTCGCCCGCGGTCGGTTGTGATGTGTTCTGGGCAGCCGAACCGAGCGATCCACCCGGATATCAGGGCGGCTGTGCAGGTCTCGGCGGTGATGTCCTGCAGTGGATACGCCTCTGGCCACCTGGTGAAGCGGTCGACAATCGTGAGACAGTACCTGTTACCAGAACATAAAGTTAGAGGACCTACTATGTCTAAATGGATATGCCGAAAACGAGCTGTAGGTGCTCGAAATGCTACTGGAGGTGCCGACGTGTGCCTTGATATTTTGCAACGTTGGCATTGTTGGCACTCCCTAGTCCACTGTCGACAGTCTTTTCTTATACCTGGCCACACAAACCTGTCCGTGACCAAGCGCACTGTCGCTTTAGCTCCTGGATGGCTTAAATTATGCAAAGCATTAAATACCTGTCGGCGGTGTGCAGGAGTGATATACGGTCTCGCAGTTGCTGTCGAGACATCGCAGTATACCTGTATGTCGTTCTCAGGTAACCTCCTTTTCTCCAGCCTCAAGGAAGAGCCGTTAATCAGCAGACTCTTCAGTTCCTCATCGGTTTCTTGGGCGAGTGCTAAGGACTGGTAATCTATGGGCAAAGAAAGTTCATCAATGCGTGATAAAGCATCAGCTACGATGTTTTCACTGCCGGGAACGAATCGGATGTCAGTCGTGAATTGACTGATGAAATCCAGATATCGAAATTGGCGTGGAGAGCAATTGTCCCTGTTGATGGCAAATGCGAATGTTAGTGGCTTGTGGTCCGTCATGATAGCGAATGTTCTTGCCTCCACCATATACCGGAAGTAACGAATAGCCTCATATATAGCCAACAGTTCGCGATCGTACGGACTATACTTCCTCTGAGCTGGAGATAGTTTCCTGGAGAAGAATGCCAGTGGTTGCCATTCGCTTCCTTTTCGCTGCTGTAGAACTGCTCCAATTGCCGTATCTGATGCGTCGGTCTGGAGCGTCAGTTCCGCATCAGGATCTGGATGTACCAACAGTGTTGCCTGGGAAAGACTATTTTTACATTTATTAAATGCGTCTAACAATTGCGGTGTCCATGTAACGGGCTGGGCACCTTTTGTCTTAGGACCAGCCAGTAAGGAGTTGAGAGGTGCCTGGATACTAGCTGCACCCGGTATGAATCGACGGTAAAAATTGATCATACCTAAAAATCTCCTTAGCTCCTTTATGGTCTTTGGCTCAGGAAAGTCTTGAACGGCCTGGACCTTTGATTGTAATGGCTGCACACCTGCTGCAGACACTGTGTTTCCTAAAAAGATTACTTCGGATTTACCCAGATGACACTTTGAAGTATTTATAAGAACGCCATATTCTACCAGACGCTTGAAAAGTTGCTTCAAGTGCTCGTCATGCTCCTGGCTGCTCTTGCTTGATATTAGTACGTCATCCAGGTAACAATAGCAAAAGTCCAGCCCGCGCAGCACCTCATCCATGAAACGCTGGAAGGTTTGTGCTGCATTGCGCAGTCCGAACGTCATGAATGGAAATTTATATAAGCCGAATGGTGTTGTAATTGCCGTTTTGGGAATATCTTCTTCCAGGACTGGTATTTGATGGTAGGCCTTCACCAGGTCGATGGTGGAGAAGATAACACTACCTGACAGCTGCTGTGCAAAATCCTGGACATGCCTGATTGGGTAGCGATCAGGAATTGTGCGAGCGTTTAAAGCTCGATAGTCGCCGCAAGGTCGCCATCCATCTGTTTTCTTACGGACAAGGTGGAGTGGTGATGACCAAGGGCTCTCTGATCTTCGTGCTGTTCCATTCTGCAACATAACATCAAATTCTTGCTTCGCTATACTCAACCTTTCGGGATCTAGGCGGCGAGGTCGACTGAAAACTGGAGGTCCGGGCGTAATCCGTATTTGATGCACCGTGCTATGTTTGGGCATGCTATTAGGCTTACCGGCAGGACGTGTGATCTCCGGAAACTCTCGCAATAGACGATGGAAAGGAGCATCATCTAAAGTTATACAGGTCGTACGTACAGATGAAATGCTATCCGCTGACTGTTGCTGAGGAGCAGGAACGGTAAGCGACGTAACTCCATCTATTATGCGTTGGTTGCGGCAGTCGACGAGCAGGTTGTAAAAACCTAAAAAGTCAACACCGATAATCGGCTTCGATACGTCAGCAACCACGAAACGCCAAATGAATGCACGTCGTAGACCTAAATTCAACTCCAGCTGTATATAGCCATACGTAGCTATAGGTGTTCCATTGACAGCGAACAGGTTATAATTTGTTTTCGGACGCGATTCCCGAACAGCTGACCTAGGATACACACACAAGTCTGAACCCGTGTCGATCAAATACTGGATCTTTGTGATGCGGTCAGTGATGAACAGGCGGTTCGAAATATTAGGGCAGTCGTTTACCGCTATTGTCGGCTGCCTTGGGAGTTTACCGCATTGTAACTGCAGGGCTTGACGCACTTGCTTGCTCTCTCCCTAAAACGGTAGTGGTACCAGCAGTGCGGGTGATCTGAAGGGCGCGAGCGAGATCGGGAGCGATTGCGGTTCCTCTGAAAATCCGGACCAGTTGAGTCACGTCTGGAACGCCTGTATAACTCAGTAGACATCGCCTCGATCTTGCGAGTTAACTCCGCTACCTGCATTTTTAAATCGCTATCGCCTGTACCTGTGACCGCAGCCGATGTTGCCGACGTACTCGCCACTTGAGTTGTTGTGGGTACGATATCATTGATGCGATCCGCCAACTCTGCTGCATCCTCTACGCTTATGTTGACCTGCGATGCTAGAATAGTTTGTAGGTTAGTTGGCAGCCTGTTTACCCAGATCATGCGAATAAAATCAGTGGGAACGTTAGGACCAGCTAGGTGCTGCAGGTGTCTCAGAAACTGTGATGGCTTCCTGTCACCAAGCTCTTCATGCATCAGGAGCTGCTTAGTTTTCTTCTCCTGTGATGCTGACAACCGCTTGATAAGCTCCACCTTCAGCTTGGCATACTTACCAGTTTCCGGTGGGGAAACTATTAAATCCCTCACTTCAGCGGAATACTGCGATTCCAGCTGAGCCAGCACATAATAGAATTTAGTCTCATCTCTCACGATATTAGATAAAATAAACTGACCTTCGATCTGGGCAAACCATAACGTTGGGTCATCTGGGTTAAACGGGGGTACTCGTACACCAACTCTGAACGTCTCTGCAGTCCCCTCCTTCGTTAACTCCGTCCTGTTTGGCATCTTCTTTATTCGGGGTCACCAATGAAGCGACCTGGTCAACTATCCTTGGCCGCTTCTTATGCGTACGTACCACACAGGCACTGAACCTGAGTGTTGTGTGCTAAGCTAGGTACTTATGCAAGTAGGAATTAAATTAAAGCTGAAGGCAGGAATTTAAACTTATTTATTATTTACTTTACAACGACAACTTTATATATATACTTTTTAATGACAACTTATAAAAACAATAACAATGAATAAATTTATACACAATACGGACTAATTAAATCAAATACAGAGACAGAGCGTTAAGCGCGAGCTAGCTACAGCGAAAGCAAAGTGTCTTAAAACAATATCATGTCGCGGTATTTATAGTAAACATGCATTAACATTAATAAAGTTTGCGCTTGGCACTTTTCTGCTAATGATGCAGACGCCCACAATATGGCGCCGACTGACCGTAAGACAAAGGATAACCGGCGGCCATCTTGCTTGGGGCGGTGGCGAAGACAGTCGCATGCGCCGGCCATATTGGAATGGGTGTTACTTGCGATCTCTTATCTAGAAATCATACGATATGACGTACGATGACTCAGATGGCGTGATCTTGTGCCGAGGTCTCACCGCTCATAAGTAGGAGCGGTTGCGGTAGCGTTATTGGTCGCCACAATATTATATTATATACTATAGAATGCTATATATAATAAATTTCAAATTAATTTTAAAATTACAATAAGACAAAATTAAATTACAAACAAAAGAAAAAAAAAATGATTGCCTATACAAAGCATATCAGAAACGCGCGGTCACACTTGAAGAGGTATAGTACAGAACAACCTCCACCAAGGGAGCAACCCCGAAACCGCGAAAAAGCACTATGTCGCTCGACAAAATGTATGAATCAGCTGACCCCCCCTTGCGATTCCAGGGCCAACTCCACAGCAAAAGCTGATCGATAGCAACCCCCAAATGAGCTCCCCAAACATGACCACGCATCTCCTACACACGCTGCACAATCAAGACACCAAGTGACGGCTTGATAAAAGTTTAAATACATGAGATTTAAATTTCACTTTCGAGCAAGCAAAAATATCTATATCTATGAAATTGCTATTATAGGATTCCAACATCCGATGAATAGGGCAACGTAAGCTGGAATTTGTCCGACATGCGTATACCGCGAACAGGGTACCTGCACGAACTCTGCGCACATTAACAGAGCGAGGAACTGCATAACATAGTTTGCTAGTTAGGTCTATGGCATCAAAATTACTGTGGACAATATCGTAAAGCACTTTGGCCTCCAAATATTTGCGACGGTCCTCCAAACTGATAAGCTTATACTTATTAAGTAATTGTGAGTACGACAAATAGCACCTAGATCCGTGGCACCTGTACATGGCACGGAGACACTTGCGCTGGACCTTCTCAATCTCGGTAATATACCTCTGATAGAAGGGGCTCCAAATAGGCACTGCATATTCCAACTGGGAGCGAACAAGTGATTTATATAGGTAAAGATAGGTTGAGGGATGTTTGGGGGAGGCCTATGTCCAGCAGTGGACGTCTTTCGGCTGAAATGATGATGATGATGATGATGATGAGGTTGAGGGACGCTGATTCAATTTCTGATTCATAGTTTACCATCAAAGCGTATACCCAGATCCCTAACGATGAAGATGTTACTCAGATTAATGCAATGCAAGTTATAGTTAAAATTTATTAGCGACTTGTTTTTAGCTTAATTCGCTAGTTCTACGCGCTCCGTCTATCTTATTATTTTGGTCTGAGCTAATAATATTATAAATGTATTTGTTTGTCTTTCAATCAAGCTTTAACAGTTAAACGTGTTTGGGTAAAATTTGGCACATAGATAGACCATGATTGAAGCCGCGGGCGTCAGCTACAGTTGCATACAGGATGTTCAGATGGTTTTTGATTTTAAAAATCATTAAATATTTATTCAATAGTTACAATCATGTTTGCTGGATGTTTACGGCCTAGTAAGACATTAGTTTTTTTTATCGTAGACTAACCTTCAGTTACTGGAAAGTAGATCACTGCAAAAATTAACTAATCAACTGTTAAATCCCATGTCAAGTGATGTAATTGGTAGTAAGTATTTTTGCCGATCAATCGCAGGGGCTGACATTATATGTATTTAACAACAGATCAAACTGATCGGCCATTCAGAAATCTAGAAAAATCTTGTTAAAATGAAATAAACATTATAATAAAACAAAGTTTAACCGGATTAAATCGCGTATATTATTTAAATTGGTTTCCCTGACGTTTCGAAAGCTTTGCAGCATTTCGTGGTCGCAGGTAGACTAAGATGACAAGCGTCTTTACAAATATTTCTAAAAAAATATTTTAATCTACCGTACAATATTATTAATTAAAATCGTTGCGATGCACGCAGTAATCACTCACTATATCATTATCTTTTACAGTGTTGCGTGCTGTTTGGGACTTGATTATTTTTAGGACTGGGTTCCAAACAGGTGGTAACTGCCAACCATCTTCTCTATTAAAATTAGGATGTTTTTTAATTTCAATAGCCTCACGGAGCATTCTAGGTACATATAAATTATTATTATTATTATTATTAAGAGCCTGTACAGTCCCACTGCAGGGCAAAGGCCTCCCTACTCTCCTTCCACCTCTCTCTGTCTGTGGCTAATAAGGACCAGTCTTTTTGAAAGTTGTCCAGTTCATCCCGCCATCTCCGTCTGGGCCTGCCGCGTTGGCGTTTGCCATTTGTGGGGGCCCATTGGGTCGTACGTTTGGCCCATTGGTCGTCTGGCATTCGGCAGATGTGTCCAGCCCAGTTCCACTTCAGCATGGCAGCTTTCCGAGTGACATCAGTTATTTTTGTCCTGGAACGGATGATTGTATTCCTAATCCGGTCAACAAGGTTAATTCCCAGAATACTCCGTTCCATTGCTCTCTGGCAAACCTCGAGCGTGGTCCTCTGTTGAATTGTCAAAGACCATGTTTGAGAACCATACGTGAGGATGGGAAGAATGCATACGTCCATATAAATAATAAAAAAAATAAAAAAAATAGTCAAATATAGTCCTAAAAATAATCAAGTCCCAAACAGCACGCAACTCTGTAAAAGATAATGATATTGTGAGTGATTACTGCGTGCATCGAAACGATTTTAATTAATAATATTGTACGGTAGATTAAAATATTTTTTTAGAAATATTTGTAAAGACGCTTGTCATCTTAGTCTACCTGCGACCACGAAATGCTGCAAAGCTTTCGAAACGTCAGGGAAACCAATTTAAATAATATACGCGATTTAATCCGGTTAAACTTTGTTTTATTATAGTGTGTAGTGATCGCGAAAACCTAAGAAGTTATTATGAAATAAAAATTTAAATTGAATATACATATTTAACTACTGTTTGAAATATTTGATTTTTGAAACGGTCTTAAGCGGAATGTATAGCAGCCAAGTGGCACCCCCATCAGTAAAAAAATTATGACTCGCTGAATACATCATTTATCGAAAATTCGTTTTCAACGATTGAAGTACAGTGGGCCTAGTACGAGTTTGACACTTACGAATACTTTCATCGTTTTCGTCGACTTTCATTCATAAATCAGTAGCACCCCTGGCGGATACGAGGAGGAACTACAGATTTATTAATGAAAGTCGACGAATACTTTGAAAGTATTCGTAAGTGTCAAACTCGTACTAGGCCCCCAGGTACTGTAATTATTTTTCGCTGTAGTTGTAGATAGAAAAAGTGTATTTTTTTATACTTATAAATTTTGATAAAAAAATTCTTCGTCAAATTAAATTAGCCGCAGGTTAATTACATTAATTAATCACAATATACTTAATCGATTTAATGTATACGCATGTTAAAAATCTATTGTAATTTACTTCGGAGCTTTTTTTATGGAGACTTCCGTGTTGGTTAAATTTTAATGATTTTATATTTTCAGCAGATTCTACTTACAATTATTTTCATATAATCTTGGGTATCTTCGCTCCATTCGTGTTAAAGGTGTTTTTATTACTTGCTAAACTTTTTACGGTTTACAATTTTTCATAATTTTCCATGGAAGTTACCAAACCATCGTGCTGCAACCAGAGTGCTGCTTATTTATATTATAAATGATATTTTCAAGACAAATAAAATACAAGACCGTAAGAATACCAAACCAAGATAAATAATAACAGCCATCAATATCTGTAATTCAAATAACAAAAATTTTTACCGACGAAAACAGAAACTGAAAAGTGAAAAATAAATGTAAATAACTAATTACCATTCCCGTAAACATCGGAGAATCTACACTCGAAGTTGTTGACGATAGGACAAACTGTCCAGCTAGGAAAGTAAGTCCAACTTCGAGAAAGAGGTCAATCGTCGAATCCGACTCGGTTGGGCAGCGTTCGGGAAGCTACGCAATATCTTCTCGTCCAAAATACCGCAGTGTCTCAAGACGAAAGTCTTTGACCAGTGTGTATTGCCAGTAATTACTTACGGTACTGAAACGTGGTCGCTCACAATGGGCCTGATAAGAAGGCTCAAAGTCACTCAAAGGGCAATGGAGAGGGTTATGCTCGGAGTGTCCCTGCGTGATAAAATCAGAAATGAGGAGATTCGCAGGAGAACGGGAGTGACCGACATAGCCCGAAGAATTGCCAAACTTACGTGGCAGTGGGCGGGGCACATTGCTCGCAGAACGGATGGCCGATGGGGCAGTAAAGTTCTGGAGTGGCGACCGCGTACTGAAAGGCGCAGCGTGGGTAGGCCCCCCGCAAGGTGGACCGACGACCTGGTGAAGGTCGCGGGAATCCGCTGGATGCGGAAGGCACAGGACCGGTCGTTGTGGCGATGCTTGGGGGAGGCCTATGTCCAGCAGTGGACGTCTTTCGGCTGAAATGATGATGATGATGAACTAATTATGAGTCGGCGCCAAACAAATAAGCAAAGTGCGTGCAAGTTGCAAGTGGTCGAGCGGGGAACGAATTTTTGGAAAGTTATTGTTTATCGTAGAAAATTTCTTGTTGTATTTGATGTTATTTTGTTTTTGTTAGTAGTAAGTAATTTAATGATCTTTGTTGATTGTTTGTTTGGCGCTGACTCATAATTAGTTATTTACATTTATTTTTCGCTTTTCAGTTTCCGTTTTCGTCGGTTCGATTTTTTGTTAAAAAGTTGAATTTTTAATTTTTTTTGCGGCTAAAATCTAACTCCTGGTCTCCATTATGTTGTAGTGTCTAGAACTACATTTATATGTGTCAAGTTTCAACAGAATCGGTTAATAGGTAAGAATTCAGTGGGTGAACAAACACTCATCCCCTGTTTTCCTACCCTTAGGGAAGGATTTTGATTTTCAAATCTAAATGGGACCAACTTCGAGATATACCCTATCCAATAAAAAAAGAATCATCAAAATCGGACTACTCTGTCAAAAGATATGCTCGGTAATAAAAAAAAATAAAAAAAAAATACGCGTCGAGTTGAGAACCTCCTCCTTTTTTTTCGTCGGTTAAAAAAAGCCAATGGGGCGATAGAACATGCTCTGCGGTCACAAACGACTTTTCTGTAATGACTACTTTTCTTTTCTTTTTGGGGATCGAGTCACCCACGTCCGTAGGAGAGTACTCCTTTTCCGAATCCCTTATACACGTGATCCCTGGGTGGTGCAAAACAGGTGACATACTGGTGGTAGGCCACGGCCGACGGCTTGCGACTACCCACTGGGCAAAGACGTACCGCCAAGCGACCTATTCGTGTTCCGGTACGATGCCCGGTATAGCCACTTGAGAGGATAGGTCGAAATATTTCACTGCCATCCTCTCACCTTTGCTGGGCAAGCGTGTACCATCGTCGACCGCACCAGGTAGCGGCCAAACGCAAGCCCGTTAATTATATATATATATAAAAAAAACTACGGGTAGTGTTGATCAATGCTTTGGTCTCACAGTCTTGTGGTTTTGCATTGGTCTTGCGAAAATGCAAAACCACAAGACTGCAAGACCAAAACTTTGGACAACACCACAGAAATAAATAGAATGGAAAAGTCGGCCGGGCGCGCGTTGCAGCACTCTGCACCATAGTGCACTGCATTTCAAACCCTTTCTCAGCACGCCTTATGACTTGTTTCTGTAAATACTGTAACAAAAACCCGCAAAAATGCCTTATTGTGCTGTTTCTAACTTCAGAAACAAAAGCTGTAAAGTACATTTGATTAAAGTTATTTTTTTTAAAGCAATGTCGTCAATATGGGAGGCGTAGTTTGTTCGAAAGTTGCCACGCATGAATCGCATGTAACATTGTGATTACAACCATTCTTTCTATTTCTGTGGACAACACTATTCAGTAAATAATTAATTATTACTTGTAGCTTCTTCTAGCAGGGATACTTGGTTATTATTATTATCATTTTAGGTTCTAAACGTAGGTTACGATAAATTTATTTCGAAACCCTCGCTGGCTTAAAGTTAAAACTCAAATGAACTGTAATTTGTATTTTGGAAACTTTAGAATTCTCAGAAGAGTAGATAGTCTACAAAGTAATACCAAAGTTTCAAGAGGTACATAATAACTTTGACAGATAAACCGATAAACAACTATTCGTAAATTGAATAATCGTTTTACTTTAACTAGTTCACTTTGAACACTTTAAGTTAGTACACAGTCTTTTTACACTTTGCTAACATTGTTAACAAGAGAAGATCAATCATTGGCTTGCAAATATTGATTATTTTACGTTGAATCCCTAGGGATTAGTGTTGACAGCCTGACAATCGATAGTATCAAAAAACCTCCAATCAATCATACTATCGAAAAGCATATCGATAGTATCAAACTATTGTTACCATACTATCGAAAAGCCTATCGATAGTATCAAACTATTGTTACCATACTATCGATATTATTGTATGATTTCGAACAATCGATACTATCGATAGTATTGCATGATTTCGAACAATCGATACTATTGTTAGTATCGTAACAATAGTTTAATACTATCGATAGTATTGTTGGATACCTGCCAATCGATTCTATCGATACTATCGATAGGCGTATCGATAGTATGACTGACTTCAGGGGGGGACTATCGATAGATTGATAGTCGATTTTTATGCAACACTACTAGGGATCTTATTTTTGAATTCATAATAAAAAAAGATTAATTAATTATTAATTGGATTAAATCCTAAGAAATGATGATGATCTTATTTTACCTTTCATGACTTAAATATGTAGTAACGAAATTATAATGATATAAATTGGCTTTAGACTGATAGGCTTACATTCAGAGGCGAATCCAAGTGTAAACTCATGCTTCCAACTGTCACATGACATTGCATTTTGACAGTTGGAAGCATGAGTTCACGCTTTGATTCCTCTCTGGATATAAGCCTATAAGAATTATTTAAGAGCAGTAAGTTGTGTGCAAATATATAATTACAGGATCAGAAAAAAAACCGCCGCTAACCCATTTTACTCCCATTAAATTAATCAAATCTTGTTACAAAGAATGTCACGACACCATTTAATTTTAACCTTGTTTTATCCCCTTAAGCTTATCTACAAGTATATTTGTATAAGAAAACCGCATGGGTTCTTAAAGTACAATAACTTATGTCTACAATTTGAAATAACTTAGTTTATATTTTGATCAAAACGTAATTGAACCGGGTATACTCATTTAAGCAAGCGGGTAATTCTTGTGTTTTTAGCGCGAAGTCCATTAAAATTTCAGGCCAATTTCAACCCTATCTAATTTGGTGTAGCTCGCCGGCCGTAGAAATAACTGGGAATTTCATCCCTCTTTTGTCCTTGATGATACTGCGAGTAAGTTCATGGATAAGTAGCACTCTACTAGAATTGTGTTTTACACTTTCCGGAACACACGACGAGACACAATACGAGATTTATTATTATGTATGACGTCTATAGGCATAGGCAGGCAGTATCCTGGAACGAGATAAGTACACTCTGTTTTTTCATAATTGTCTTATTTAGTAAACAATTTGCCATGTCTTTTTAATGAATTTCGTCAATAATAATTATTAAAAGGCATTAGGTATGTTAATAATTTAATTGTACAGTAGTGTCGATTCTTTTGTTCACGTACTAAACTTATTTTAAACTATCGCTCTCTTTAACTAATAGTAGACATATGAAAGGGAAGTCGAGGCTCGAGGTTATTGCATTTGTATCACGTGAGAGAAGCGCGTTTCTGTATCATTGTATCTTCGCGTTTGTATCGATACAAAACGCGACAGATGCGCGTGTACATAGCATTTTTATAGCATAATTTTCGCGTAGAAATTTACGACATGTGCGTAGTCTCTAATAGTTTTTTAAATCCTATTTTTACTTCTCCTAAAATACAACGTACAGATTCTTAAAACTAAAACCCTTAAAAGTCTAAAGAAAACAATATCCTACTGAACGACTCGTTTACGTAAAAACTAGTGTACGAACATTGCAGTAAATAGTTTGTACTTAAGTGGAGTCGGGAACAAGCCTATTCCGTACTTAATAGGTTGCGAGAGCTTAAATATTAACTACATCTTGCTTTGCGGAGTGTAATGAAGCTGAAAATGTGAAAGAAGTTTTAAATGTTGAATGGGAATGGAACGAGTTTGTGTTTTTTGTGTTGTTGTGGCCAGAGTTTGTGTTAATAAGTTAGTACTTATTGTGTATTGTTTACTAGGAAATTATACTAAAGCCGCGACTTCGCCCGCGTGAATGTTGTTTATCGCGCACCCCTCGGGAACTGTTCATCTTCTTTCTTCCACAATTTATATCTTTAGAATTTTATTAGTTATACGGGGAGAGCATTTTATTATACTTCAAGTACACTAGTTTGGTTGTGCAACATCGACTTTTGGTGGGTAGACTAAGTGCCATACATTAGAAGGCCTTGTTTTTTCACAGTCGTCCCGAAAACTCTCAAAACATTCCAAAATTAGGCACACTCCACCCCACCTTACACCAAAAAATGTGTCAAGCGTATTCAAAACATTGAGTGGCAAGACCGCGATCCTTAATGGGTGGCTTAACGCGGCCCAAGGGCCTCTTTACGATCCCGAGAGCTCGATAAAACGATGCTCTTGCGTCGTCAGCCTCTAGTCGCCTCTTTACAGCATGGAGAGGCTTCGAGCGATCTGGTTAAAACCGGAGCAAAATTGAGGGTGTTGTGTGCATAACTCAATGGGTTTCGTGTTTGGAATTTGACTTTATATTTTTTTAAATATTTTCATTTGTTTTTATGCATGTGAAAGTATTGAATTAATGTTTTAATTAAATATATTTTATGTCATACTCCGCGGCAAAACCACTTTAACTATATGATGTAAAATTTGCAGAATAAAATGCAGATAATATCTATATTTTTGTAGCTTAATATGAAGAATTTTATATTGATAGTTTCTTGTAAAACATCAATTCAATGTGGTCTTGCCACAGAGCATACTCTTCAGTAGAACCACCGTTTTTATTTATAGATACTGAATACTGACTTGATTTTATAATCTAAAGAGGGTAGGTAAATATAAAGAAAGAATACATCTACCTACATTTTTATCATACTGTGCTAAAATAAACACGAAGTCTGGTCGATTTAATGGTATTTTGATATACAATTATTATAATTTTTTTTACATTATCATCGTGAATAATTTGCGTGAAATAATTGTTATTTCAAGGTGGTTCTGCTGGGGGGTGCTGGCCAGAAAACCTCCACGTGTGCCTGACGGCTGCTTGTCCTTCTGGACACGTCTGGAGGGAACGGTAGTTGTTTGGCCGGTGCATCCTGGGCACGGGCAATAAAATCCTTTTGAGATTAACCTTCGCGGGAATTTATTGCCCGTGGCGAATATTCTGGCGCGGGAGGGGCCCGTTCTGGGCCAGTGGGGAGTTGCTCCACGTGTCCCTCTGTTGCCAACAGAGTGCACAGTGGAGGAGCAGGGGCGGGCCCGGTGTGCACTCACCCTGCCACTGGGCAGGCAGCGGGGGGACTGTCCTACCCTGCCCCCGTCGATCTCGTAACCCCAGGAGTGCCCGCTGAGTAGTGTTCTCGCTCCTCTTGGGACCGAGGGTCTTGGCTTCACCGCCCAGACCGCGAGGAAGAAAACCTCTATAAAAAATTACGGGAGGTAGGGCCAGCGAGCAGCAGACTCGGGGTAGTCTGCTGCCCGACCAGCAGCTGGCGTTGCTGGCACAGCTGGCGTAGCTGGCACAGCTGGCGTAGTTGGCGCAGCTGGTAAAGGCCCATGAGGTGAGGGGGCGTGCAGTGTTCCGTGTGCGCCACCGAGGGCGGGTGCGGCCAACGTTAGGCCGCACGGGGAGAAGGGGCTCGCCTGCTTGAGGCGGTCCAGGACCTGTCGGGGGTGGTTGTGTGAATACTCACAGGTTCCCACGCCCCTGGCTAAGGTAGTTGAAGGAACACCGTGGTGGTTTTGGTCGGTAAGGGTCCGACACTGGCTCCGCCTACCCCGGGTGGAGTACGTCCTTGAGGATTTCCCAAAGGCAAAAAAAAAAAAAATTGGTTCTGCTGGAGAGTATGCTCTGTGGCAAGACCACATTGAATTGATATTTTACAAGAAACTATCAATATACAATTCTTCATATTAATCTACAAAAATATAGATATTATCAAAAACTTATCTTGTAAATTTTACATCGCGGAGTATGACATATATTTAAATCGAAAACATCAAACAATTTGCCACTTCAACAATGAAACATAAAGCAGTCCACACGATGTATTATCAATTTTTAATTAAAACCGCCACCTTGCTGCGATAAACCAAAATGGCGCTGTAATAAATCTACACATAAAAGCCTACAAGTTAATATTCCGTGCTTGGCAACGCGCGCCAAATATATTTGAGGAAACGTCATATTTTGGCTGTGTAGTGTATTACACATATTTGTTATAAGGTAAACAGGGTAGGCACATTTAGGGGTATTATTTAGTATTTTGGAAAAAGAGGTAAGGTCTATGCAAGTCCCTTATGTCACTGCGACCTAAAAGATCTATTGTAACGCCTCTAATAGTAGACTACAGCACCTCTCCAGGCCAACATTTAGGGGTAGGTACTGATGGTGGTTTTTGGTTTGAGCGGAAATAGTACTACTAAGCCTTCGACGAATAAAAAAAGGCGGACGGAATCTCGCTAAACAAAAAGTGAAGCACCCATAGTAAGACGGCTCGCTTAAAAGTACGGGCTGGCACATTCACATCCATAGTAAGACAAAAAATCTCATGTGTCGGTAGTCATTGTCGTAGTGTCACATATAAAATAACAATACATATCTGGTGTGTTAAAATTCTGTCGAAATTATAGTGGGGAAAAACGAAGTGGTTCAATCTTTTCTTAGCGAGATTCCGCCCGCCATTTTTATTCGTCCGAGTACTAAGCATGCTATTATAATGCTGAAGTAATGTATAAATATGTATAATGATTCATGTGAAACATGTGAAACATCTTTTGGCACGCCTTGGGGGTAAGACCAACTCGTATGACGGTAAGCGACATGACGCTCTCTTATGCCGTCAGGGGGGGCACCCCCTCTCCGCCCCCGCTATCAGTTTCGATGTTTCACATCTGCCAGGCGTGGCCTGTGGCAGCAAACAGAGAGACTGCACAGTAACAATAATGAAACACCAAAAAATACCTGTGAACACAAATAAACATTAAGATTTAATTTGATTTGCATGTATTTCTGCTTTCATTTTGGTTCTGCCATTATTTGGTTTTGCTATATGCCAATTTGTTTATGCTTTGTGCTTTCTGGTGTAAGGTAATATACCTATTTTGATGCATCTTTTGTAGAGAGTGTATCCTCGGTAGAAAAGAGACAACTGAGGGTTGTAAAAGTCAGGTGATATGAGCATAAGCGAAAAAACTGTATACACATTAGTTCCGGTTCAATATAGAAGGTTTAAATAACAAAAAGTCAGAAATTAGGATGGAACAAGGTAACTAAATGGTAGGGTACGCCCCAATAGCAGCGGTAAGGCGATTTAAGGAGTGGCTGGAGAGGCGCTTTGGCGCTCTCACGTACCGGCTGACGCAGATACTTGCGGATGGATGGAAGACGCTTCGGGAAGTAAGATAGACGCTTTGGGAAGTATCTTTGTCGCATAGGCCGGGAGCTGATGCCCGAGTGTTACCACTATGTGAGCTGTCCTTGAAGACATGACGCAGCACACACTGGAAGAGTACTCAATTTTGGCCACGTAGCAACGTTATCTCATCAGTGCGGTAGACGGTAGTGATCTATAGCTTTCGCTCGTGGTTCTGCCCATGGTTGGAAGCGAAAGCGCTTGGGAAACCGTCGTCTCCTTCTGCAAGGAGGTGTTGCTCGCAAAAGAGACAGCGGAAAAGGAGCATGAGGCGACCACCTCTCTCTTATCTTGCACTGACCGGGTGTCTCAGGAGGGGCTTACCTCCAGCCACCTTCGAATAGGGCCGCGGTTAATGGACACGATGGGCGCGTCATGTTTCGTGCGCGCCAGTCAGGAGGTGGGTGTGACAGACGACAGGCTGTAGAAGAGGCTCACCTAATAGTGGTGAGCGGGAACCTGTTGGGGGTGGCTAAGGAGCTACGTCCCCGGCCAAAGAATAGCAAAGAAATACCGTGGTGGCTGGAGTCAGCCGATACGAAGCGGAGCGGTCAGTAACATATGTTGCACTTTTTAAAGTCAACTTTGGACAGTATTAACCTATTTTTGTTGATGACTGTACCCTACTTATACCACATGACACATGATGTACTAGAAGTCCGAAATAATACTTTATTAATTAACTATATGTATAGTAACGCACTCTTCATTATGAGCAACTTTTACTGCGTGTTCACAATAATCGACAAAATTAAGGGAACAGCTGATTTCTTTTTGGCGATTTCTGGGTTGGTTTGTTTTGTAGTAAAAATGGTTCACAATTTGTGAGTCCTTTAATTCCCTAAAGTATTATTTCCCAGTATTCATCAGCATCATCATCATCATTTCAGCTGAAAGACGTCCACTGCTGGACAAAGGCCTCCCCCAAAAGGGAGGGATATGCTATAATCGCCACGCTTGGCAGGCGGTTTGGCGATCGCAGTTGGTTGTTTAAATACTCAGAGAACGCTGCTGCCCATCCTCTGATGAATCCTTAAGTCGCCTTTTACGACACCCATGAGAAGAGAGATGGTGGTGCAATTCTTTACGTCCGGCACCACACGGAAAATCATATTCAAGCTTTAATATTCATAGAATATCAAATTATCCACAACATAACAATATGATGTACCAACCTAACTAATACCTTCAGTAATATATTAATTTCCGACGAGTAAATACGGTACTGCTCTTAAAAGGGAATAAAATCATATAATAAATAAAAGTCGTCCAACATTGTATGAGTATTGTATGACAATGTTTCGTGGCAGTAAATATGGAACGGTAAAAGCTAAGTGCGTATGTTTTATGGAAAGATTACTACTAATGGTGGGTTTTATACGGGCGAATATTGTGTTGAGCTTGCCTGTGAGAAGATTTGGGTGAAATCAACTGGACGAGATGACAGAAGAAACATGAAAGCATAAATGCAGTAGAAATAAGAGTTTTGAGAAGTACCTATGTCAAACTTTTTATGGATTCTTTTTTTAATGGATAGGTTATATCTCGAAGTTGGTCCCATTTAAATTTCAAAATCAAAATCCACCCCTAAGGGTAGTAAAACAGGGGATGAGTGTTTGTTCACCGACTGAATTCTTACCTGTTAACCGATTCTGTTAAAACAGAGACCTGGAGTTCTGTTGAGACCTGGAGTTAGATTTTAACCACAAAAAAATGAAAAATAAAACTTTTTAACAAAAATTGAACCGACGAAAACAGAAACTGAAAAGCATAAAATAACTAATTATGAGTCAGCGCCAAACAACCAATCAACCAATCAACGAAGATCATTAAATTACTTTAAATAAATAATAAAAACAACGTCACATCAAATACAACGTGAAATTTTCAACATAACATACATAATCAGCCCATTACTGTCCCACTGCTGGGCACGAGCCTCTTCTCAGTCATCATCCTCCGAGCCTTTTCCCATTTATATTGGGGTCGGCTTCCAGCCTCTTCTCAGTATGAGAAGGTTAAGGCCTTAGTCCACCACGCTGGCCTAGTGCGGGTTGGTGGACTACACACACCATCGAGAACTGTATGGAGCACTCTCTGGTGTGCAGGTTTCCTCACGATGTTTTCCTTCACCGTTAAAGCAAGTGATAATCAAATTCTGATCCGCACATGAATCCGAAATTTTCAACGATAAACAATAACTTTCCAAAAATGCGTTCTCCGCTCGGCCACTTGCAACTTGCACGCACTTTGCTTGTTAAAAGTTCGTTTGGCGCCGACTCATAATTAGTTATTTTATGCTTTTCAGTTTCTGTTTTCGTCGGTTAAATTTTTGTTAAAAAGTTTTATTACTCTATGCCGATGAGCAAGTTATGCTTGCATCGTCAGAGGGATATTTGCAGAAGATAATAACAATTATGGATGGTGCTTTGAAGAGTAAGGGAATTAAAGTTAATTTCAGTAAGACAAAAGTTATGGTTTTTGAAAAGGAAGAAGTTATGACAGAATGGAATAGGTGAGGAAAAGGTGGAACAAGTGAAAGAGTTCGCGTACCTGGATTCCATGTTTATGAGGGATGGGAAGAATGTGATGGACATTGAAAGGAGGGTGAGTGCTGATAATCAGGTAAATGGGGCGCTACACAGTTTCATGAACAGCTGCAAAGTGTCGGAAAAGGCACTGCTGGCTGTTCATGGGGGAGTGTTAGTACCGACACTTATATATGGTAGGAAAGTTGGGTATGGCAGAATAAAAATTAAAAAGCAGAATAAATGCAGTAAAAATTAGAGCTTTGAGAAGTATGTGTGGTGTAACTTTGAGAGATAAAGTAAGGCATAACGTGATAGGGGAACGTTGTAGAGTGAAAGAAGATGTAGTGACAAAGATGAGAAAGATTAAGATGGTTTGAACATATATAGATGATGGACGAGAGGAGATTGACGAAACAAGTATACGTAGCGAGTGTGGATGGAAGAGTTAGAGGGGGACGACCTCGGAAAACGTATTGCAATTAAATCGCGGATGTCCTCAAAAAAGACTAGGCTAAGAGTACTCTAAGCCGGCGAGCATGCATGATGAGGTTAATGAACGTAGATGAAGCGGAAAAGATGTGACAGGATCGTAGTAGGTCGAAATCCATAGTTTCTGCCTACCCCAATGGGAAACGGGCGTAATAATATGTATGTATGAGAAGAGATTGGCCGAGAATTGAAGCGTGCTAGTGAAGGCTTGAAGCTTCTATTGAAGGCAGGTCCAGTAATGGACTGAAATAGGTTTCTGAATTTTATACTTAAGTCTACCGTTACCGTTACTTTGGAAGGCTAGCCACACAACTTTGACAACTTTAATCTATGATGGGATGGGGCACGAATTGGAGACAGTCCATAGCTGCACTGTAGTAGTACAGTCACATTCCGTCTCAAGAGGGTGCAGGACTACTGCGAAATATGGAAACTAAAATTATTTTGGCTATGGAAAAGCAGCGTGTGTCTCTCAGACAATGGTGTTTAACAAACATAATATAACCAGCCTATTACTGTCCCACTACTGGGCACGGGACTCTTCTCAGTACGAGAAGGCTAAAGCCTTAGTCCACCACACTGGCCTAGTGCGGGTTGGTGGACTACACACACCATTGAGAACTGTATGAGCACTCTTTGGTGTGCAGGTTTCCTCACGATGTTTTCCTTCACTGTTAAAGCAAGTGATAATCTAATTCAGATCCAACGGTGTTTGCATCTCTCTTGATTCACTTTAAATACCTATAAATTACATTTTTAAATATTAGATATTAAAAAAACATTTAAAAATATAAAAAATTGTAGCCCACAGGCATCGTGAACAGGGTCCAAGTTACCGGCGGTTAGGGCCCCAGAGAAAGGAACCTCCTTACAATGCGTGCCGTTTCATTCATCACCTTCTTCATCTGGCCCTTGATCCAGCCGCCCAACGAGAGCCTTCATAGGTGTTGATCGAGGCTCTTGACTATTAAGCCATTAGTCGTGACGACTATCGACAAAATGATTGCTGAGTCCACATTCCACAAGTCGACAACCTCGTGAGCTAAGTCAATATATTTGATTTGTTTCAGCTTTCACGTGCCTCTCTCTTAATTATTACCCGATCGAATTCCCCAACCACTTGTTTCAAAGCAATGATTTTAAGAATACAATTTGTTTGCTAGTCAAAACATCTTCCCGTATATTTTAGAAATTATAAACATCTTGCACGTACAAGTAACTCATAAAAGTTAACTTATAATATTATTATTACGTTATTTATCCGCATAGTTCGCAAATATAACAGTCGTAACATAATGAAATATGCTCTTTTCACGGTTATAGCTCGCGATAACGGTAGACTAAACGGTTTATTATCATGAAAATAGTAAAAATATGAAGAAACAATGTTACTGTCAGTATTAAGTAATATATACAGGGCAGCTAAATACAGGACATTTTTTCAAGGAATGCTGAGTTTCGTAGTTGTTAAGTATCTGTTCCTTATCGCAACCACGCAATGTTGCAAGGTGGACCGACGACCTGGTGAAGGTTGCGGGAATCCGCTGGATACGGAAGGCACAGGACCGGTCGTTGTGGCGATGTTTGGGGGAGGCCTATGTCCAGCAGTGGACGTCTTTCGGCTGAAAATGAAAGTCGGTTTTTACCTTTTTTTAATGTGGTTTATGTTTATGATAATTATGATAATTGATAAATATCAAAACTCGAAATTGCGAATAAATAATTTCTACAAAGAATCTATCTAAAAATAAAATTATTATGCATTTAAAATAATAAAAATGAGGAATATTTATTTTAAAACAGAAAGTATACACCGAATTAATTATATCGATAATGCATTCAATATGTTACTACACTATCGATACGCGGGGATTTTGGTGACAGTCAGGCAAATAAGGTGAAGGCGACATCGAAAGAAACGCAATACATTACGCGGTTACTCACGTAGTGAAAGTCGATATCCATGTTTTATAAGCAATGTATAATTTTTTATCAGTTTGCGATAACATCGTTTTTGTCATGAATCACATAATACTAAGAAAATATTTGCAAATATCACAACTAATTAAAGGTTTTTAGACTTACCGATGAAAAGAAATCCCTCCTTTAGTTAAACTACACACCTCGCTTCTTTTTCGGCATGATATAATGGCGCAAGACGGCATAATAATTTTTTTTCGCACAGCAACGTACTCTGTCACAGCCTGGCCGAAATGTCGCGGCGCGCCTATCCCGCCCACAATTCCCCTCTATTTATATTCATTTCCTCTATGACCAAAACATTAACGATCAATCACATTGCTTAAGGCGCTACTAGCAGCTAAGTAGCGCCCCTATCAGTTAAAAAATAATTACTCGCTGAGTAGGTACATAGGAATCTGTAAAATATGGTTCGCTGTAGTTATAGACAAAAAAAGTGCCAAATGTATGTATATGCGTTGTGTATGTAATGTGTATGAAATCCCTACTATCAGGACCAAGCGCTTTGAGAAGTCTTTCATAATGCGCACAGCCAAGTTGTGGAATTCACTGCCGATTTCCGGGCACTTACAATCCTAACGCCTTTAAAGCTGGAGTGAATCGGCACCTAATAGGTTTGCTCGCTCCATCGTCGACCACATCTTGACAAAGCAGTCTAGATTGCGGTCAAAAGCAGATCAATATCTCATAACAACCAAAAAAAAATTGTTGATTAGATAATTGAACAACGCATCAGAAACCGGTGAATAGAGATTACAAGGATGGGTAAAATATTAATAAATAGCAGCAGTATGAAATGACTTCCATACACTGCAATGTTGCTCTTTGTATTTTCAGCGTCCGACTTTAATCTACAACTTGTAGCCGCTAACAATTTAACGTCATCCGATGTAGTCACAACGGCGACTATTAAACCAATGATGACTACTAAAACTATTAACAAACTGAAACTGCACTCATTATGTTGCTCGATAGTGCTATAACGGTCATACCGATACTGCAACGGTTCCGTGCATCTTGCTAATACTGCTCGAAAGTGTAATTGCAACATTTACACTGTCGTGCAAATTGTATAACGGCTTCCTAACAATCGGATGAACGGTTGCGGCTTGCGTCAGCTGCGCGCTTACACATCGTGCACGAAAATGACCAATTTTGGTTTTTCGTTTCAAAGGAGACTGGGGGAAAGTCGACCATGAGCTAGCTGGAATGCGGTTACTATTTTTTGAAAGTATATGTATGTATATACAGACTATCTCTTTTTGTTATTCAACATCATCATCCATCATCATCATAATACTGGGTGTCAGGGAAACGCTCCCGAAACTTAAAGGCTATTATTATACTAACTAAACATAATCGAATAACAATAACCGTTAGCCTTATACTCATTGTTTTAGTGATTTGGTATAGGTATTGCAAACCCGCAATGTAAAGTGTACAAAACTCGAGATCAATGCCGCGCGTACCTAACCTACCTACGCTCGCTACGACACGGACTGTATATGCGAGCGGATGTCGTTCACCCCTAGTGCCAGCTGATATTTTATTTGGATTACATTGCGAACTTTAAAAAATTAAGTAAATAAATGGGGTTTTTTTGCAAATCAGTTTTATTTAACTGCCCAAAGTTGATTATGTATGGAAAATGCTAAAAATATGAAATAATCTAAAAAAAGAATCGCATTCGTATCAGTCATCACCAGCACTATCACCTATCATCGTTTTCGGTAGCGTTTCCCTTACACTCAGTATAATTTCCTTAACTCTGCTAGTTTACAGCCTGCCTTCCAAACAAACTTGCCCAGTCTCCTTTGTGTGTTAATTTTAGTTTTAAATATGGAGTTTCTGAATACAGCGGTGCGAATGTGCTGTCAGGCTTGTAATGACTTTTTTGTTGGATGTATTCTACGCCGAGCTTAAAATAATGAGAAACTAAAATGGCATTTTAAAAACTGGATAAAGTTCGGGGATCGCAAAATATACCCTGAGGCATAGAATAGGTAATAATACGAATATAGAAGTGAATCACTTTTACACTTTTACCACGGACCCCAAATGCCGCCTTATAAATACCTACTTCTCTCTTTAGCTCCTAACTCCCCTCTGTCGTCCGAGCGTGCTGCCAGGGCTGCTAGCTGCTAAATATTAAATGCGTTATATGTTGGTTTAGTTAGAAAAATATTTTAGACTGTTCTGTACTATGTACTAGGCAGAGGACCGAGCGTTGTGGCGCAACTTGGGAGAGACCTATGTCCAGCAGTGGACTGCGATAGGCTGAGTTGATTGGTTGATTGTACTATGAGATCATTATTTTATCCAAGTTTTACGCAATAAAAATTTACATTATTTAATTTTATATTTAGGTAGATACCTACTTTACATAGGTATTTAGATAATTTGCGCTAAATAAAACGAGTTCAGTACCTATCCACGGACAGAGAGAAAGAGAAAACACAGTAGTAATCATTAATAATTTTGACTTACGAATAAGTAAAAATATTCATGAACAGGATAATAAATGATAATTGTGAAAATATCACGTAATTTTCCAAATTTTTGGGCAAACTAAAGAAACCATCGCAATATTTTGGCTTCATGACTGCATCTGATGGCACGCGCGTGCAAGCGGGAGGCGACGCAAGCCCCGACTGTTCGATCCCTTTAAAGGTACGCTAGACGGTAGCCTATTATCGTGAACGCGTCTGGTCTGGGGCGCGAGTTTCGCTTCTACTGTTCTTTTTTCTTATGCCTGAGGCTAGGTTTAATTAATATACCTGGTAAAATATGACTTGCACAGATTGTATACAATAATAAAAAAAACAGTAAAAAATATACAATCAGATTATCCATTATTGAATTATGTTTACGGGACTTGTCGCGCACAATAAAATCAAAACATAACAAACAAATAATCAGATTATTATTCTCATTATTATCTGTTATCTACCCTCATTGTAGTTATTCAATATCTTACCTTGTTATATTTTGTTTTCCTGTTTGTGTAGTTGATACTGATGTACGGTAAAACTCTAATGAGTTTATGTTTACATATTTGTTTTTGCAAAAAAAAAAAAAAAAATTAAAACCGGTCAAGTGCGAGTCGGACTCGCGCAGTAAGGGTTCCGTACCTCTCAATGACCTAATACCCCATAACAACTGATTTAATTTACGACAGTTTATCAAAAGACATCAACGCACAGTGCGCAAAATATGAATTTTTGCATGTCTTTCTTACGGAGGTACCACCACATATGTCTATGTTTGTCTTACTTTTAGTATTTGTTGCTAAACTACATAATATGCACTATAATCTGACCAAGTTTCACGCTGGTATATATTACCGTTTTGAAGATAGAGCAGGAACAAAAACGTTGAAAAAATGCACGTTTTTTGAGGTTTCTTGTATGGGGACCCCCTTTGGTTTTAGACTTTTTTTTGTTTTTATTATTTGTCGTGATACACCTAATAGCAACACATATTCTGCGAAAATTTCAACTGGTTATCTATTACCGTTACAAAGATACAGCCCTGTGACAGACAGACGGACGGACGGACGGACGGACGGACGGACAGCGTAGCGAGAGTAATAGGGTCCCGTTTGCCACCCTTCGGGTACGGAACCCAAAAAATGGAACATTATACAAAAAAAAAATTACTGCTGTTGGTTGGATACTTGTGTACTATTCCTTGGTAAATTATTTGCAAAATTATCAAAAATTACTCATTTCATTGGATTCCATTGTGGTAGATGTGAAGGATTCATTATGTTGTTTTAATAGAAATTTTCACCCGACTGCGGCGCAGCCTAAAAGGAGGGATCACGTTTTTAGTCATGTATAAATCATGCTCAACAAAGTGTTCGCTACAAATGAGTGAATAATTGGATGGTGACCAATTATTTTCATTTATGCTATTACGTATTACTTCAACCCACTCTTTTTTTCTGTTATGGTCTTTCGGAAAGCTAAAAAGTAAAAAAAGCGTAAAAATAACATGACGATTAATTTTACCCGATTTCTGGGGTAAATTATAATTTATTAACATGCAACACAGGAATATTCCTTGCCGCGGTAAGGTTACAAGAAAATGAATTGTAAACATTAAAATATGATTAAAATAAATTACTAACTTGTGAAAAGTAATTCCATCAGATTTTTTATGCGCTGTAGAATTATTTTTGCACCGTTTCACGACATACGAAGGCATTTTAAGATTTTTTTCAAAGCTCTTTGACAGTTAAGTGTCGTGGTGACACGTTCGGTGATTCGAAATACAATAAACAGTTCGGCTTGGTTTGAATGTGAGTGTGTGCGTAATTCGCGTGTACTACGCAAATCGGCAGGGTTTTGCATGTATCAAATTTTTGTTCTTGACATTTGGTCTAAGTTTGACGCTGGTATATATTACTGTTTTGAAGATAGAGCAGGAACAAAAAAGTTGAAAAAAGTGCATGTTTTTTGAGGTTTCTTGTATGGGGACCCCTTTGGTTTTAGACTTTTTTTTGTTTTTAGTATTTGTCTTGATACACCTCATAGCAACACATATTCTGAGAAAATTTCAACCGGTTACCTATACCCGTTCAAAAGATATAGCCCTGTGACAGACAGACGGACGGACGGACGGACAGCGTAGCGAGAGTAATAGGGTCCCATTTGGAACCCTTCAGGTACGGAACCCTAAAAAATAATATTATTAGTATCTATTAGTATGATAATTTTTAGGTTTTCGCGATCACTACACATAAAACAAAACCAGTTTTACTGGATTATATCGCATTATTGATTTTCCTGACGTTTCGAAAGCTTTGCAGCGTTCGTGGTGGTAGGTATAATACAAAGACAATCAAATATGTAAGTAGATTAAAATAAACTTATATATATATTACGATGCCGTGTGGTATCCGGCAAATAAAAAGAATAGACCACCCCCCCTCTACCCATGGGTGTCGTAAAAGGCGACTAAGGGTTGAAATCAGGAGGATGGGCAGCAGCGTCCTCCTGTGCACTAACATCGTGCAACATCACCCACTGCGGTCACCAACCCGCCTGCCCAGCGTGGTGACTATGGGCATACATCTCAATGCACGCACAACTAAAAAAACGGCCCCCAGTTCCCGGTGGTCCCTCTATTCCCGACTACGGTAGCGGTCGTGGTAACGGTGGGACGGGGGGTGCGAAGAATCCCCGGGTTACGGCAGGCTACCAAAACCGACGACTCTATCTGGCAGCGTATAATGGACAAACGTTGAGACTGGACCATCACCTCGCCGAGCTTGAAGTAGAGTTAAGTCATATAAAATGGCATATACTGGGGTTATCCGAAGTCCGTAGAGAGGGAGAGGACACGATAACCCTGGAGTCAGGACACTTACTCTACTTCCGCGAAGGTGATCAGCTCTCCCAAGGTGGTGTTGGTTTTCTTGTCAATAAGGCCCTCGTGAACAACGTTGTGGAAATCGGTAGTGTGTCGACACGGGTAGCGTACCTTGTAGTAAAGCTAAATGATAGGTACAAGCTGAAAATAGTGCAGGTATATGCGCCGACCTCGACACACTCTGACGATATAGCCGAAGCGATGTACGAAGACATAGCTAAGGCTATGAATAGTACCGCTAAGGCTCACTACAACGTTGTTATGGGGGACTTCAACGCTAAAGTGGGAGTACAAGAACGCGGCGAATCGAAAATCGGACCTTACGGTTTGGGGCGCAGAAACCACAGGGGCCAAATGTTGGTCAACTTCTTGGAGTCCCAGGGGCTCTTCTTAATGAACTCTTTCTTTAAGAAGAAGCCCCAAAGAAGATGGACCTGGAAAAGCCCCGATAAGGTGACAAGGAACGAGATAGACTTTATCATGACGGATAAGAAGCACATATTTAGAGATGTCTCTGTGATCAATAGGTTCAACACCGGAAGCGATCACCGACTTATCCGAGGCACTCTAAATATCAATTTTAGAGCTGAAAGAACGCGCATGATTAAGTCTACTCTCCGACCTTCGCCGCTCCAAACCAGTTTGGGCTCCGAAAGGTTCCAAGCGGAACTTCAAAATCGATTCGACTCGCTGGAAACCACTGGCAATATTGAGGAGAAAACCAACACCATAGTCAAAACATTGCAGGAACTGTCTCGAAAATTCTTTCCGCCGCAGCGTGGAAGCAAGATGCCCAAGCTTTCGACTGAGACTCTCGATCTGATGAGGAAAAGACGGGAAATGTCAGCCGCGCATTCGTTTTCATCAGATAATAGGTCCTTAAACCTACAGATTAGGAAGCTGATGCGACGTGACCTCCGCCGCTCCAACACCCGCGCCGTTGAGGCTGCGATTGAGCAAAATAGGGGGTCGAAAGTTTTCGCTCAGCAGCTAGGGAGGACCCATCTGATGAAACTGAAAGCCGCGGATGGCAAAATTGTCACCTCTAAGATCGAGATGCTTGATGAGGTCGAAAACTTCTATGGGCATTTGTACTCCACGAAAACGGCGAGACCAGCGGTTCCTAGCAATGACGACAAAAGAGCCCAGCTCACGCGCCATTACACCGAGGATCTTCCGGACGTTGACCAGGGCGAGATTAGGGCGGCCCTCGAGCAGCTTAAGAACAACAAAGCTCCGGGCGATGACGGCATTACTACTGAACTCCTAAAAGCAGGCGGGGCTCCGGTCCTGAAGGAGCTACAGAGTCTGTTTAATTCCGTCATCCAACAAGGCTCTACACCGGAGGCATGGAGCGGGAGTGCGGTGGTACTGTTCTTCAAAAAAGGGGATAAAACCCTTCTGAAGAACTACAGACCCATCTCACTCCTGAGTCATGTGTACAAGCTGTTCTCGAGGGTCATCACGAATCGTCTCGCCGGAAGACTCGACGAATTCCAGCCACCAGAGCAAGCTGGGTTTCGAAAAGGCTATAGCACCGTAGACCACATCCATACTGTTCGGCAGATCATACAGAAGTCTGAAGAGTACAATCAGCCGCTGTGTATGGCATTCGTGGACTACGAGAAGGCCTTCGACTCTATCGAAACTTGGGCAGTTCTGGATGCTCTTCAGCGATGTCACATTGATGAGCGGTATATAGAGATGCTGAGATGCCTATACAACGCTGCTACCATGACTGTTCAGCTTCAGGACCAAAAGACGAAGCCAATCCAACTGCGCAGAGGGGTGAGACAAGGGGATGTAATATCCCCGAAATTGTTCACTAACGCGTTGGAGGACGTCTTCAAGACGCTGGACTGGACTGGACAGGGTATCAACGTTAACGGCGAGAACATCTCACATCTCCGTTTTGCCGATGACATCGTTGTAATGGCTGAGTCGCTGGAACAACTGGGCCAAATGCTGCACAGCTTAAACGGAGCCTCTCGACGTGTCGGTCTCGGCATGAATCTGGACAAGACTAAAGTCATGTTCAATATGCATGTCATGCCGAGGCCAATATTCGTCGAAGGGTCGGCACTCGAAGTTGTAACGGAATACGTCTACCTAGGGCAGGCAATTCAGCTTGGTAGACACAACTTCGAGAAAGAAGCCAACAGAAGGATCCGTCTGGGCTGGGCAGCATTTGGCAAACTTCGCCGAGTCTTCTCGTCGCCTATACCGCAAAGTTTGAAGACAAAGGTCTTCAACCAGTGCGTCCTGCCAGTCATGACTTACGGTGCCGAGACGTGGACACTGACAGTTGGGCTAGTCCACAAATTTAAAGTCGCTCAGCGAGCTATGGAGCGAGCTATGCTTGGAGTTTCTTTGAAGGATAAAATCCGTAACGAGATTATCCGGAGAAGAACCGGAGTGACCGACATAGCTTGTAGGATCAGTAAGCTGAAGTGGCAGTGGGCTGGCCATGTCTGTCGAAGGACCGATGGCCGTTGGAGCAGACGAGTCCTTGAGTGGAGACCGCGTATCGGCAAACGCAGCGTAGGGCGCCCCCCTGCCAGGTGGACCGACGACCTAAAGAACGTGGCTGGGGGGGACTGGATGCGGAAGGCAGAGGACCGAGCGTTGTGGCGCAATTTGGGAGAGGCCTATGTCCAGCAGTGGACTGCGATAGGCTGAGTTGATTGATGATATATTACGATTGTCTCTGTATTATATCTAGCTTACGATTTTTTTACTGACTATGTATTACCAGGTACTCGTAGAGACCAAGGTATAGTTACCGGCACGAGTCGTGAGCACAGATTCCACTGCGTAAGTGGTCGAATCTTTGTTCACAGTACAACAAATCAGAAACAGGCACTTGCATAGGCTTAATTACATGATAATGCATAATTGAATATATGTAGAAAACGGAATACTAGAATACAGTGACGACAGAGACTACTACGCTGGTACAATTTGTGCTCACGTCTCGTGCCGGGAACTATATATGCTTGTTAAGTAACGTTTATGACAAAACCTATCTTGGTCGCCAGTTGTGGTGTGGCTTGGCTTGGCTTTTATAGCTTACATGCTCCTTGCAGCTATTATTTATTGGTACTCTCTAACCCACACTATGTTGTTCAGAGAAGTGATATAACTATACCACTGTTTAGTTTACTCCTAGTGTGCCACAGTTTGTACCATTATAATATCGTCGGCTAAAATGCTAAACAACTGATAACTCATTTCATATGATTTTACATCTATTATAACATAAAACCGTTTTAAAGTCATATTGTAATACTATCTGAAAACATGAGGTTCATGAAGAGGATATTCATGAGGTATGAGGTCGTGGCTTCGATTCCCACAGGACACAAATATTTGTGTGATGAACATAAGTGTTTGTGTTGGTCTGGGTGTTTCTTATGTACTATAATAATGTATTTACAAAATAAATAAAATTAAGTATTATATCCATTGTCTAGTACCCATAGTACAAGCTCTGCTTAGTTTGGGACTAGATCATCATTCATCATCATTTCAGCCTTAAGACGTCCACTGCTGTACATAGGCCCCCCCCAAAAGGGGGATATGCCATAATCGCCACGCTTGCCAGGCGGGTTGGCGATCGCAGTTGGTTAGTTAAATACTAAGAGAGCGCTGCTGCCCATCCTCTGATGAATCCCTTAGTCGCCTTTTACAACATGGGACTAGATGTTGCTGTGTTAAAATGTCCCAAAGTATTTATTTATTATTATTATTTATTCATTGTTCACATGATCCCACTAGAATGGTGTAATAGTACGCTAGTGCCCATCTTCAAAAATAAGGGTGATGTACAAGACTGCAACAACTGTCGAGGAATAAAGCTCATGTCACACAGTATGAAAGTATGGGAGAAGGTGATAGAGAAAAGATTGCGAGAGGAAAGTGAGATCACCCAAAACCAGATGGGATTTATGCCAGGTCGTGAACAACGGATGCCATATTTGCACTCCGCCAAATATGCGAAAAGTATAGACGTGCGCATAAGAACTTGCACATGGTGTTCGTTGACCTAGAGAAGGCGTACGACAGAGTACCCCGCGAGGTCTTGTGGTGGGCGCTGAAAGAGAAAGGTGTGCCTGCAAAGTATGTGAAGCTAATTCGTGCTATGTACAGCCAATCTAGTACCCACGTTCGGTCGGCCGCTGGCAACACCGACGAGTTCAGTGTGGCTGTAGGCTTGCACCAAAGGTCGGCTCTAAGTCCTTACCTCTTATTGCTGATTATGGATGGTTTGACATCAGAAATCCAGGAAGAGGCACCATGGTGCAAGCTGTTTGCTGACGACATTGTCCTTGTTGGTGAAGATGGACTTGAGGTCCAGAGTAGATTGGCAAAATGGCAACAAAATCTGGAGAACGTTGGCATGAAAATCAGCAGAACTAAAACGGAATACATGTTCTGCAATTTCGGCGGTCTTTCCGGTTTTGTTGCTATTGCGCTAGATGGCGTGCCCTTGCCAGTCTGCTCCGACTTTCGGTACCTCGGTTCACTTCTTCATTTCATCTCAAGAGGCTCTCGTTAGGCGGCTGGACAAGGGCTTGAAACGGCACAAATCGTGAGGATGTGCCTTTCTCTGGAGCCCTGACTACCGGTAGCTTGGACCCTGTACCCGATGCCAGTGAGTCGCAATTTTTTTTTCTTGTGCTTTTAGAGAATGATTTAAAAATATAATTTACATGTTATTTATGTGAATAAAGGGGATAATAATACCTAATTCAAAAATACGCTTTCAATGTATAGTATGTAAAATTGTAGAAACAAATGGAGGAAACAGTTCAGCATTTTTTGCCGACTTTGTAGTTCTGAAAAAGCCAATAAGTACAGACACAAATATTGCATTAATACTACCTACTCATAGTTTTGTTCAAACACTACATCTTAGGCATTTTTACCTTCGATATAAACGTATATGAAATGGAACAAAGAAAATCTAAAATAGGTCAACAGTGGAAACGCCTAAAATTGAATAAGGGTTGGCAATACCAACGAGCACTTCAAGGGACCTTGAATACATTGTTTCCTGTTTCTAGTCGTAAAGTTCTATTATTCAAGAATATAGGACCGAACTATTAGGTAATCCCTTCGATTCAATATGCAAATTGATTCAAAATAAACTTGACCCAGGCGCATCGCAATCTTGCTTCACCACGCTATCAGCATTCGCTATTTGTGTCCGTCTTCCTCTTACAATAAGTTGACTAAGATATTTTTGCTATACCAAAAGCACTTACTCCACAATTTTGATCCTTCTTTACTTTGCAATAGGGTATAATCTGAAATGCCAGCCAAAATCCAGTTGTAAATTCGGAACAGTTGTGTACAAGTCGACAAACTAACATATACGGTCCCCAAAAAATGTTTAGACTGTTACCGTCGTTAGTGCCAAGGAGATAAGGTATACAGATGTTGGCGAGACGTTTTTGTAACAGAAAAATGGCATTGGTTTTAAAGGTCCAAACTGCAGCCTGAATGAGAATTAAATACCTATTCAGGTCTTAGTCCTGTGCAATATTTATGTAAATGGCTGAGCTAAGGGGTTGATCCTGGGAAATTTTGGACTGTTATGTAAACGTTGTACCTTTAGTTATCAAGGTTTTCTGGTTTATTCATAAGGCTATGTAAGGATCTAAACTGGTAGTGTTTTTGAATACTTGGTAGTTGGTTGGTGATCTTGACTAAAAAGATTGTGGTGGGACATTTAAAATTTATTTATGCAGAATTTTTAAGCAAACATACATTTTATGTCCATTTTCTATCTCTAGTAGGGCAAATCGTGGATATATAGGTTATTGAAAACGGCCGTAAAACCACTATGTAGTATTCCTCTAATTACCTTTGGCCGGGGGCGTAGGTATGTTCGGCATTCTCTAAAGTCTTCTTTAAGTTGCCTTCCCCTTTTTTATTTGTAATAAAATAAACTATAATTTAAAACGTCAGGCAGAAAAAGAACGTCAAATAGCCTCTAAACTGATTTTAAAATAAAAACCCCAACAAGTATTTTCATTGCAACAGTTTCATTCATAATCCGAGCGGACGTTGCCATCTCGCGTGGTCCTCAAAAAAATAGAGGTGGGACGGAATTTTTAATATCCTTTTACGTACCAGAAACTTGTGAGTTTCGAAATATGAAAATGTCCCTGAAGTTATGCTCGTGTAGGCGGACATCCATTGGACGATATGCGAGGAATGAGCAAAGCGAAATGTTTATTGGTTTGATTCTTAGAATTACAGCGAAAACGATTTGAATATGCCCTTTGGAAGTCTAAAAGCTGTCTATTATTTATAATATAGTGTATTTTTTATATACCAGATAAAGACTCTGCTGAAAAAGAAAAACTGCTGTTCCATACATTTTGATCTAGTTACATACATACATACATATTATCACGCCTGTTTCCCATTGGGGTAGGCAGAGACTATGGATTTCCACCTGCTACGATCCTGACACACCTCTTTCGCTTCATCTACGTCCATTAACCTCGTCATGCATGCTCGTCGGTTTAGAGAACTCTTAACCTGGCATTTTTGAGAACATCCGCGATTTGATCGCGATACATTCGCCGAGGTCGTCCCCTTCCAACTCTTCCATCCACACTCGCTTCGTATACTTGTTTCGTCAATCTCCTCTCGTCCATCCTCTCTATATGTCCAAACCATCTTAACATACCTTTCTCAATCTTTGTCACTACATCTTCTTTCACTCCACAACGCTCCCTTATCATGTTATTCCTTACTTTATCTCTCAAAGTTACACCACACATACTTCTCAAAGCTCTCATTTCTATTGCATTTATTCTGCTTTCATGTTTCTTCTTCTTTCTTGATCTAGTTAGGCTTAGAATAATAAGGCTTAGAACCGCAGTAGTCATACGTAGAGAAAATTCAAGTTTTCCTTAAAAGGCTACGTTCAGTACAGTTTCGTGTCGCCGTGCATTGTCGCCTATGTATGTATCGGCGAACATTTTACGTGCCGCTTGCGAGCACACATCGGTTGTTTTTGTGCTTCAGCTTTAAGCGGAACATTGATTGAACTTGCACTCTATGTTTTATTACTCTAAGGAGTTCATCATCATCATCATTTCAGCCGAAAGTCGTCCACTGCTGGACATAGGCCTCCCCCAAGCATCGCCATAACGACCGGTCCTGTACTTTCCGCATCTAGCGGATTCCCGCGACCTTCACCAGGTCGTCGGTCCACCTTGTGGGGGCCCTACCCACCCTGCGCATTCCAGTACGCGGTCGCCACTCCAGAACTTAACTGCCTCATCGGCCATCCGTTCTGCGGCAATGTGCCCCGCCCACTGCCACTTAAGTTTGGCAATTCTTCGAGCTATGTCGGTTACTTTCGTTTTCCTGCAAATCTCCTCATTTCTGATTCAGGGACACTCCAAGCATAGCCCTCTCCATTGCCCTTTGAGTGACTTTAAGCCTTCTTATCAGGCCCATTGAGTTGTGAGCAGTGCCGTAAGTAATTACTGGCAACACACACTGGTCAAAGACTTTCGTCTTGAGACACTGCGTTATTTTGGACGAGAAGATATTGTGTAGCTACCCGAACGCTGCCCAACCTCTTTATCGAAGTTGGACCTATCTAATTGGACTTTAAGGAGTTAGGTTGTACTTATGTATGGAACACACACTTGATTTTGTTCATGAATCAAGATTTGTATTATAATGCACGCGAGACTAACAATGTTCCTGTAGTTCTAAGTACTTGCATATTATATTATATACTTTAGTATGAAGTAGGTACCTCTTAAAGAGTATAGCTCTCTTAGTGGAGTATCACCTTATGAAGTAAAGACAGTTTTTATTATCTTTTAAGTGTTGTTGCACCTAGTGTTGTACACAAAGAAGATTTAATTTATGAAACTTACAGACTTTGTTCCAGCTTGAATTTTTTAGCTGAAAGCGGGGAATTGTGGCAACGAAATTTTATATTTTTGTCAGTAAAAACAAGATAAAGACATTCTTGAAATTATACGGATGATTTTAATGATAAAAAACCTTTTTTTGGATCTGATTGGAGTACTTTATCAAAGCTGAATTTGGATCACAGGACAAGTCAGCTCCGACATACTTTGGCAACTCTTTTTACGTTTACTTCTGAAGGCAATATTCTCACTTTTAAACTCTAGTTTATTAAAGATATAAACTACATACTAGTTACTCTAGTTTATTTTTGACATTAACCTATATTATACTCACATTCACACATGGGAATCCACTGGATGCGGAAGGCACAGGACCGGTCGTTGTGGCGATGCTTAGGGGAGGCCTATGTCCAGCAGTGGACGTCTTTCGGCTGAAATGATGATGATGATGATGATGATACTCACATTAAATGAATGAATTTTATGGAATCAGAATCAGAAACAGATTTTTTTATTTGTGATACATAGGTAAAATGGTTAGTAGTACATAATAAAGTTTTAAGAGCTCTATGATCGGCCAATTATAGGCATACAAAAATATAGCATGACTGTAACCATAGATTAAAAATATACTAGAAAAATTCTATTAATTTAGATTTGTAGTTTTTCTGTAGTTTTTTTAGATATTTTACATATTATTTGGAACCATAAGAACAACAATAATAAATAATAATAAATATCTTTCGGACATTTTTACACAACACCATCTAGTCCCAAACTAAACAGAGCTTGTGCTATGGGTACTAGACAATGGATATAATACTTATATACTTTTTTTTAAATTAATAATACAATACAAATACTTACAATAGTTTACAATAACCAGTTGGACGATAATAACTGCAGAAGTGTATTAACACCCACCACAGAAGTTATACTCTAATAATGCATCAAATCGGATATTAGCGGTGTCAATAAGTACTTTTATCTTTTCTATTGAAAATACTTGTCAAAACAAGAGCGTAAAAGCTTAACTTTGGTCTTCAACGTGACTTGAACTTTAATATTCTCACAAAAAAGTCTGGTACTAAACATACTAGAATTTTATTTGACGAATTTCATAAAAATGAGTCATTGGATATTTCTAGAACACAAAAAAACGGGTTTCTTTCAAAACTCCTCATTTGGGCTTTTCAAAATATGCATACCAACTCAAGTAGAAAGATAAAACCAAATTATTATTTTAATACAAAATTCTGTCCCATGTCAACAGCATCCTCAATGACCCCTAAAAAGATAGGGAGACGACAAATTTATTTCTGTTTTAAGTACGGCATAACAGTCCTTACGTCAAGCGCTTTAAGGTTCAAATAAAATGCTTTGAAAAGACGGTGTTTTTACAACAATTGGTTGTTGAAGTGGGGTGGACCCTTGTCGCGAGCACCTGTATTACTCTACCTTGCTAAAAGGGTTATGTCTAGGCTATCTAGTCTCATTTTTAGGTACGACCTAGCTGCCCATATCTTTACTTTTATCAAAGAATAGGTGTCAGTCTTTAGTCTATTTTAAAAGGGTTTTGTTTTTCTAGTCGTCCTGTTTATCTATGCTATACGTCTTCCGTTTGAGAACACGCATAACATTCTACTACGATTTGTTCGAGAAATGGGTGGTGATACTAAACCATTCATACGGATTACACCAATTAATTTCATTGTTATTTTACAGCCATTTATTAATAAATAACCTATCTATAAGACCAAGCGATAAGACGGCCAATTGTTAGTAGTGTACTCATGTTTGTTATAAATTTATTTTTATTTTTATGGTGTGCAAACAATAAAGTACACTCTATCTATCCATGATTTGCCGTACTAGAGACAGAAATTTATCATGAGCTCTGTACAACTTATCTTGGATATATAACTTCAGCATTCATTTGGTCATTGTACTCATCAGTATGAATAACTTTTACCATTGGAGCGGCTCCCTACTATTTGTCGATTTATGTAAACACAAATGTAGGGAACAGTTGAGTTTTTTTTCGCGAAAGTAGGGTCGGTCCCATAGTTGTTCTAATGACTATCATGACCCCTTAAGAGTTTTTCAGTTATTTCAAAAACACGTTGTATACAATATCTAATACTTACTTAATCTAATTTTTCCCGTTACTAAAGTTGTATAGAGCTTATTCTATCTCTAGTAGGGCAAATCGTAGATAGACAGCCAGCATCAACGACAGTAGATTTCGGTACTTACAGAAGTCACGATGATTTGAAGACTTTTTTCTAGAACTAGCCCACTTTCCCAACTACTGCAACTCCTGTGAGCCAGGATCTACAATGACAACCAACCAGAAACAACGCCGAAACAATGAAGCTCGGTGCGTCCCGGGGAAAAGATTGAACTGTCAGGTGAGGAGGCGGTCAAACGCAAGTCCATTCTGAACAAAAAAACCTGTGTTGAAACCCGCAATGAAGTTAATCAGAAAAGAAATTAGGAGGAGTAGAAAGAAAATTTGTTTCCACTTCCCACCGTATCAAGTGGTAGACAGAATAGAGTAACAAGCAATAGACGCAAAAAAAATAGATGTTTGCAACTGGGGTAAGCCCAGCTGCCTAGCACCATGGATTAAAAACTAGTGGGTTTGAAGACTAACAATTTTAAGTTTCTAAACATATTTACCTAAATCATAAATCTTATACCGAACGAGATAGGGGTACGCAAATTGAACAACAAATACGGATAGAAATTGGACGCCGCAGTAATAACAATTATGAATTCAAGATCCGTCCGTTATAACAAGTTGGCAAGCAACCGTTGGCATATACTGCCTTTGTGAATCGATGCCATCGCATTGTGAAATTTGTGAACACTTCAGATGTACGGATTTCGCGAAAATAAACGAAATTTGATTTGTTGCCGATTCATCCTTTTCAGTTTCAGAGCTACGCTCTCGCGATTGGAAGATTCGAATTTGGTATATTTTTCGGTCCTAAAATTGAATTCTTAAAATCGAAGTACAGCTAGCTAGCTATAATTTATAAGAGCAATGATGATTATCTTTTAAGTTTTGATCAAGTGGTAATTTAGCAATGATTTTGGTAAATTGTAACGGCCTGACTGTTAATTAGAAAAGGAATCAAAACAGTAGATAAAGATCATTTTATTTATCCAACATGCGTACACATCTAGCACGCAATATGTAAAAATAAAAGGGGCACGTACTATACGTACATGTTTTGCCTACCAAGGCGTAAAGACAACTTAAAAATACTTAACAAAATCATGTAAATTACATAATTAATGTTCATACTTAATCAACTACATAGGTACTCATAGTTAATTATGATATTGTTTATATATTTCTTTACTTAAATCCCTCTGTTATACTGGGCTCAGCAGCAGATGTCTAATCCATCTTTAAGGATATTTTCAAAATTATAAATCCTTCCAAAATTACTCCAATAAGCTTTGGATATTTCATCTGAAAGGAATTAATATTTTCCTCAATCCTTTTGATGTAATATTGTATTTTTCGTATCTGCAAAATGACGACTTGGTTTTTTTTTACAACTAGTAATTTAATTTGACTTTTTAAACATACCCAACAAACAATCAACATAAAATACATGCTGTGCTGACCCCAAATAAATTGGGATAAGGGCAAGAGGATGATGATGATGATGAAGAAACATTCTTTCACTAATGCTGATATAATACCGAAAACAGTATTTGAGGCTAACATACACTTATAAAAATGTCACCGTTCCATCTATTATTTTCCATAGGGCATTGTGATTTGGAATGTTTATGTGGAGATAAAAACTTGAAAATACCGAGTAATTCTTAGATCTAGTCCCATTTATCACAAAGTTGTTTTTAACGAACCCACGTGGAAAGTTATCCAGCTCTTAGATAGCCGCCGCTTCACTTCCCGAGGATGTAGCCAAGTTTCAGTTCGAAAGTTTTCAAGAAAAACTTGATTTTGAATGTCTAATACACCAAACTGCTTTCTACGGTATGAATAGGGTAAGGAATGGCAATGACGAGAATTATTTTATTCAATAGTCCTAATTTTTTACTCCTCGTATAAAGAATGACGTGTCAGGATTTATTTGAATTCTGAATTTTCTGTGTCCTCGTAAAATCCACACATAAATCAAAAAAACAATAATTTAGGATCTAACCAAAATAATTTTGGCATATGACAACGTAACGCTGCTCAAGGTTCTCGAAACTGTGTGACTGGACTGACTGATGTATTGATTGACTTTGTAGGCACAAATCCGCTTACGAAAGAAGAAGACTGAGAATCATCCTTCTTTAAATGAGTTATCCTTTAGAATGAAATCTATTATAAAGCGAGCTATGCTTGGAGTGTCTTTGAAGGATAAAATCTGTAACGTGATTATCCGGAGAAGAACCAGAGTGACTGACATAGCTTGTAGGATCAGTTAGCTAAAGTGGCAGTATAGTGTAGTATAGTATAAGTTTATTAGCAAAAATCAAGAACAACACATAATAAAATTACAAATCACAACAATCCTGTGATTTGTGTACTAGATGGTAGCAGGTAGGTGCTTTATCATCAAAATAATTCTTATTTAAACTTCGGTGGTAGGTATTATGCGGTTGTTTGAGCCTGATTCACACTGACCTCCGTTCTAGTGAATACTGTTTCACGGTAGGTCAATCCTCCTCGTTTCTAAATAATCGCACGCATTCCACTATTTAACAATAAGTTGCTTCTAAACGGATATACGAAACATTTAACGGACATTATTTAATACAACAATTTGATGACATTGTTAATGTGGGTACTTCTTTATTTTAGAGTACGCAAAAATTCAGACATAATATAGGTATGTTGTGTTGATTAAGAGGCAGCAAAACAAATACATCGTGTATGCATGCTATTGCAGTGGGCTGACAATGTCTGTCGAAGTACCGATGGCTGTTGGAGCAGACGAATCGGCAAACGCAGCGTAGGCCATCCCCCAGCCAAGTGGACCGACGACCTGATTATAGTAGCTGTGGGGACTGGATGCAGAAGGCATAGCACCAAATGTCGTGGCGCAACTTGGGAGAGGCCTATGTCCAGTAGTGGACTGCGATAGGCTGAATTGATTGATTAAATCTGGCTGTTAAGGGGAATAAAGTAGCCTAGTGGCGCCTCCATCAGTAAAAAAAATATTACTCGCTGAATACATCATTTATCGAGAATATTTTTTTAGTGATTGAAGTACAGGTACTGTAGTTTAATTAGAAATTATCAACTCTTTAAATTATAGTTTGCTGTAGTTGTTGATACAAAAAGTGGCAAAAGTGGCAGGTTTTCGCATATTTTGTATCTACAACTACAGCGAACTATAATTTACAGAGTTAATAGTTTCAAATTAGACTACAGTACCTTTACTTTAATTATTAAAATAGGATTTTCGATAAATTATGTATTCAGCGAATAATAATTTATTTACTGATGGGGGCGCCACTTGCTACTATATTCCCCTTAAATATGGTTTCTCTTCCTCGATGCCAATAAATATCTGGTTTTAAAATCACCTTCCAACGCCAAAATAATCGTTGAATTTTTGAATATGTTTCACAAAACCGATTTTTCGGAATGTACAATCTATATGTATACATACTACGTAATAATATAGGACTTCCTTTTACTTATGATACTAATGTGAAGTAAGAAATTACGTGTATATAACACATTACATGATGGATTAGGTTTTCAAAGCGTTATTGTATGGCAAAAATTTACATTATAATAGGCAATGTATCATCACTCGACTTTGAGTGACGGATGCGTAAAAAATTGGTTAAAGAAAGTAAATTAGGACAATGTATTATCTACTTCATTTTAGCATTTTTGTCGGCTGTTTGCCAGGATCCACTTTGCTTAAAAAGTAGAACAAGAGCTAATGAATTAGTTTACGAGTTTCCCCTGGCATACATGCAGACAATATTTTTTGCAGAAAAAAGCAAAAATCTGTTACAGGAGTTTAAGCTATTCGACTGGACTGGTTTCTAGTGGAGTTTGTCCAGCTAGAATACATACATATTATCACGCCTGTTTCCCGTTGGGGTAGTAGGAGACTATAGATTTCTACCCATTAGATCGTTATTTCTCTTCATCTATGTTCATTTACTTCCTCATGCATTTTCGTCACCTTGGAGTGCTTTTAGCCTGGGCTTTATCAGTACATCCGTGATTTGTTTTCGGTACGTTCACCGATGCTGACCCGTGACTCCCTCCAACTTCTCCATTCTATTTCACTTAATATACTTATTTTTTCAATCTCCTATCGTTCATCTTCTCTACATGCCGAAACCATCTTTACATACCTTTCTCAATTTTTATCACTACAAATTCTTTCCCTCCATATTGCTCTCATATGACTTATTCCTCACTCTCATCATCATCCTCCTGCCCTTATCCCAATTTATTTGGGGTCGGCGCAGCATGTTTTTTTCTTCCATACATCTCTATCAGCCGTCATCTCTGTGTTTACTTTCTTTCTATTCATATCATCTTTCACACAATCCATCCATATTTTCTTCGGTCTCCCTCTTTTCTTATAGCCATCAACATTCATACTTAAAACTTTCCTCGTAACATGCTCCCCATTCCTCCTCATCACATGTCCATACCATGATAGTCTGTTGCTACTTAACTTCTCTGTCACTGGCGCTACTTTCAGACTCCCTCTTACATATTCATTCCTTATCCTATCCATTCTCGTTACACCACACATTCCTCTTAACATTCTCATCTCAGCTGCATGCACTTGCCTTTCATTAATTCCTTTCGTAGCCCAACATTCCGATCCATACAGGACAGCAGGTCTTATCATGGTCTTATAGATTTTCCCCTTCAATTTAAGAGGAATTCGGGAGTCACATGTAGTTTCTGTGACCTGCCGCCATTTCAACCATCCTGTGTTAATTCGGTGCTTGACTGTCCGGTCAATTTCGCCATCGCTTTGCACAAGTGAACCGAGGAACCGAAAGTCGGAGCAGACTGGCAAGGGCACGCCATCTAGCGCAATAGCAACAAAACCGGAAAGACCGCCGAAATCGCAGAACATGTATTCCGTTTTAGTTCTGCTGATTTTCAAGCCAACGTTCTCCAGATTTTGTTGCCATTTTGCCAATCTACTCTGGACCTCAAGTCCATCTTCACCAACAAGGACAATGTCGTCAGCAAACAGCATGCACCAGGGTGCCTCTTCCTGGATTTCTGATGTCAAAGCATCCATTATCAGCAAGAAGAGGTAAGGACTTAGAGCCGACCCTTGGTGCAAGCCTACAGCCACACTGAACTCGTCGGTGTTGCCAGCGGCCGACCGAACGTGGGTACTAGATTGGCTGATTTACTTATTCCTCACTCTATCTCATGAAAATGAATGATTGAACTATTTATGGAAGAGTATTCTTCTCCAAAAAGTTCTTTTTCGACTGTAGAGAGGATCAAGGAAGTGGCAATAAGTCCGGCTTGGTCTGGCTGCAGTTTTCGAATGTCCTAGCAGTTTGTCTGTCATATTATTTTTGAAATATTGTGGACGTAATTCGCCAAGACAGTTCTTTAAGTTCCGCCCATTTTAAAATAGGCGGAACGCAGATAACTTCCTGTTCAAAATTGGATCGCCAAAATGTGGTCCAGCCCTTAATCTCTTAAGTAACAAATCATAACAGCGGGAAAGGGCTTTATCATCAATGATTTACGAGCGAAGATGAAACTTAATCCCCGATTCAGACAAAGGACTAATTATTGCCCTTTGAAGACTCTTAGCAAGTTCCTTGGCTAATTTAAATAGCCTTCATTATTCCCAGTACCCATGGAACTCTCATTCTTTGATTTCTTTGTGGAGTTCCGAAAGTTTTTAATTTAGAAAACAAGTGAGTCAGGCAGGGTCCATGTTGTGGGTCGTTTTATAATTAGTTCATTAAGATGGCGTAATTTGGAAGTGAATATTTTTTTGTTATTAATTCAGTTTTTTTTTTCATTTCTTCGTTTTTTTTTGTTATTAAATGAGCGTTTGTTGTCGACGGTGAATTAAGTTGACGTTTTAGATAGGTAATGCAATTAGTGCGGTTTGTTTTTTTTCTTTCATCATAAATTCTAACGTCATAATATAACTTGGTCCTATTTGCTTTATTACGTTGCCAATTATATTAATTTATTTAATTTTTACCGTCCAACATAGCATAACATAATCAACCCATTGCAGTGTGCAGGTTTTCTCACGATGTTTTCCTTCACCGTTTAAGCAAGTGATAATCTAATTCTGACCCAGATATGAATCTGATAAGTCAAAGGTACGGGCTGGATTCAAACTCAGAACCTGATGCATTTATCCAGGAAAGGCAAGCGTTCAACCGCTAGGCTACCACTGCTAGATACTACCTTTTCGTAAAAAAATATGAATTAACCTTTAGGCAGATCCTATTATGGTCAACTTTATAAGGAATTTTGGGATGCAATTTTTTGTCGCAGTAAACTGATTTTAGTCGGAATTAATTTAAACCAAATAGGTGTTGTTACAGTTACCAAAATAATCGCCGCAGCTACGTTCCACAAAGTGTACTTAAACAATAAGCTGTAACAGGAATAAAATCACGGAAAAACTGAATTTTCTGTTTCGCAACAGAAAACAGCAAAATATTCAATTCTAACCTAACTCGTAGAACTGGTTTAATTAAAGCAATAAATTGAGCTTAGTACTACGGCTTAGTCGGTATTACTTCGATACTAGATCAAGGACATACTGTAAAAGTACGGTTTTAATTCAATCCCGGTCTTAACTCTCAAATTCAATGTAGATTATTACGGCTGTGTTGATGATGTATTTGGATGAAAAGTTTACGGTTGTAGCCGTTTGAACTAAGTTTGGATGCTAATGTTATCACAATTAAAACTATACATCGTGTTATTGAAATATCTGAAAACCTCTTAAGGGGCCATTGTACTCATCAGTATGAACAACTTTTACTATAGTACCAATCCAGAAATCGCGAAAAACAAATCAGCTGTTTCTTACATTTTTTGTTAACATAAATCGGCATACGCTTACGCTTACGCTTGGTAAATATATTGGCTGATGATTGATTTACGACCAAAATTAATATTCTATATATCCACGATTTACCCTACTACAGATAGTTACAATTTGACTTATGCTCTATACAACTAATGTTAGTTTAATAGCGGGCAAAACTGCTGCAAAAAATATCCTAACAGAAAAATATTGCTTTATCTAAATAGCTTTTTTTTTAAATCGAACCTAGGACTCAATCCCTTTATGCTCAACAGCAGCACTTGTGACTACGAGACCATCGATGCAGTAACCAATGGTAACCAGAAAAATAAACAACACGGCTGCATAATTTCAAAACCGTCTAGCTTAAGCTGCACAAATTAAAAATAAACCCTCTCCTATTTCAGACGTACTGTTTATGTATGGCAGCAATAATTATGTGTTAGCGTTGTAATACTGTAGGTTTTGCATTTCCCACTCTTAATTAAGGGGTTGGAGTCCTGCGGCCGCGTTAGAGCTTGTTTATATGCACCAATGTCGCTACACTTAATAGGAAGCTCGTTCGCGCAATAAAAAACTTTTTTTTTTCATTTTAGGATTCTTTGTATCGGGGACTTGATTTTTACTGTGCTATAAAGCCATAAAGAATTGCGGGTCGACACTGAATGCGATTGGCATACGGGCGAGGCTAATGGCATAATAGAGGGGATACCTATACCTGATGATGATAGAGCATATTAGCCACAGACCGGTAAGCCGCCACTTGGGACGTTACTCCGTCAGCGAGCGGCATTAGTCAAACCACCGAACTTTTGAGCCAACCAGTCATAACGCGCCGTCCACCCCTTGTACCCAATCAAAATTTTACGACTGCGTTCTCATGAAAAACTTTGTTATGCAGCGTCTTGAAGCTTACTGGTCTGTGACATTAGCTTATGTCCTGTTATGTCGAAAATTAGTATTTGTTTAATGGGCTAAATACCAGGCCCCTCAGAAAGTATTGCGAAAAAAAGTTTTTATATATGGGAGACTGGCCAGTTATAATGTTTTTCGAAAATATGATTATTTATAAGTAAAAATAAGTAAGTTCCAATTTCAAAATTTCCCTCCACATTTTTTGCGAGTTAATTCAAAGTATTGTGTCTCACTGAAATATGGATCTGCGCCGGGAACATTTTAGAGCTATGATTTTATACGATTTCAAGTGTCGCCTGAAACCGGATGAATCGTACGATAGACTTCAAATGGCATTCATGGATGAAGGCCCTTCCAAGGCAACCGTGTATCGTTGGTATAACGAATTCAAGCGCGGTCGACCAACTTTGGGGGATGACGAAAGAAGCGGTCACCCTTTGACGGCTGTTACCGAAGAAAACGTGCTAGCAGTGAAAAATTTAATCCAAGACAATAGGCGAATTACATATCAGGAGATTCAACACATATTGAAGATTGGATCGGGAAGCGTTCACGAGATTCTACACAGCCATCTTCGCGTGAGGAGGATAGTATCACGCTGGGTGCCGCACAACCTCACCGATGCTCAGAAGCAGGCCCGGGTGGAATGGTGCCGTGATATGCTTAACAAATTTGAAGCAGGCTCGTCTCGGCGTGTTTACGACATCTTTACAGGTGATGAGTCCTGGATTTATCAATACGACCCAGAAACCAAGCGCCAGTCGACTGTTTGGGTGTTTCAAAATGAGCCAACGCCTACCAAAGTGAAGCGATCTAGAAGCGGGGGTAAGATTTTGATCGCTAGCTTTTTTAATTTGACTGGCCACTTGGTATCAATTCCCTTACGGGATCAAAGAAGCATTAATGCCGAATGGTATACTACCAAATGTTTGCCAGAAGTTTTCTCTGTTATAAGCAACAAGCGACCAAACACAGGGCTCCGCGGGCTACTGCTCCACCACGACAATGCACCTGCGCACACCGCACTCAAAACGAGGGACTTCCTGGACAGCACGCCAGTCAAACTCCTGGGTCACCCTCCTTACAGCCCTGATCTAGCACCGTGTGACTTCTTTTTATTCCCAAAAATAAAAAATCAGCTCAAAGGGATACAATTTTCGTCGCCGGAAGATGCGCTGGCTGCGTTCGAGCAGGCTGTAAACGAGGTGTCTGCGGCGGACTGGAAAAAGTGTTTTGAAAACTGGTTTAGGCGCATGAATCTTTGTATAGAGGCTGGTGGAAAGTACTTTGAAAAGATTTGATAAAAATATATGTACGTATAGAACATTTTTTTTTAGTTTCGCAAAACTTTCTGAGTGTCCCACGTATATACCAAACATAAAAATTAAAGCGTTTTTCGAACTATTGCATCCTTCCTTTAAAAACCTATTTTATCCATTAATATTTTTAGATTTTATTCAACTGTATTGAGAAACGTTCTCATGGAGCTGCTAGAATTTACGCTTATAAAATTTTACGTAAAAGGACCCTGAGGAACTAGTTATAATAGGCGCGCGCCCAATGCATTGCATTTCAAACGCTGTGAAAACTGCGCGAATGATGACAGCGCTTGATATAATTAGTTGCATACAATTTCATAGAGCATCTGAAACGTAGATTATTGGGCGCGCGCCCCGGTCGCCGTTTGTAGCTAGTCCCGTACTGTGACAGAATCCTTAAAAGAAAAACAAGATCCGGTTAAGCAAACAAGCTTACTAAAACCTACGGTCAAAGTTCTATTTTTTATTAAAACCTGGCCATCCTTAAGCCCACCTTAACGATTATCAAATCAATCAAGTCAATTTACAAAGGATTCGGTCCAATTACGAAGGGTTGCTAGTTGACCAATCCGATTTGGTGAGGTCCCGTATCTTTGTTCAGTGGTAAGGGATCTAAATTATCTATGTGGGTTACCCCTTCGAGTTTTCCTTGAAGAAGACAAAGGAATAACTGCAGGTAAAAATATTATTTTCAAGTTCCACCTTGTATCATGTAATCTGTTTTTCCTTACTTATCTTATTGAACAAACAATCTTGGTATGTCTTTTTAATGCAATTCTTCAATAATAATTGGTAAATAAAAGACATTATGTTAACAATTTCACACATTTTTTTTTTTAAACCTAACACAGACATAGTAAAAAATATAGACTAAGTGCTGTGAACAATCATAGTGAAGCCAACAAAACCGTGCTGACGCACACACACATGCGCCTCCAACCGTGCTCATCGATCTTAGTACACATGTCGCGGCATCGCCTAGTAAGCATTGCGAAAAACAAATATCTTTCAGGTGCGTGTGTGTGCGTGAGCGCTGGTTTGTACACGGAGGAGCAAGGTTTTGTTGGCTTCACTATGATTGTTCGCAGCACTTTGTCTATATTTTTTACTATGTCTGTGGTCCAGAACTAGTAATTATATTTTAACAGTAGTTATTTAAGTAACGAGACATGCCAAGATTGTTTACTAAATAAGACAAGAGATAAAAAACAGACCGTACCTACAACCTTATTAATAGTTTATACTAACTCTAACTCTAACAATACTACCTCTTAAGAGGTCCTTGTACTCATCCTTATAAACAACTAGTCTAACCTCCGAATGTCGGTATAACCCAGTAACTGGGTTGCGGGGTCTGATGACTTATGTTCAGCTGCATCTGGTTAGACTTGAAGCCAACCCCAACATATAAAGTTGGGAAAAGGCGAGGAGGACGATGATAGAAAGAAAAACAAAGATATTCTTTTTCTCGTTTCTCCTCCTTCTAAGCAACAAACCCAGACCAAAATATGTCTTGACCGCAATCTAGACAGCTTTGTCAAGAGGTGGTCGACGATGGAACGAGCAAACCTATTAGGTGCCGATTCACTCCAGCTTTAAAGGCGTTTGCCCGGAAACACAGATTCAGTGAATTCCACAAATTGGTTGTGCGCATTATGAAAGAGTTCTCAAAGCGCTTGGTCCTGATAGTAGAGACTTCTACCAAATGTGGATGATATCCTGCAGTGCGTCGTGTAGTCCGATGAAAGAAAGGAGAAGGTGGAATGAGCTCATGGAGCTCTTGCACACACTCTCCAAAGTACAGCCTGTAGAACACCGACAAACAAGCAACTGTGCGTCTATTGGCTAAGCTTTGTAGCTTGGATTTTACTAGCAGTTCATCACCAATTAACCTCTCAGCTCTGCGTTAAATCGAGTCAAGAGCGGAAAGCTGGTATTTGGTGGAGCCATCCTATAAGTGACTGCAATACTCCATACACGATCGGATGTTTGATTCACGGTCTCCACTCAAGGACTCGTCTGCTCCAGTGCCCGTCGGTCCTTCGACAGACATGGCCAGCCCACTGCCACTTCAGCTTACTGATCCTACAAGCTATGTCGATCACTGCGGTTCTTCTCCGGATAATCTCGTTACGGATAATTCAGAGTATTTTTTCTATATTTCACCGATGCGATGATTCAGTGGAGACGCAATTAACAGACTAACTTTATGACAAAGCAGTCTCCTTTACTGTGGACAAAAATCTTTTTGTTCAGATTTTTTTCAACACTTGCCCTTAACCAGATGAGTGGTGTGCGGCGGGCAATTAGGCGTCTAAATACAACTGGCTGTGGAAGTTATTTTCTTCTTTCATTATATTACCCGCAAGGCTCTTTGAACGTCAGAAAAATGTATATGAACCCATTTGAACCACGTGAGCGTTATCGTAGAATAAGTCACGTTTTTAAAAGACGCTTTATTATTAGTATTGTTTTAGCAAAAACAAAAGGTTTTTGAGTAGTGTTGTATGTAATAAAACAAGTTTAACCGGATTACATCGTGTATATTATTTAGATTGGTTTCCTGACGTTTCGAAAGCTTTGCAGCGTTCGTGGTCGCAGTGTTGTATGTATGTGATGAAATTAAATAATTAGGTATAGCTTCTTATTAGGAATAGCTTAAAAAGTATTAGTTTCGTTGAGAATATTATAAATAACTACCTGTCGGTAGATATTTTTTTTTGTTCTGTACTGGAATCGAACCTAACTATAGCACAGCATTCTGTTTAATCACCTTTGGCAGCCGTGGTTTTTGAGAATTATTTAGCTATTGATACTTTTAACCTGACCTGTGCCATGGAGTTTCTTGTCGGCTTATCTCCATAGGACCAACTCTTTGGAACCGTGCAACAAGATTCATATAACCCTATTTCTTCTCATGGGTGTCGTAAAAGGTGACTAAGGGATTCACCAGAGGATGGACAGCAGCGTTCTATGAGTATTTAACCAACCAACTGCGATCGCCAAACCCGGCTGCCCAGCGTGGTGATTTTGGCATATCCCCGCCCCCATTGGGGGAGGCCTATGTCCAGCAGTGGACGTCTTTCGGCTGAAATGATGAACTAGATACATAACAACTTCTTAGGTTTTCGCGATCACTACACATTATAATAAAACAAAGTAAAAAGTAGTAAGTATTAAAATAATCAAGTCCCAAACAGCACGCAGCACTGTAAAAGATAATGATATTGTGAGTGATTACTGCGTGCATCGAAACGATTTTAATTAATAATATTATACGGTAGATTAAAATAATTTTTTAGAAATATTTGTAAAGACGCTTGTCATCTTAGTCTACCTGCGACCACGAAATACTGCAAAGCTTTCGAAACGTCAGGGAAACCAATTTAAATAATATACGTGGGACACTCAGAAAGTTTTGCGAAACTAAAAAAAATTGTTCTATACGTACATATATTTTTATCAAATCTTTTCAAAGTACTTTCCACCAGCCTCTATACAAAGATTCATGCGCCTAAACCAGTTTTCAAAACACTTTTTCCAGTCCGCCGCAGACACCTCGTTTACAGCCTGCTCGAACGCAGCCAGCGCATCTTCCGGCGACGAAAATTGTATCCCTTTGAGCTGATTTTTTATTTTTGGGAATAAAAAGAAGTCACACGGTGCTAGATCAGGGCTGTAAGGAGGGTGACCCAGGAGTTTGACTGGCGTGCTGTCCAGGAAGTCCCTCGTTTTGAGTGCGGTGTGCGCAGGTGCATTGTCGTGGTGGAGCAGTAGCCCGCGGAGCCCTGTGTTTGGTCGCTTGTTGCTTATAACAGAGAAAACTTCTGGCAAACATTTGGTAGTATACCATTCGGCATTAATGCTTCTTTGATCCCGTAAGGGAATTGATACCAAGTGGCCAGTCAAATTAAAAAAGCTAGCGATCAAAATCTTACCCCCGCTTCTAGATCGCTTCACTTTGGTAGGCGTTGGCTCATTTTGAAACACCCAAACAGTCGACTGGCGCTTGGTTTCTGGGTCGTATTGATAAATCCAGGACTCATCACCTGTAACGATGTCGTAAACACGCCGAGACGAGCCTGCTTCAAATTTGTTAAGCATATCACGGCACCATTCCACCCGGGCCTGCTTCTGAGCATCGGTGAGGTTGTGCGGCACCCAGCGTGATACTATCCTCCTCACGCGAAGATGGCTGTGTAGAATCTCGTGAACGCTTCCCGATCCAATCTTCAATATGTGTTGAATCTCCTGATATGTAATTCGCCTATTGTCTTGGATTAAATTTTTCACTGCTAGCACGTTTTCTTCGGTAACAGCCGTCAAAGGGCGACCGCTTCTTTCGTCATCCCCCAAAGTTGGTCGACCGCGCTTGAATTCGTTATACCAACGATACACGGTTGCCTTGGAAGGGCCTTCATCCATGAATGCCATTTGAAGTCTATCGTACGATTCATCCGGTTTCAGGCGACACTTGAAATCGTATAAAATCATAGCTCTAAAATGTTCCCGGCGCAGATCCATATTTCAGTGAGACACAATACTTTGAATTAACTCGCAAAAAATGTGGAGGGAAATTTTGAAATTGGAACTTACTTATTTTTACTTATAAATAATCATATTTTCGAAAAACATTATAACTGGCCAGTCTCCCATATATAAAAACTTTTTTTCGCAATACTTTCTGAGGGGCCTGGTACGCGATTTAATCCGGTTAAACTTTGTTTTATTATAATAGATACATAACGTTTTGAAAGTGCATGTAAATACTTATTCGAAACAAAATCTTTTAAATTTGAATATACATTACCTAGTTTTTAACGCTATTAAAATAGTTTCAGAATAAATTAGGTACATGTACGGGACAACCTTTGATTGATATGATAGCGAGCACACGCGGCGGAGACCCAACGCGAACTCAATTGGATTAGGAATGCACGCGGTACTAACAAGCTGATTCTTAGGTAAATGATAAATTGTACGGTTGCATCGTACATGCTCCCAGACACGAGAGCAGAAACTGATAAATGAAACAATAGTGTAATGCAAAATGTTGAAATGTTCTTATGCCTAAAGTTGATCAGTCTCTAATGTCTTTTATTCATTTTCACTAAAAATAGATTCGCGGAACACAGGTAACGTCGCCTTGTGTTTACGCGCACTGATTTCACCAGAAATGGTTTTTAGTTCAAGCTCACTAGTACACGGAACACTAGCAACTTGCAGATGCTGATGATGCGGGCGTGCTGTCAGCGATGCACTGCGCACGCGCCGGACGTGACGCCACACGTACACTGCCACTGCGATGCACATTGCGAACACCACCAAGTATATCACGGTGTAGTGGTGCACGTCGTGATATGAGATCCTGTCCTCTAGATCTTCATCATTGCTTGATTTCAATTGATTCAATTTGTCTTCGACTTGCTTTATCAGACCTTGTCTCTTGATATGCTCTCGGTCTGATTCAATTGCACTTATTGGTATGGACAAGTTGATTATGTTGTTAATCGGTGGAATATCTATCTTAATAACATCTGCTGTAGTTTTAAGATAGTTAGAAAGTTGTTTATGTGAATAAATTGTATAAGTATCGCCTTTGATGACGCACCCGTCGCCGAGCATGATAACGCCGGCCTTAGTTAATTGTTCTGCCATAACTTGATACTCGCATATAACTCGTATAGAGCACCGTCCGCAGCAAAAATATAAATATGTGTTTAATTTATTAAGTTCTGCCCAATTGTTTGCGCAAATTGTTGATTTTGTTTTACAACCTTTTGATTTTAGATCCATGATACACAGGCTTTCATCTGATCTCATTTGATGTATTGGACCTTTTAAGGGGCAAATGTATGTTTCTGTGTCGTAAAACATACAGTTTTGGACATCGTTTTCTGTCATTGGTATATACGAGTCCTTTTGTATATTTATAGCGAGACGATCTGCGATAGGCATTATGGTGATCATATTATTTCCGACTTGTTGTGGAATTGTTAGGATTTTGTAGATGTCATAGCTGTCTCTACTCACTAGTGGAATTTTGACTTCAAAGATAATAAACTGCTGCATGACTCTTGCTTTAGTCTTCAATAAATGATATATTTTTGATAAATCTGATTGAATATTATCTATCGGTAGAGTTAATTCTTTTGCTAACTGTCCAGTTATGATATTAAGTTCATCCTTCAGCTGATTAGGTGTTAGAAGGTGAATGTTGAATCCTGTGTAATGTATATTCATGAGTGTGTCCACAATGGTTTCCTGGATGTTTTTCAAGTTCATAAGGACATTGTTAGCGATGATTGATGATACACTAAAGCTGTTTAAGATAAGTGACTCTTGCACTCCTTCTTTAAGTGTGTTTAATCCCTTTTCTAAACTGATTAATTGCTGATTGAATACCTTATGATGCTTATCCATCGCATTTTCTACTCTCTTAATAATGTTGTTTTCGGCCTCTACAATTGACGTATGATTTTTCCATAATAATGTGAAATGCTTTTGATTACTTCTGATTTGTTCAATATCCTTCAAATATTGCTGAGCAAACTCCTCATCTAAGACTCCAAACAAACTTCGTGCTATATTCCCCACAGCGTTGATAAGACCGCGCTTATGTCGCACGTTTCTCGGGAATTGCTGATCTAGCAACATACTATTGTAATGGTCAAGTTCATTGCAACCGTGACGTAACTGCATAAGGATTACGTCACACTGCGATATCTTGGTTGTGTTAGAACATATGTTGCTTAAGTGATTAACATATTTTTTAAGTAGATCTGATCCTTGCCAATAAGGCGCCATGTCATAATATACAATTAACTTCCATTCATCTCGTTCGAGACGCATGCTGGATATTTTATCAAAATAAATGCTCTGGTTGCTACTTAATGCCGCTATTTTATGATCACAGCTGGATGGCGTTAAGAAACACATTAGAAACATGAGAGCTAGGTAAATAACACTGCAAACCTTTTTTCCTTTCTGATTTCTTGATTTATTTTTTGATGTGTCATTTGATATAGCAGGTTTGTATGTATGTGGTTTTATATGATTTTGCTCTACACTGTTTTGATTTAAAGTTTCATGTTCATGGACGGGCAATACGGAAAGTTTAGTTATTGGTCTCTTGATTACACCTTTTTTGGTCCTTACGGACACAACACGGACACAACCGTCCTTGCCGGGATGCAGCTCTATGATTCTGCCGAGAGCCCACTTTCCGGATGGTAAATTAGCATCGTTGATGATTACGATGTCGTTAATTTTCAGGTTTGATTGCTGTTGCCGCCACTTGCTACGTGCTGATAATTGACTCAGGTACTCGGATTTCCACCTTTTCCAGATATCGTCAAAAACCTTCTGGGCGAGCTGCCATCGTGTTCTTGCGTCTCTTTCCGTCTCAATGATGGTGAGCGTGGGGCCACTTGCTAGAAAGTGAGACGGAGTTAGATAATCCATGTCTTCCGGATCTTCACTGAGAGCGCATAGGGGTCTCGAATTTAAGCAAGCCTCTAATTGTGCTAGTAATGTTGAGTACTCCTCATACGTTAATTTTTGCTCGCCAACAACTCTTTTGATATGATGCTTAAGGCTTTTGACGGCGGCTTCCCAGAGCTCCCCAGCGCTCGGCCAGGAAGGCGCGTTGAAGTGCCACTGTATTTGCATATCTGTAATTGATCTAAAGAAGTTTTCGTCTACAGTTTTTTGTAAGTTCGTGTATTCGTCACGCAACATTTTGTTAGCTCCGACAAAATTTGTCCAATTATCACTGTATATGTGGGTTGGAGCTCCTCTTCGGGCTGCCATCCTCCTTAGGGCCGCTAAGAAGGCAGCTGAACTCAGATCGGAGACCAGTTCGAGGTGGACAGCCTTTGTCGCCATGCACACGAACACCGCGATGTAGCCTTTCGTAGTTTTGATCCCTCGACCCTTGCTTGATTTAATGTCAACATAGCCGGTGAAGTCGACCATAAAGTTGTACGGGACAACCTTTGATTGATATGATAGCGAGCACACGCGGCGGAGACCCAACGCGAACTCAATTGGATTAGGAATGCACGCGGTACTAACAAGCTGATTCTTAGGTAAATGATAAATTGTACGGTTGCATCGTACAGTACATAGTAAAAAATAACTATACACTTTTAATTAAATACAAGCAAAACCACTTTTGGGATGCATACATTTTTAATATAACATTTCGAGCTCTTTATGGCGTTTGTGGCCGGCCTAGATTGGAGTTGAAAATTAAAATTTGATATGGTCGGTAATGATTTACAAGGTCATCCCATCGCTTTATAAGGTTACTTAAACCTAACTGACTGAATTAACTGAATTAAATATCATCAGTGGTGGTTCCAGGGGCTCAAGCCCCCCAAATCATCTGGATCCACCCCTGACAAATCTAAAATTAAACTTGATATTAACGTATTTCGACAACGACGTTTATGGTCTAGTGTCGGACTGCTGATCACGAGATCGTGGGTTCGGTTCCCACAGGACACAAATATTTGTGGGTCTGTCTGGCTGGGTGTTTCTTATAAGAATCTATTTACAACAAAAAAGTATATAAGTATTATATCCATTGTCTAGTACCCATACTACAAACTCTACTTGGTTTGGGACTAGATGGTGCTGTGTAAAATGTTAAAAATTATTTTCTTATTACTGCACTACCTACAGTAAAATTTTCAACACTTATCCTTACTTTATATAGTTCAGTAGTAGTTTACTGTTTATCTTGATAAAGCCAACCCTCAGCTGGGTCAAGCCCCTCCCAAATCAAAATCCTGGATCCACCACTGAATATCCTTACTAATCTGCAAGTTGCAAGACTTCAAGCATGGCTGCCGAAAGTGACGGACGACGGTTCTGTAGGTCGCGACCGTTGAGACTGGTTACAACCATTGAATCAGTTCGGCCTAGGCCAAACCAGCTAAGTTTCAATAAATTTTGTTCATCTAATTGATTGCCTTTTAATTTTAAACAATTTACACCAGTTTGTCTTACAAACTTTGTACTTTGTGGTTAAGAAACACAGTTCCTTAATAAGATATCGCTGACGTCACCCAAAGACAGATCATAGTGGAGGATAATTTCGATACCACGAGCAGTGTTCACGGTAGCTTAGTGGCTAAAGCACTGGGCGTACTGAGCCAGGAGTCGCAGGTTCGAATCCTGCTCGTGAGCGATTTTTTCTTTCAACAATTTAAATCTTTAACTTTGTACTCGTTTGTAGATTAAACTAGTTTATATTGACACGCGTAGGATAAACCGTTTGGCCTGAAATCGGGTTTGGCCGGTAACATATACAAAAATAGCACCCAAGTATCTGCAATTTACCAAATTGATCCGCAAATTATGTATGAAACAAAAGCTAATATAGAATAAGGCAATGAATCAAACGACTTATAAAAATAAATCGTACCTATATCAAGAAAATCCAGTTTTATGACGGGTACTTCACGTGGAGGTAGTAGGGTAACCAATAACCATGTCATCGACGGAAATTTCTGTTGGGGTACGGGATAAAATAGCGAAAAAGCGATACGATTTCCGTCAACACAATCTGTTGAGAAATTTTAATAATATCAATAAAAGAAGCATGTTGAATATAATTATGTAGTTTCTTTTAGCACGCCTTTTATACACTTTACTCAAAAAATCTATTATTGCTTTAAAATGAAACCATTTTTGCTTCTAAAATTTGCATCCCTATTATTGTTTGGATTTTACTTTATGTATTCTTGGGGAAAAAAAGGCAATTTAGACTTGACCACCACGTGAATGTCGAGGCAATCCAGCTCCTCGATAATGGAAACAGTCCGAAGACTAAAGCGGATAAAACCATTTGAATTAGTGTATGTGACTAGTGAATATTGACAGATAAAATGATGTGATAAGTGCTGCCTATAAAGAACACATAAACAAAGTTTCTTTCACTTGATAGAAATTAAGAAAAGTTATTAGACGCATTGTTAGATTTCAGATTCATCATCATCATCATCATCATCATTTCAGCCGAAAGACGTCCACTGCTGGATATAGGCCTCCCCCAAGCATCGCCACAGCAACCGGTCCTGCGCTTTCCGCATCTAGCGGATACCTGCGACCTTCACCAAGTCGTCGGTCCACCTTGTGGGGTGCCTACCCACGCTGCACCTTCCAGTACGCGGTCGCCACTCCAGAACTTTACTGCCCCATCGGCCGTCCGTTCTGCGAAATTAGTTAAAATAAAATTACTCATTAGCCTCAAGGCTAGATTGTTATACAAATAAAGTAAACCCTTGTACTTAAAGAAAAACTATTAAATTATGCGACAAATTAGTGGTCTTACTAAAAGCGTATACTTATTCTTGAAGTTTTGTACAATAAATTACACAGTTTCCAAAATTTTTCATAATCCGTGGCCACCTTACATAGGTGACAGTTTTACATCGCCAACGTGTCTAGACGCTGTAAATTCGTTGATACATTGAATTCACTCGGCGTTCTACGTGAAGTGACTTCTAACGTATAAAAATATAATTTCATAAGCGATTTCAATGAAAATATCGTGTTTTTACAAGACATTTTCAACAATATTTGCGTTTGACAAACACGGGACGGGTGATGTGTCGCCATATTTTATTCAAACGTGTTTTATTTAAATTGTGATATTTAGGTGCGTTTGAAATGGTACGTAAAAGAGAAATAAAACCGTGTTGACGTCACCCAAAGACGTACCAAGTGGATGAGAATTTCAATACCACGAGCAGTGTTCACGGTATCTTAGTGGCTAAAGCACTGGCGTACTGAACCAGGAGTCGCAGGTTCGAATCCTGCTCGTGAGCGATTATTTCTTTCCACAATTTAAATCGATAGATTTCGCTTCGCATGCGTAAATGCGTTAAAAAATATGAAATAATTATTCTGGATTGTATTTTATTTTGTGTTTAATTCATTTCTCGTCTTATGTAATAATATTTTTTTTTTTTTTTTTATGAAAATAATTCAGACAATTTAAAATTGTTAATGTATAAATGAATGAATGAATAGCTATAACTTTGTCTGTAGCTAGAAATACCTCGTCACCACTCGGTACGTGCCCACAGCATCTCCAAGGCGCTTTACTCTGGCGGTTATGTCACATCATTGATTGTTATCTGCTCAATGATATTTAAACTGCTTAATTAGCTTGTTTCATTTGATTGTTTGTTTTGATTGTTGGTTGGTTTGTTGATGAAGTTTGCAATTAGAGATTAGAATGGTAAGCATTTATGGTTCAATCAGCAAGCCAATCAACTCGGCCTGTCGCAGTCCATTGCTGGACATTGCACTACAACACTCAGTTCTCAGCCTTTCAAACCACCCCAGCTATATACCTTCTTCTGGTCGTCGTTCCACCTGGCCGGGGCGCGCAAATCTCCAATCAGGGACTCGTCTGCTCTAATGATCATCAGTCCTTCGGCAGACATGATCAGCCCACTGGCATTTCAGCTTTCTGATACTAAAACATATGTCGGTCACTCCGGTTTATAACATAACATCACGGTTGTATTTCCCCGAAGGGGTAGGCATAGGTGTATAGCACACCCACATTTCACCAGTTAAGTAAAGTCCCATGTAATAGGCGGCGAGCCTATTGCCATTAACTCCGGTTTATGGTACAATAAAATAAATAAAATAGTGCAGTGTGGGTGTGTATGATTATTGTATCTTATATTTATGTAGTTGTGTTATAGATAAATGTATAGTATTTATGTTATGTAGTAGGTATATGTATTATATTATGTTGTTACACTGCGTGCTACCCCTCTCTTTACTTGCCAATATTGTCCATCCTAAGGTTGCCTGGAAGAAATCGCCTTGAGCGATAAAACCGCCCATTGTACATGTCTTCTATATAAGTCATATATGTTGTTGTTCTTTTGTGTACAATAAAGAGTATTTGTATTGTGTTATATTTATTTTTATTTATTTACTTACTGTCCAGACAGCAGACACAATAGTTAAACAATCGTTCTGTACTTTATATGGTGGCTCATAGGACAGGGATTAGCTTATAGTTGAGCTGTGGACAGTTAATAATAAAAAACAAGAACGTCACTACCTAATAATTGCTTTAAAACCTTTATAAAGATATGAAATACCAATGGCCCTAATGTAGTCCTAAAGGATTTTAAAACGTAGTTGTAATTGTGAAGAAATTTTAAGGTAAGTATAATATTTTGGTCATGGACATTTTAAAAGAAATAATAAAATATTTTACCGCTTGGGACTTGTTGGTGATAACGGTGTCTAGTAAAGTAAAAAATATTACAAATAAATGTGAATCAATGATGTTTAAAAGTAGAGATATGCTGAGCTCGCAATCTGAAGACTCGAAAACTATTCTTGTTGTTGTTTTTCTATTAATCTGCGTCAAGTAAGGCGCCGAGCGTGACCGGTGGCAAAAAAAACTGAAATGCCGTCAGTGTGTACAGAAAGTATAATTATGACACGAAAGTAACTAGAAGTAATCAACTTACTTACTTTTTACTAGTTTATGTGTATTGTGCTGCATGCCGCTGCGTACGGAACATTTTTTTCATTTTTCTTGTAAGGGTATGACACATCTATATTTTTAAATATCATTGATGTGAACCATAAGTATTCTAATATGAGACATTGCTTTTCACTTATCGTCGATAACTTGAGTCTACTTGAAGCAACTCTTCTAAATTCTATTCAAAACTACAGAATTGTAATAAAAGTTTATAATTTGATTTAGGTTTTGATCAAACTTTGCAAATTGAATCCTTTTAATGTTTATCTTTGAGAAAGAATATCAATTGAAGGTATAAAGTCTATGTATTACTTCTGTTAAAATTGTCTGAAGGAGTTGCGAGGGTATAGCAAAGTTCTGAACGATTTCGATGCTGTAATAAGTTTCGTTTAGCAAAACAAGAGAAAAGGTTTATGAAAGCTTTGTTAAATTGAATAAACGTGTCTTTTTTAGTCTTGGTAAAATCACAATAAACAAAAATATGATTCTGATTTCTGACTAAGACTGTAATAGTAAAAAATAGATGAGCTCGTTGCTCATGAATTGAGATCTGCGATGTTTATTTATTATTTATTTATTTATATATGCTTTATTGTACACCATAAAAGACATAAGAATTTAAAAAAAAAAAAAATTGTAAATAAATAAATTTAAATTTATTGTTCACAATAAGAATCATTTAAATTGTTCTTATTCTAATTATTCTTATATCATAGCAAATAAATAGAAAGCTTTTATGAAAGCTTTGTTAAATTGAATAAACGTGTCCATTTTACTCTTGGTAAAAGAGAAAAAAAACAAAATCAAAATCGAAAAGCACGCAGCACTATTTAATCAACTTGAAATTTTAACAAACGACGTAAAAAAACAGATTATTTGACGAAAAGCACACAGCACTACTTAATCTACTCTCAATGTTATCAAACTACGTAAGACCACATTATTTCGCGAAAAGCACTATTTAATCAATTTTACTCTCAATTTTATCAAACTACGTAATAAAAAAACAGACCACACTCCCTATTCAAAATAACTAGCTGATACGAAATTACCCTACAAAATAGAGTGTCATCTAAAATCAACGTAGGCTATAATGTCTGTCGCAACGTCAAGGAAATTAAGTGGGATCTGAACTGATGGGATTAGTGCGAGAGCTGTGACGAGGGTACCAGATGCACCTGCGACGCTGAGGGTCACAGGACTAGGGCGCTAGATGGGGTAGAGAAAAATAATAAATTTTGTTCGTGGGCAGCAAACGACATCGTGGCAGGGCAAGTACGAGGTGAAGCCGAGTACTTTCGAAGTGATTTTAAAAAGACGAGGCGCAAGCCGAGTCCTTTTTAGGGTTCCGTACCCAAAGGGTGCCAAACGGGGCCCTATTACTCTCGCTATGCTGTCCGTCCGTCCTTCTGTCTGTCACAGGACTGTATCTTTTGAACGGTAATAGGTAGCTGGTTGAAATTTTCTGAGAATATGTGATGCTATAACTTATCACGATAAATACTAAAAATAAAATAAAGTCTAAAACCAAAGGGGGTCCCCATACAAGAAACCTCGAAAAACATGCATTTTTTTAACGTTTTTGTTCCTGCTCTATCTAATACATACCAGCGTCAAACTTGGTCTGATTATGGTGCATACTATGTAGTTTAGCAACAAATACTAAATACAGGGCAAAAAAAAATAGACATAATATGTGGTGGTATTTACGTAAGAAAGAGATGCAAAAATTCACATTTCGCGTATGTTCGTTGATGTCTTTTGATAAACACTCGTAAATTAAATCAGTTTCTATGGGGTATCAGGTGGATGGGTGGTACGGAACCCTTACTGCGTGAGTCCGACTCACACTTGTCCGGTTTTTTTAAAATAATGAACCAATTTCCGAGCAAGTGGGAGAAAAGGAATATTATAATAATAATAATAAATAATGATGTACCCCTTCCAGTAATTTTAACCCTTTCGTTGAAAAGTAAATATGCTTGACCCATATTTCCATACTCCGTGAATCAGTTTACATTACAGACTGACTTGTGTTTAAAATGGAGCTGTTTTAGTATTATTTATGAGGAATTAACTTATAAAATTAATTTCAACATTTTCATATTTAATTTCTTGTAAAGAGTGAATAGAATTTAATTAGCCCGCTCCCTATTAGAGTTTTCTCGCATACAATTTTGTGTTGGATGAATTTTTTTATTTTATGAATATGCGAGTTTAAAAAAAGCAAAATATTTATACAACGTCTTATTGAAATAATTAAAAACCTCTTAAGGGGTCATTATACTCATCAGTATGAACAACTTTAACTATGGAAACAACCCTGAAATCACGAACAAAAATCTGCTGTTCTCTTAGATTATGTGTAGGTAAGGCCTCAATTTTGTCGACTTATGTGAACAAATGTAGGCAACAGCTGTTTTTTTCGTGATTTCAGGGTTGTTTCCATAGTAAAAGTTGTTCATACTGATGAGTATAATGACCCCTTAAGAAGTTTTCAATTATTTCAATAACACATTGAATAAGTATTTTGCTTTTTTATACTCGCATATTCATAAAATAATGAAATTCTTCCAACACAAAATTGTATGCGAGAAAACTCTAATAGGGAGCGGGCTAATTAACTTATATATAATACGTATAATATTACGTATTGGCGTATAATACGGGTTATCATAGAAAGAAGTTGGAAACTGTTTACCTTCCTGGGATAAAAAATCTGGTAGGTAGTTAGTAGCCTATATTTTATAGTCTATTTAATTTTGTGTAAAAAACTTCATACAAATTAATTCAGCTTCATTGTGATTGAAGGACAAACAAATATCCATACTTTCGCATTTATATTAGAGAATTAAATAAATAAATTAACTTTATTGTTTAGTCCAATTTTACAAATTAGTGTAGCCCTGGCTTCTAAACTAGGGTGACCTGTATGTCCGAAGCCAGTTCCATTCCTGTATACAATGTATAAGTCAAATGAACGTTAAACAAAAATAAAATAAAAGAATCATTAAAGTTATTAAAATAGGTAACCACTATAAAATAGTTAAACTGTTTAGAAAAGAAGAAAGAAATGCAATGTTAGATTAGTTGAATGTGTGTGTACGGGAGGTGTGTGAAAGAGCATGTGGGGGTGTGTCTGTGTGAGAGTATGCGTGTATGAGAGTATGTGAGAGTGTATTTTTACGAAATATGAGGCACATCAACGATTCGTTAAAATAATCTGTTCAGTGCTTTCATAATCCATTTGATCTAACCAAGTCCTAATTATTTTTTTCACCTGATGGTTGCTGACGTTTCTGATCTTACTTTGGCTGTTTATTTTATTGTATAATACAGGCGCAATGTAGGTATAGTGCCGCCTGGCAACTGCAGAGTTTAAACGTGGTACAGGGAGTGTGTTAATCCTTTTTTTAAGCAAGGGTATTTTAGGGACTGTCATTCGATGATAGCGTTGTATGCATTTATAAACAAATAATTTTCTTACGCTAAGTACCTTGGCTTTTTCATACAACCATGTTGTTGGGTGTCTAAAAGGTAGAAAGAGCATCACCTTTAGTATAGCACGTTGTGCTCGTTCAAGTTCAATAAGGCGTGTCTTACTGGCACCTCCCCATGAGCAAACACAGTAATTTAGTATAGATTGACCCAGGGCAGTATATGTTTCTATTAATAGCTGTGGGCTACCTACATGCCGCAGAGTTTTGAACACAAAAATAAGTTTCCGAACCCTTTTAGCAAGGGCCGTGATGTGTTGATCCCACCTGAGCTTATCATCTATTAGGACACCTAAATATTTAACACAGTCCACTCTTTTTAATTTTGGGCAGTCACAGCTATCTGATCTATCTATCCTTTTATTACAGGGATGTGAGTGCATAACTATTCTGTATGAGTCAGTGGGGTTGCTGATGGATGTTTTATTAAAGCATAGTATATTCGTTTTAGAGGCGTTAACCGATAGTAGGCTATCCTCTAGCCATCTGGTAACCGTAGTCAGTCCCAATTCTACCGTATTTTTCAAGGCTTCCCAATCTTTACCATGAAACAATAAAACTGTGTCGTCCGCGAACATAGTTATCTCAGCCATGTTTATTTGGAGGTTACAGAGTGGATTTATGTACACTAAGAATAGTGTTGGACCTAACGTGCTGCCCTGCGGCACACCATATGTACAATTGGCTTCATGACTCATCCAACCATCCACACGAACGACCTGCTTCCTGTTCGACAAATAATTTTGAAACCAAGACAGTGGTGTACCCCTAATTCCTAAATTTTCTAACCGGCTCAGGAGAATTGGCACTGACACGGTATCGAATGCTTTCTGAAGATCCAAAAACACACCCATACATTTGTAATTGTTATCAAGGTGATTAGTTATCTCTGTGGTTAACTTGAGCACAGCATCATCAGTACTTTTGCCTTTTCTGAAACCTTTTTGATTTTCTGAGATCAGTTTATTCGATTCTAAATATTTTACTAGTCTTGTATTAACAAGTTTTTCAATTACTTTAGATATAGTACACAAAAGGGATATTGGCCTGTAATTGGATGGTGTGGCTGTATTACCTGCCTTGTGTATAGGGGTCACTATGGCTTTCTTCATTGTCTTAGGGAAAATACCAGTACTAAAACTAAGATTGCACATATGTGATAAAGGCGGTGATATTTCCTTCCAGTAGGTTTGAAGTAACTCAGTTGTAATGTTGTCCCATCCCGGTGCACTGCCTTTTTTTAATGTCGATATTGTTCGAGCTACTTCACTAGGATCTGTAGGTGCTAGGAACATTGAGTCCATTAACCCTACAGGCATAGTAGCCTTTTTGGCTAGATCATGTTCATTTTCATTTAATTTATTCATTATGTTGCTTGCCAGTTGCGATCCAATAGATGTAAAATATTCATTGACGTCATTGAGAGAGTTTTCCGGTGTGTCTTTAGTTTTAAGTAGGTCCAGAGGTTTATTTTTTTGTTTATTTAAATTGCAAATATCTTTGATTGTTCTCCAGGTTTCTTTGATATTACCATCACAATTTTTAAGTTTGTCCCTATAATAGTCACGTTTTAAATTTTTCACTATCCTATTACATGTATTTCTATAATTTATGTACTTTTCTTTCAACTCAATGCTTGCTGTATCACCCATTATCCGCAGGTTTTTGTGCATTTTGTCTCTTTTTCTTATTGATTTGACTACTCCTATAGTGATCCAGGGTTTTATTGGCCTTTTCCTATTTGCAATTGTATTTTTTGTTGTGCTACGTGATATGCACTTATGCAGTTCAGTAATTAAGAAGTCGACTGCTGTATCTACATCATCTATCCTGTAGTATTCGTACCACTTTATGTTTTTTATTATATCTCCTACCTTTTTCATGTCTATTTTATAATTATTGCGTATTTCTTTAACTTTTTGAATGGGGGAAAGATTTTGTAAAGATAACAGTATCGGACTGTGGTCAGTTATCGGTTCAAAAACAATCGTGCGAGCCAACTTGTTTGTTTTAACCATGAAATGGTCAAGACATCTTGTTAACCTAGTAGGTTTTGTTATACCTTGCCGCAGTCCGTAGGACGCGAGGAGATTAATATAGTGCGCAGCGTGGCCAACTATATGTCCTGGTAGGATATCAATATTAATATCACCCGTAAGTATAATATCACTTGTATTATTATTTTCTAACAAGTCATTGAGTGATTCTATGAAACCGAGTGGATTTTTAAAGCTCGGAGGCCTATATATACATATAATGGCGTAACGACCGTCAAGCTTAACCAATAGACAATTGCCTTCTGTAATTTCTGGTTCGTGGACCTGTATGTTTGTAAGATCTTCTCTGATATAAATAACAACACCATCATTCTGATTATAGGAGCGTGTGGTCCTGTGCATAACGTAGTTGTTTAACAGAGGAATATTGGAATACTGATTAGTCCAACACTCAGTCAGCACGATAATATCTACATTTGTGTTTAATTGGGAAATAAATACTAAAAACGTGTCTAGGTTTTTGTTAATACTACATATGTTTGTCATCAAGATATTGAGATGTACAGTACTGTTATTTACTTTTAGTAAATTTGGACACATACTAGGATCATCGCAAACCATGCATTGAATATCTCCAGAACAGTCAATTTCACTTATGATGTCATTGTGAGGGTTGAATGTTATATATAAAAACCGTAGTGTACTTGTTATGGAACAGATGTATTTTTATCACTGAATAGAAAAACCATGTAACATTATAGTAAAACAGATAAAGATGAAATTGCCTGCTCTTCGTGAAGTTCGTCATATTGGATATCGAGTTTCGACGTATAACATAATGTTTAAAAGTAATAATGCATATTTTATGGTGCGGAAGCGCAAATGTTATTATAGCTATATTTGTATGTGACTGTATGTTTACTTCACAGTTGTTGTACGTGTATTTCCATAAATAAATGTATGATTTGTGGAATGTGTGTGTGTGTTTCATGTGATTTGTTGTGGTGCTGATGTGGGTTGTAATAAGGTGTTGAATATGTATTTTAGAATGTATAGTATAGTGTAGGTAGCATTTCTTATTTATTACAAGCATGCACAATAAGATAATATAACATAGTTTGTTTTGCTGTGTATTATTTAAGACTGCGACTGAATACAATATCAATATGACAAAAACTCGGAATACATACTTAATAATTAATCTAATAAAAAAGTTGCAGATATAAAATATTTTTTTATGGGGGTAGTTAGGTGCTAACACTAGTCATTCTGCACGTGTCAGGGTGTCCAAGTCAGCTTCTTTATTAATACGGATTGCAGTTTCGCCCTCTTTCTTGCGTATGTAAACATATCCATGCGAAGTCCAGCAAAACTTGTAATTGTTTGTCGTTGAACATGATCGCGCTAATGCGAACAAACGTTTGGTTTTTGTTGTTAAATTCTCTGAGATAAATACTGGTGTTTCCGGGCCTGTGACTTTGATAAGTGTTGTTGAAAGTTGTTTGTTGTCGTTGCTTTTTTTATATTTTTTAAGGGATTCTAGTATATTTTCCTTTGTAAATTTTTTAATTAACTTTGTAATTAGTATAGGATAGGTAAGCTTGTAAGTCTGTTCAGTAGTGGACCCCATCCCCCTTACAAAAGCTTAAACCAGGTTTTGGCACTTTCCTTCTGTGAGGATTTCATCTCGCAGAAGGAGGCGGCGGAGCGGGTCAGGGAGGAAGACTCCTTCGCTGATCCAATCCGCCACAGGACGAGGACGGGACAGCGCAGGCGGCTTTATGGCGACCTGATGCCGCCCTAAGAGAGGCCAGTGGGTTATAGATTGGGGAGTTTATCATCCACACTGCAAGGCCCTTGACCTGCAGTGATGTCCCACGTGTGCCCGGACATCGCCGATAGAGAGTTTAGGTTAGAAGTCGAAGGCCTTGAAGTGGGCCGCGCTGGATGGGTTGGGAATGCCATGCATTGCAGTTCTCGTAGACCATCCACCCAAGGCGAGAGTAGGTACACGGCGGAGTTTTTAGTGGGTGCGAGTCCCACATAATCACGCCGCCTCCCCGGGTGGTGTGACAAGGGAAAGGCATTTAAAAAAAAAAAAAGGTTTTGGCACTTGTTTGAACCGGGTCTAACGTCAAACTCCATACAAAATAAGCTTGTTAATCCCGGATTAGGCTAAACCTATTGCTAAGCCCAATTTTGTTACAGTGGTTCAAATTTACAAGTAAGTAAGTAAGTAGTAGTAGTAAGTTTTGTTAAGTAGGTATGTATGTAATTTGACCTTTTACGTAATAATCCGTCGAAATACTCTGCAAACTATGAGAGGTATGTTATACGTTTGTGCTGAGTTAAATGCCATAACAGATTCTGGTTAGCATTTGATGTGTTGAAAGGTTGACAGCCTCTTGCCAACGGCAACGTCATAATTATCTTAATAATAAAGGGCTTCCTACAGTAGGCACACTCAGAAATTTACTGTAAAATCACTGGCATGTGGAAACAATAATTATTTTTGACACTTTCTAGGACACACGAAGGGACACAATACTTAGAAGAATTATAATTATCACGTCTTTAGACGGGCTGTGCCCAAAATTATAAATAAATTAGTAAATATTATTGGGATATTTTACAGAGCACCATCTAGTCCCAAACTAAGCAGAGTCTGTACTATGGGTACAAGACAATGGATATAATACTTATTTAATTCTTTCTGTGAATACATACTTATAATAGGTACATAAGAAACACCCAGACCAACACAAACACTTAAATTCATCACATAAATATTTGTGTCCTCTGAGAATCGAACCCACGACTTCGTTATCAGCAGTCCGACACTTGAACCACTAGACCACAGACCAAATTTCAAATTTCCCACACAAATGCTGCAGATTGATAAAATAATCGAGGTACAGTCAGCAACGAAAGTAGGTTAATACTGTCGAAAAATTCAAAAGTGATTTATGAATGAAAAATTATTACTTACTACTTTTTTGTAACAGATTATTATTAGAGTAGAGAATACTTTCATAACTAACATTACAATATAATTTGAATCAATTATTGGATTCAATGATATTAATTACTTATGTTTCTGACCGTACAAATGCCTTTTTATCGGGATTTTAATTAGACTTAAGCTTTATTCACTACCACGACTGAACGAGTTGCGACAGATTCATTCAAATTGAACTGGCACCTTCTTCAAAGGCCAGTCCAGGCGTTGCCGTTGCTCTGCATTGTTCTCGTACAGTCTTAATACAAGATAAATGTTTGGTTTTAAAAGAGACTGCGATCCCTGAATTCTCGGCTTTTTTGCTCAGAGGAAATGCCGACGCCATCTAGTTTTTGAAAGAACTGACTTGTTTAAGTGATTTTAACATCCAATTTGTAGAATTAAAAACTTCATTTCATTAAAAAAATATCGTGACATAGAAATAACTCCGTTTTAAACACGGATTTCACTCTTATTGAACTTGAACTATGTTGTAGCATGTAAAACTCTTCGCGGGTCCATTGGTGGACCAGCTATCGAATTGCGTAACTCACTCACGATCGCATTCGATTTCAATGTTCATTGCTCCATGTGTTTTGACAATTCGTCTTATCGGCAACTATGTACCACGTAATGAATATTGTTATCATTTCAAAATGAAAGCTGATGTCAATGTTAATGCATTACACAATTACCCCACTGATCTGCATAATGAGCTGGCACGATTCTTTGCACCGGTCAATTACCACCACAACAGGAAGCACAAGCTTTTTGCTGTGCCTTCATGTCGCACTGTAGCGCGAGCTACATCGCCAGTACCGCGTACTCTCACTGCACTCAACGAACTCTTGGATTGTAATCCGAATTATGATCTGTTTGCGGATGATTGGAAGAAGATTCTGTTAGTATGCCTGAAGCATTGCGAGAGAGGTTTATGAAAGATGTGTAATTCACTATATATTTTATGTGTCATTCCTCTATCTTTAATTACTGTAATTGATTCAAGACCGTTGTAATTAAAGTAAAATAAATAAATAAATGTTTGCCTTTTTTATTTTTATGATCTGTTTGCGGATGATTGGAAGAAGATTCTGTTAGTATGCCTGAAGCATTGCGAGAGAGGTTTATGAAAGATGTGTAATTCACTATATATTTTATGTGTCATTCCTCTATCTATAATTACTGTAATTGGTTCAAGACCGTTGTAATTAAAGTAAAATAAATAAATAAATAAATGTTTGCCTTTTTTTATTTTTATGATCTGTTTGCGGATGATTGGAAGAAGATTCTGTTAGTATGCCTGAAGCATTGCGAGAGAGGTTTATGAAAGATGTGTGATTCACTATATATTTTATGTGTCATTCCTCTATATTTAATTACTGTAATTGGTTCAAGACCGTTGTAATTAAAGTAAAATAAATAAATGTTTGCCTTTTTTATTTTTTATTTCGGGTGGAAATCCTCATGGATACCCTCCATCTGGGGCCGTCCTCAGAGGGGTATGTCAGACACTTACCGACTAACGGCCAAAATTAATATCCAATCTATCCACGATTTACCCTACTGGAGATAGAAATTTGACATATTTTGTATGGAGCTTATGTCAAATTCCTATCTCTAGTAGGGCAAATCGTGGATAGATTGGATATTCACTTTGGCCGTAAAACAACACGGTGGCCATCCTCTGCACAATATAGAGGAGCTCCGGGACCTCCATTGGACCGCGCCGGTAACCCCCTAGAACTATGTCTTTGTCACGTCCCGGGAAAACAATATTGTTTCTCCCACAATAGCACGCGACCACCACACAGCTGTTACTATGTTTACCTACTGTGTTTTTTGTTGTCCCGTAAACATCATCATCATCATCATCATTTTAGCCGAAAGACGTCCACTGCTGGACATAGGCCTCCTCCAAAAAGAGGGGGATATACTATAATCGCCACGCTTGGCAGGCGGGTTGGCAATCGCATTTACGACACCTATGAGAAGATATAGGGCGGTGCGATTCTTTACGTCCGGCACCACACGGAACATAGTACCCCTAAACATAGTCCAATATAACTCTAACTATATATGTTTTTTTATATTTGTACACCCGTCATGGTCAAACATGTTGATCCAAACCATCATTTATATCTTTAGTAAGCATCTCAACCATGTATTATTATCTACACATGTTTTTGCAAATAAATATATCTTTATCTTTATCTCCATTTTCTTACGCTCATCTAAAATACCTCTACAAGAACAAAACAAACTATTTTACTATACATTCTTATTTACAGCATCTCCACAATATTCCTAGATACAAATGTACTGGCTCGGTGCCAATGTAAAAGCTAAAAACGTGGCTTATTCCGTGCAAATGTCCTCAGCAAATTGGGAGCGACGCTCCTGAGCCTCTGTGATTGATATCCGTTGGGAAGCGCAATGATGCTCGCTTTTGTAAAGAATTAGACAAGACTTTTAATATAAAGACAGTGGAGGTTTTTTGTTTTTGGTTCTGAAATAAAGAGTAGAAAAACGAGGTCTTATGTTTCTCCATCTCAGAAGGAGAGTCCTCTGGCCAGGCTGGGTCCTTATGACTGCGGGCCGCGGTCAGTTTTTTTTTCGAATGGATATCTCTTATGCATTACCTAGGTACTGTTGCTGCTTAACCAGACTAGTGTGGCGGGGAATCCCGTTAGGGTCTCCATCCGCTTTCCAGTTTTCAAGTTTCCCTAACTTACAAACTAAAATCACGGTTGCAATACTTGCAATACCACATAAGGGCGTCCCCCAGGGAAGGATTCTGACCTCGGCTCAGGGCATTGCTGAGGGACCCTTGTCTCTGGTTTCTCTTGTTTCTTGGCTGCGTTTACAGACACTAGCACATCCACAAACGCTCAAACCTGGAACAATTGTCTGTAGGGCATAATATTTTGTTCCTTATAGGAATGAAAACCGCGCGACCCGCTACTTCAATGAGCTACTGCCCTTTGTACAGTACATGTATGACCATGCAATCACAATATGACAGCATGTATTGTCTAGCTCAGCGGTACTCTAAGTGTGTTCCGCGGAACCCTAGGGTTCCGCGATACCCCTGTAGGGGTTCCGCAAGAATTTAGAAAAAAAAAACAAAACACCTCTCTCTGGTCACTGGTCGAACGTTTTGAATCCGCCCGCCGCGCGTATACTTGTGAGCGCGCAGTCCCTTTGATAAAAGCCGCCTCTGAATTAGACGCTATAGTTGTGAACAAGCGACTTTCGGCTCTATCTTCAAAAGCATAAAGTCGAGATTGTTTACAACGCATTTTTTTGTATTTATATTTTTATTTCCGCTTTTTGTTTATCAAAGGCGCCGACTCGAGTATTTTTGAGAATGTTCGAGTTCGAGTCTAGGACTAAGTATAAAAGCGCTATTATATAAAAAAAGTCGCGCCTCGTCAGTCAGTTGACGATTAGCGTTCGGAGCGATAAGTTCGTACCTACCTACTTACAAGCTGGCTAGCCTGCTGCCTTCTTGTAAGTTCTACTGCCCGCTGTATTCTGATTGTATCAGTTTTGTACATTTCTTCTTTGGACTAAACTTTGTCTCATAAACGCAGTAACGATTGTGCATTATTTTGACCCTACCATCCTGACGTGTAACATTATTAATAAAGAAGAATGGAACGTTGGCTTAAAGGTGTTAAACGTGTTGCAACGACATCTTCTAATGACGCTGAATGTTCAAAAGCAGTACGCGCGGAGAATACAGCAATTACCGATCCAGACGATGATGCCACGACGTCAAGCTCCACGGTTTCAAAGACGAAAAAAAGGAAGTATGATGAATCATATATCAGTTTCGGATTTGTTGATTCCAACGGCTCACCTCTCTGCATGTTATGTAGTAAATTGCTTCCTAATAGTTCCATGGCACCTGCCAAATTACGCAGACATTTAGAAACTGTACACCCCGAGTCTAAAGACAAGAATAAAGAATTTTTTGTTCGTAAAAAAGAACAGTTATTGGAAAGTCAAAAAAATATGATGCATGTAACACAAACTATCAATGAAAAGGCCACGGAGGCATCATATTTAGTTAGCTATCGCATTGCACAAGCAGGTGAAGCGCACACTATCGCTGAGAATTTAATAAAGCCATGTGTGTTAGACATAACAAAATGTATGCTCGATGAAAAATCTGCAAAGCATCTTTCTACTGTACCGCTATCAAACGATACTGTTTCACGGCGAATCCATGATCTGGCAAGCTACGTCAAACAAGAACTAGTTGCACGTCTACAAAAAACACGATTCGCCTTTCAAATGGATGAGTCAACTGATGTCACTGGTCTGGCTATCTTGCTGGTTATCGTGAGATATCCATATGAACGTTCTTTTGAAGAAGACATGCTTATGTGTTCACCGCTGCCCACAAACACTACCGGGGAAGAAATTTTTAATAAAATAAACATATTTTTTAAAGAAAATAATCTTAGTTGGAACGATTGCATTGACATTTGTACAGATGGGGCCAAGGCGATGACAGGTAAAACAGCAGGAGCAGTATCACGAATAAAAAGTAAAGCGCCTAATTGTAGTTCCAGCCATTGTATTCTGCATAGACAAGCACTTGCGATGAAGCAAATGCCGTCAAATCTAAAATTAGTTATGGATGAAGCGGTAAAAATAATTAATTTTATCAAATCACGACCACTACAATCCCGATTGTTCTCATTATTGTGTGAAGATTATGGCAGCAAACATAAAACACTGCTGCTCCATACAGAAGTGCGATGGCTGTCTCGGGGTAAAACTTTAACAAGGCTATTTGAACTTAGAGCCGAGTTACAAATGTTTCTTTCAGCAGATACAGTTTCTTTTAATTTGAAAGACCGTTTGTATGATAAAACTTGGTTGTTCCGATTGTCTTTTATGGCGGATATCTTTCAAAAACTGAACGAATTGAATTTATCATTGCAAGATAAACAGACAACAGTGTTCCAGGCCTATAACAAAATAACTGCCTTCAAAAGAAAATTAGATTTTTGGATTATTTGCGTTGGTAAGAGAGAAATAGAAAGCTTTACGTCACTCAGTGAGTTTGTTAGCGATAACGACTCGGAAATGTTTCAAGATGATGTGTTTGAAGAATTGGTCCAATATCTCACTTCGATGCGCGCATCTTTTGTAAAGTATTTTCCCGAAGAACATAATACAAAAATGAAGCTGAATTCATGGATTCATAATCCTTTTTTACCCAACTTGCAAAAGCCCGAAAGTATGTCAAACGAGATATATGAATCTCTTTTAGAAATGTCATCAGACACAAGTATGGAGTCACTGTTCAAAACGACGCCTCTCAACGATTTTTGGTGCAGAATCCGTGATGAATATCCCATGCTTGGCAGAATGGCTCTGAATATTCTTCTCCCGTTCCCAACAACATATTTGTGCGAAACAGGATTCTCAACCTATGCAGCCACGAAAACAAAATATCGCAATAGACTGGACGCCGAACCTGATATGAGACTTCAAATGTCTTCTATCAAACCTGATATCAACCAATTGATGAAAAATAAAAAACAGTTTCATACCTCCCATTAGTTAAGATTTTTTCATTTTTAATATCTTCTATTATTGTACTTGGCATGTGGTTAAAGTAAGTAATAATTAGTAACTGTTACATTGTACTTTTATTATGCTTATATAATAAAGAATACACTTTTAAAAACTATTGTTTTATTGTAGGGTTCCGTCAAGTATTTTGCTTGTCAAAAGGGTTCCGTGACCAAAAAAGTTTGAGAACCGCTGGTCTAGCTCTTCATTGAATTGGAATATGGGTTCTAGAAAGTACCTACTTTATCGTTTTCCTATGAAAAAATAATAATAATAATATATATATATATATTTAATAATATATAATAATATGATGATAATATATAATATGTATAAATAATCATAACGATAATTTATTTGTTTAACTTGGACCAGATTACAGGGTGAGGTAAATTTTAACATAGGCTTACGGCCAAAATTAATATCCAATCTATACACGATTTACCTCACTAGAGATAGCAATTTGACATATTTTGTATGGAGCTTATGTCTAATTCCTATCTCTAGTAGGGCAAATCGTGGATAGACTGGATATTAATTTTGGCCGTTAATGAATAAGTAAGTATAAGCTGTGACGACCAAGAACCTTAACTTCCCGTCCTTGGTCCATAACCCCTGGTCCTGAACTGTGAGTGAAAACAGGTAAAAACTTACGAGTAGATTCACTGTTGAAAAGAAGTAATGCAAATTAACCCCAAATTAACCCAAATTTCATTAAACTTAAGTTCCAAAGCTCCTAGAGTCGAAAAATTCAAACCATCTGCCAAACGCTTAGTAGGTATTGGTTGTACATATCCAGGATTTTGAGCTACTATCCCATTTATATCGAGCGGATAAAGGAAAAAATCTGATTCAGGATCGGCACAGCACTTGCCAAAACTGGCCAGCGCCGCACGAAAGCGGATTAGACCGGATGATACCGGATTCAGAACGGACCAAACCGGCCGTAACTGGAAAAAACCAGTAAATGTTTCACAGAATCATGTACAGTTAGCACCGCAGTTTATGAATAATGAAATATTTAGTTTTTGCAATGTTAGGGTTTCCCATCTATTTAGAAAGAATAATATTTATTTAATACTATTATTTAGAGAAAAGAAAACAATGCTGCTAGTTGCAGTTGTTCAGTTCTGTGTAATTAGCTTTCTCTATTTTAATAATATAGCTCCTTAGTAGGAGAATGTGCTCTGTCTTATGTATTTGGACTAAAAAAAAAAGTATTTGATTACTTTAGGTACTCATACCTAATTGAAAATTGCATTTATTACTTACCTATTTACCTGCACATGATAGTCCCGTCCACTCTCTGCCGGTGGAATAGACTAACATCAAGTAAATGGTGGATTTATTTATTATTTACCAATATATATGTTTTTCGAATGAATCCCTCATATTGACGTTTATAAAACGACACTTAGTTTTTGTTATTTTTGTATGTCTAAACGATAAATAAGGTTATTTTCACACAATAGTCTTTCAATACCTCCTAAATATCTCATAGTTTTATCAGCCTTAAATACCTCCTCCAAAAGCGTGGTTCAAGGCCTCTCTTATTATAATACCATATTTAGTGCCTACTTAACACTTTCATAGTTAAGCATAAAGGCACTTACGGCCCGAGACGACGGAATTAGCCGAAACGAGTTCGTGAAACGACCTCTTTATACCCCTGTTTGTTTTGCTCAATGTGGAGAGTGGAGTTTAGGTATAGTTTTTTTATGGCGCGATTCTGTTGTGTGAGCATTTTCTGTTGAAAGTCACATACATAGAAACCATGGGATTCGGCTGAACATTTTTATGGGGTAGTGATAGGAGAAATCCTAGTGAGGGGCAACGTTTTTTTATATAAAATATAATAGAATAGAATAATATTTATTTCTTAGTATATGGTGGGTACATTGTGGTCTTACATTAAATATTACTGTAAGTTCAGGGCACCAGAACACCCAGGCCAACACAAACACTTACATTCATCACATAAATAAGTATTAGTGTCCTGTGGGAACCAAACCCACGACCTCGTGATCAGTAGTCCGACACTCGAACCACTAGACCACAGACTTCGTCAAATAAAGGAAATATTACCATAACTAAGAACTATGATGTCATACACACACCATGATAAAGCCTAGACAAAAGCTATTAAAAGAAGATTAAATTGGAATAAAAACAATGAACTTGCCTTAAACTTAAAAGTCTATTTAACATTTAAAAAAACGGCCAAGTACGAGTTGGGCTCGTGCAGTAAGGGTCCCGTACCACCCATCGACCTGATACCCCATAGAAACTGATTTAATTTACGAGAGTCCATCAAAATATATAAACGCACCGTGAGCGAAATATGAATTTTTTCATTTCTTTTTTACCACCACATATGTCTATTTTTTCCCTATTTTAAGTATTTGCTGCTAAACTACATAAAATGCACTATAAGCAGACCAAGTTTGACGCTGGTATGTAATACCGTTTTGAAGATAGAGCAGGAACAAAAACGTAAAAAAAAATGCATGTTTTTCGAGGTTTTTGTAAACCATCTTTGGTTTTAGACTTTTTTATTTTGGTATTTGTTGTGATAGGCACTATAGTAAAACATATTCTGTGAAAATTTCAACTGGTTATTTATTACCGTTACAAAGATACTGCCCTGTGACAGACAGACGGATGGACGGACAGACAGCGTAGCGAGAGTATTAGGGCCCCGTTTGGCACTTTGGGTCCGGAACTCTAAAAATCAAATACTTATTCAACTTTGACATATTATAGAAAATTTTAGGTGTATTTATACGTACCTAAAACCGATCAAAAATTTTCCAAATAAATCCAGTTTGTAGAGCCTACACGTAGCGATACATCAAAGAGTCAGGACACTCAAAGAAACCATAAATCCAGGTAAAGTACGTCGTCTTCCATTTAGGCATTGAATGCATAACTGAATGGTACAAGTCTCGAGCTCTTGTATAAAAACGGAAACCTAAAAATTGGCTTTGGTGAATTTTATTCTATAGCCTATGCCCGCGACTTCGTCCGCGTGTATTTCGGCTTATCACAGAAATATGTTATCGCGCATCTCTCGGGAACTGTTTATTTTCCCGGGATAAAAAGTAATTAATTCTAGTTATGGTTTGCTAAATTTCATCCAAATCCGGTCAACGTGATTGAGTCAAAGTCAAAGTCAAAGTATTTTGAGTAACAAACATCCAAACATCTTCAAAAACTTTCACATTTATAATATTAATTTAGTATACGATTATCTATTATATTCAGTTTAGTATGCCAGTTGTTTTAATTTTATTACAATTATCTATTACTATTTAATAGATTATAATAAAACAAAGTTTAACCGGATTAAATCGCGTATATTATTTAAATTGGTTTCCCTGACGTTTCGAAAGCTTTGCAGCATTTCGTGGTCGCAGGTAGACTAAGATGACAAGCGTCTTTACAAATATTTCTAAAAAATTATTTTAATCTACCGTACAATATTATTAATTAAAATCGTTTCGATGCACGCAGTAATCACTCACAGTATCATTATCTTTTACAGTGTTGCATGCTGTTTGGGACTTGATTATTTTTAGGACTGGGTTCCAAACAGGTGGTAGCTGCCAACCATCTTCTCTATTAAAATTAGGATGTTTTTTAATTTCAATAGCCTCACGGAGCATTCTAGGTACATATCGGTTTTCCTTCGCCAGAACTTGTGGTTTATCAAATCGAAGAAAATGGTTGGGTTTGTCTAGGGCATGTTCACACACTGCAGACTTTGTGGAGCGTCTGTTCTTGACGTCAGCTATATGTTCTTTAATTCTAGTGGCTATACTACGCTTTGTTTGCCCTATGTATGATAACCCACAATCACAATCAATCTTGTAGACCCCTGCATCTTGTAAGGGAATGTGACACTTCACCGGTCTGAGGAGTTGGCTGATCTTTCTTTGGGGCTTGAAATAGGTTTTGATTGAGTGACTTCCACACTGGCCACTGTAGATCGTGTCCTGGTGGTAACTTCTCCTGTGGAGTAATAAAGCCAGGAGGTGGAGGGTGCTTTTCAGTCCACAATTTGCATCTGGCGGCAGCTGAGTGGTCTTTAATAGCTCGTGTGCTGCGCAAAAAGCTTTTGCGACTCTTGAGACGGCCTATATTTTAGTTACTGCACCTGAAAGAACATCTTTTATTTGACACCAAACGCCCTTCATTACAGTACTGGTACTGAATCAGAATGAGTGCACTGGTTATAAATTAATTATTTATTAAAAAATGCTGAGGAAAACTCTTAGGCAATAAAAAATCCTTGCATCAAATATAAAAAGTAGGTAGGTAATAAAAATACCTTTATGGATGTCACAGCCTCCAAGCCCCTCAGGATACACACCGGTATCGAAAATGGAAAAAAATACTTCCCCACTTATACAACCTTCCGGAAGTATCAATCAATTTAAGGAAAGAGGTAGATCTGATTTCTGTTTTTTATTATGATAAACTCAAATATCTTATTCGCTTTTATGGAATACCAAATATCTAATAGGTTTTGGTTTTGTCGAGGTTAGAGGCAAGCTTTGTTTGGCTTTGCTTTGTTGTATGTTAATTTTGTTTTTGTCCTGCTTTTGGATAAATTATTTTGGTTTAGATGCTTTTCTAGGCTTGAAACAACAATGGATAGAGTCTAGAGAGATGTAAAAGAAAATGGGAGGTGGTACCACTTACCTTTGATCAGCAGTGGGATAGTTTTTTTTACTTAGGTAAATCCTCACAGTCACTCCGCCAGGGTGACGGAGCCAGTGCCAGACTCTTACCGACTAAAACCACCACGGTGTTCTTCTGCTAACCTTTGGCCGGGGGCGTGGGAACGCTCTGCAGTCTCCGTCCACCCCAACAGGTCCCGGCTCGACATAAGTGAGCCCCTTCTCCCTGTGCGGCCTAATGTTGACCGCACCCTCCTACAGACAGATAGAAGGGAGGGTTTTAGGATGGCTGGAGGTCAGCGTATCCCTTCTGCGGCGCCCGGTCCGTCTCCTACGGGATGGGAGAGAGATAGTCGCCTCACGCTCCCTCTCCACAACCTCCTTTGGAAGCATCATCTCCTCCTTCCCAAGCGATCTCACTTTCAACCATGGACAGAACCACAGCTGGAAGCGAAATCACTGCCACCTACCGCATTGATGAGGTACGGCACTGCGTGGCCCAAGCTAGGCATTCCACCAGAATGTGCTGCAGCGTGTCTTGAAGGCAGCTCCCGCAGTGAGATAGAAAGGGTTAGTCAAAAATAATATGATTAAAAGGTTTTTTTAATACCACTTTTAAAAACAAAAGCATGTTAATATTGCATTGTCATCCAACTATGTTTAATGTTACAAGTCTCCAGCTCATCGGGAAGTTAGTTTAAAATCGATTGCAAAATTTGTACCGAACAGGCAGACAGGGTGACGGTCGCGGGAATCAGCTGCATGCGGGAAGCGCAGAACCGGTCGTTGTGGCGATGCTTGGGGGAGGCCTATGTCTAGCAGTGGACGTCTTTCGGCTGAAATGGTGATGATGATGATGAGACAAACAGGAGTGAAAGGGAGTTAATAATAAAAAAACAGCCAAGTGTGAGTCGGACTCACGCAGTAAGGGTTCCTTACCACCCATCAACCTGATACCCCATAGAAATTGATTTAATTTACGAGAGTTTATCAAAAGACATCAACGATCGTACGCGAACTGTGAAATTTTGCATCTCTTTCTTACGTAGGTACCACCACATATGTCTATGTTTGTCCTGTTTGCTTTGTATTTGTAGTATTTGTTGCTAAACAACATAGTATGCACTATAATCAGACCAAGTTTGACGCTGGTATGTAATACCAGTTTTTGAAGACAGAGCAGGAACAAAAACGTTGAAAAAAATGCATGTTTTGAGGTTTCGTGTATGGGGACCCCCTTTGGTTTTAGACTTTTTTTATTTTTAGTATTTTAAACCATTTAAACCAGTTATTTTGCCACACATACACAAAATATACTTATTACATGCAAAGGTAACAGGACAAATTAATGAGAACACAACATGCATACAACATAATATGTGTGGCAAGGGATCCAGCTCAGTATTTGCTGTGCATGTAGGTATGCACAGCACTGATTTTCAGCTGGTCCCTCCCATCTGTATATCTTAAAAGTGAAATTTACGCGCACAAGAAAAAGAAATAGTAAATGAGTATTCAAGTATTTGTCGTGATAGGCACCATAGTAACACATATTCTGACAAAAAATTTCAACTGGTTGTCTATTACCGTTACAAAGATTACAGCCCTGTGACAGACAGACGGACGGACGTACGGACAGCGTAGCGAGAGTAATAGGGTCCCATTTGCACCCTTTGGGTACGGAACCCTAAAACCATGGTAATGAATTGCTGCTTGCTAGTTTAAGCGAGAATATGGCCTCAATTTTTTTTACCAGTAACAAGAACAATTATTTTCTGTTTTTTCACCTGTATCCCGCTAGCTCCTATAACTTGTATGTAAAAAACGTAATTTGAAATCGTTCTCGTAGCGATTCGGGCCGAACGATTGCTTTGTCTCGGCACATGTGCTGTGCCCATAAAATGCAAAGGCTTGCTTCGTGTTTTGCAACTTTATAACATCAATATTTTGAATTTTCCACGTTTCGTATCGGTATTGTTTCAACTTCACTTTGATCGTTTTTGGGAGAAAAGAACGACATAAACCATGGTTGGAAACCAGCAAGGTCACCTTGGTGGGGAGGCTGGTTTGTCACCGTGTAGTCTGGACGCTTTAGCATCTAAACTTAGGGAGCTGAGGTTTAAACGGAATTTGGTCCGTGAGTTCGTCAATCTATATCAAGGTTACCAATTTAGCAAGATCGTATTTTGATGTTCGCAGTATTAGTAAGAATAGTAATAATCCGAAAAATTGCTAAACTTAAATGGCAGTGGGTGCTCGCTGAACGGCAGGCCGATGGGGCCGAAAATTTCTGGAGTGCCGACCGCTTACTGGAAGGCGCAGCGTTAGGCAACACAAGGTGGACCGACGACCTAGTGAAGGTCACGGCAATCCGCTGCATGCGGGATGCGCAGGATCGGTTGTTTAGCGATGCTTGGGGGAGGTCTATGTGCGGCAGTGGACGTCTTTCGGCTGATATGATGATGATGATGTTGAGTATTAGTAACATGCTTATACCTAAAGTTTGGTATAAAAGAGTAGGAACACAAAATAGGGGCGCCACATAACACAATTTATCTTTAAAAATCACTTTTTTGTTAGAAAGGATAGTCTTATTCGTTTTAATTAAATTTAAGTGTTTACAGGCACATTTTTGCATGATTAAACAGAGACTGTGACTCTACTGACAATACTGAAAAAGATGAAGGAATAAGTTAAGCTAATAGACGTTTTTGCCAGTTTGTTTCCACTTTACAACCCTTTGTAACGTTTAAAATCTAATTATGAATTATTTTTGTTATAATTCTTTAAATACCGACAATGCAGAAAATAATAGCATTTTACTATATAAATTCACAGTCTTCTTCTTATCGTGTCAATGGTTCAAAAATAGTTGGAATAAAAAGTGGCCACTTCAATGGCGTTTTCAGTGGCGGCGAATAGATCATCTCTTGTGCAGGTGTTCGGGCACAAGGGACACGTTAGCAAGTGCGACATGGATTGCTCTGGGTCACCGCAGTCACAGTGTGCAAGGCTAGGGTCCCTAAACCCCCATTCACACATATTAAGTCTATAGCGACCAACCTGGGTACGAAGGCGATTGAGTGACTTCCACACTGGCCACTGTAGATCGTGTCCTGGTGGTAACTTTTCCTGTGGAGTAATAAAACCAGGAGGTGGAGGGTGCTTTTCTGTCCACAATTTGCATCTGGCGACCGCTGGGTGGTCTTTAATAGTTCGTGTGCTGCGCAAAAAGCTTTTGCGACTCTTGAGACGGCCTGGAGGCATTTGGTGACTGCAAAGGGGATGTCGAACGTCAGACTCCTGCTTTTACTTTTCTATTGAGCAGGCTACATCTCGGCGGACCCCAGGTGGTGATATCCCCGCTAACGGGTAAACCATATTCAGTTGCAATTCACAGTAAGAAAGAAAAACGCTTCTACTGCGTTTTACTCGTCCACTCAAATAACTATAAAAATAAATCAACCCTAAGTCCACTTAATATTTCTAGCACCAAATATTTCTTCATTAATATAATTTTAAGAATTTAATAGCACCTAATGCTAACATGTTTTACGGGCTCATAAAAACACCTCCTTGCCGAAACGCTACGGGCCACGGAACTCAAGGGCGAATTTAATTGTCCTGCAAGAGTACTGCCCCTAAAACTTAATAGTGAATTAAATTTATTTTTGCAAGCATTTGCGGATTTGCTAAGTATCGTATTACTCAACGGGTTTGGTTTGAACACCACTCATTTTTCATTTTGACTGACAGATTTTTGACTACATTTTCTGTGAGTGAAACTTAATATTATGACAAGCGTGAAACTTGAGCTTGCTTGAAGCTTGCCTGCTTAGCCAATAGTTTAGAGGATCATAAAATTCGTTGTGGGATATTTAAACAAATAAGACTAAATAAATGTTTTGGGAAAATTCAACACTGACTGATTTATCAAATCTCGTAATAAGCTTAGAATAATATAAACAATGCAACAATACTATATAAAAAAAGTCTTAGGTTTTTGCAATAACTACTTATTATCCTCTCAAGCGTTTAATTTCAAAAAAATCAAAATGGCGATCGCGTTCTTGAACTTGACTTGGCCCCGCCCATTTTGTACCTACTTGCATTTCTTATAAGATATTTCAATATTTTAATAAGAAACCCATACAAAAAAATTATTGTTTCGTAATGTCTATAATTTTTCTTACCTATAAAACACTGCCTCGTTGGTCTAGTGGTTGCAAGCGCGACTGCTGAGCGTGGGGTCCTGGGTTCGATTCCTGGATCGGGCAAAGCGTTATTGGGTTTTTTCATTAGGAAATTCTCAGTACCAGCCCGGAGTCTGGATTTGTGCCCGGTCAATGGCAATAGGCTCGCCCCCTATTACATGGGACTATAACATAACTGGCGAAATGTGGGTGTACACACGTGTATTACACGTCTGCCTACATCTTCGGGGAAAAACAGGCGTGATGTTATGTTATGTATGTATGTTATGTGTTATGATAAAACAAGTTTAGCCGGATTACATCGCGTATATTATTAAAAAAAAAATCCTGACGTTTCGAACGCTTTGCAGTGTTCGTGGTCGCAGGAAGACTAAGATTCTTCTTCTTCGTGTCAATGATTCTTATTTACTTCACACTGTATTCATGTGGTATTTGGCCACCTCTATGGCGTTGTTTGTGGCTTTGTTTAAATCGTCTCTTGTGCAGGTAGTAGGGCACAAGGGACAAGTGAGCAAATAAGATGACAAGAGTTTTTAAAAGTCAGGAAAACCAATTTTATCAATATACATGATGTAATCCTGTTACACTTGTTTTCTTGTTTTCGACGACGTCTGTACCTAGTCTAGTGGTTTTGATTCCCACAGGACACAAATATTTGTATAATGAACGAACATAATAAGTGTTTGTGTTGGTCTAGGTGTTTATTATGTATAATAAGTAAGAATTAAAAAAAAAAAAAAAATTATATCCATTGCCTAGTACCCACAGCACAAGCTCTGCTTAGTTTGGGACTAGATGGTGCAGTGTAAAAACTTCCGAAATATATTCATTTATTTATTAGCAAAATTGTATTCAGAGAAAGACTCTGATTAAATATCGAAATAAAATGCAGCACCCATTCAACACACTATAATTTAAATAAAATCTCCTATTTCAGTTCAGAAGCGCTGACCTCAAAGTAGTCTCTTTATAAGCCAGTGCAGTCATAACCTCAACAGCGTCTGCCCTTAATTGGTGTTACACCGAGAATTACTAATCTTCAGGCTTGATGCCGTTGTTAAGTCAGCCTTTTTGCCAGCCCTGCGTAATAAAAAAGCAATACAGTTAGAGTTGTTGCTTCTAATTGTTTTATTTTCTCATCTGGTGTTTTGGATTGTCGATTTGCGGGTGATAGGATTGGTGTTGTGAAGTTATAGCTTTTTTATTGTGCGATTAAGTTTATAGTTTGTGTATTGACTTTTCTTTGGTGCTGAAACCATCTAACAAGCTTTATGAGCTTCATTTTAAATGGCTAAAGTCATTTAACTATTATTGTATTTTTTTCGATTTCTTAAGACGTGTATAAAATAATTTTAGCCTTTTACAGTGGCGGTGGGGTATAGTATTTTATATTCATGTTGTTTTAAAATATCTGGTAAGCTTGAATGTGTTAATCTATTAACAATTTACATTCCACAGGCTATCAACATCATCATCACCATCATCATTTCAGCTGAAAGACGGCCACGGCTGGACATAGGCCTCCCCCAAGCATCGCCACAACGACCGGTCCTGCGCTTTCCGCATCCAGTGGATACCCACGACCTTCGCCAGGTCGTCGGTCCACCTTGTGGGGGGCCTACTCACGCTGCGGCTTCCAGTACGCGGTCGCCACTCCAGAACTTAATAGGCTCTCAACATAATTTACACTATCAGCTTTGTTGGAATAGTTTATAGCATTATAGGGTTAATATGTCCCAAGACATGTACACTTTCGCCCCAACATATTGGGTAATAAAGTGTTACTTGGAAAACAGGACCACAAATAAATAGCGAAATAAAAGTGCTATTGGATAGGTCCCTAACATCCAATCTTAAAGATACATGTAGGCGTATTGGCTTAATCTTTCTTTTTACCGTTTTCTCCTTATGGTTATCTGGTTCGACTTAAATAAATTAGTTTCATCTATCTTCTATTTTTCTTGAGTCAAAAAGAGCTTTATGAGAATATCTCATGCTAGGGCACGCCGTAAAAGCGATGGTAAGGCGCGTCATGGAGGAGTGGCTGAAGAGACACCATGGCACCCTCACTTTCCGGCTGATGTAGATACTCTCAGGGCTCAGTTGCTTCGGAAAGTATCTGTGTCGCATAGGCCGGGAGCTGACGCCCGATTTTCAAGGGACGTCATTGTCATGTCATTGGGACGGGCCCGCGTCGGGTGGAGCGCGGGAGCTGCGAGTGTCTCCCGCCGCTACAGACAGATCGCGGACAGCGTGGGTCGGGAGCGGGTAAGTATTCATAGAATAACTTTTTGTACGTATTAATCGATAGGTAATCATACAGAGAGCACCGCGCCGCCCGCCGCCCGCCGTCTCGCGCTGTTAACACAACAAGCAGTGCGGCTCACGCGAGCAACACGACCCGACCCGCACCTGTAGGTCTACTCGCGTTTTACGAACGACAAACGAAGTACGAACTTACGTTCCGACTGATACTTACATTTTAAGTAAGATAGACAATTAAGATAGACTACGGTTCATAGTCCTATACAATTTACCGGAGATGAGAAAAACAAACGTCAAAACACGATCATCGCATGCGATAAGGGAACGATGGTTGACCGGAGTAGCAAATTGTGCGATGAATCGTACGATTTATCGAATATCGTCGAACGGGAGTAGACCCCCTGCGCTGTGTGGTTTGCGCTTCTGGCCGCTAATTCGGAACGGTGGGGCGTGCAGCGAAGCGGTCAAGTATACATTGTCGCGTGCAGCATGCACGCTACTAGTTTTCGCTGGAACGAGGTATTTAGTGTATTGACCAATCAGAGTCGAAAAATCTTGACACACTGAACAAAACACTACTGGTTATTTTTTTTAAAGTGTAGAATGGCGAAACGAGCTATAGGCCCACCTGATGTTAAGCGGTTACCTTTGCCTATAACAACTTCAATACCACCTAGGCTGAAAGGCACTCGTAAATTCTCATCAAAACGTGGTAATGCCCGCTCTTCTACTGGATAAGACGCTTAACTGCACGCTATAAACGCTGTTACAAAGACACCTCAAGATAAGTCCATAGGATGAAAAGCACAGCATAATTACCATCATCAAAAAAAAAAAAAAAAAAAAATTCTATTCTATCATTTCAGCCCATAGGCATCCACTATTGGAATTACACTATGGACTTTGTCTGAGAATAAACGTATTTTAATTTAAATTTAATTTAATTAATTTAATTAATTAGGTCTCCCCCAAAAGGGGGATATGCCATAATCGCCACGCTT